>OY728152.1:1160972156-1161548156 GCA_963277665.1 Viscum album
AGTCGAATTTGTCTTCCGTGATGTGTTAGCATATCATGCGATAGAATGATGGGTCATTCCATCTGTCTCAAACAAAAGGTTAGAAAAAGTTATCAAATATAAATAAGTCCATATATAGTGAGGTTAATCGTATATGATTCCAAAAATGGACATATACTTCATCTATCATACCAATTAATATAATAAAACTAGTTTCTAATAACCAGGGACTTCCTGTATGCTAGTGGTAGGCGATAAAGGCATGTCGCACTTCGGTTGTGGGTTCAATTCCCGCAACCTTGTCCGACACGATGGGTTGTCGCCCGTCCTACAGGTTGTCCTTTTTCTAAAAATAAATTATTATAACATCCCATCAATAATATCAAAAAAAGTTCTATCCTTAAACAATACTAAGTTATGTCCAACATAATCCATTCCAATCTTTAGGTTTATCTAAAATACTTTTGTCCAAGCTCATAGTATAAAGAAAACAATTACTAGAAATGTCATCTACCGAGCATGTGAATACCATCATTTATCCCCCATATATCATACGATATATCTTGTTGGTCACATTCCAAACATGTGAATACCTTCATCATGTATTCTTTTGTAACATGAGTTACCATAGAACCATAGTTGAAAACATGAATGCTATCAAAAGTTGTCTCTTTCCACATTCCAAAATCCCAAAAATTCATTATACTCAAACCATGATAACACTTTGTCTTTATACTAGTCATGAGCTCATGAATACTATCAAACATATTATTTTCTCATTATCCCTTCACTATGCGCATATCATCTGGTTTCCAAAAATATTTCAATCACTTTTCATGGTTATTGATGCCATATTATTATGGAAAACCATAGTAGACCAATATAGAGGTATTCTAATATACGATAAAAGTACCTCAACAACATTATTCTTGAATACCAATACAAAAACACTTCAAAACATCCTCTTCAATGATTTTCATGGAATAAGTCCTTCCTTGATTTAGAAGGAACCTCTTAGGTCAGGGCATTGAGTTGGGTAATTCCCATGTTCTCCACAGATAAGACATTGAACTCCATAACAGTCTGTCACTCTATGACCCTTCTCTCCACACAGATAACATCTTTTCTTCCATTTGATGTATTCATCAAGGTTCTTCTTTCCTTCTTTAGAAATATCAATATTATTTTCTCTAGGCTCCTCAACATGAGAACATGCATAAAAGTTCATCTTCCTATTATTTGATGAATTGAGAATACCACTAAAGTTAACCTTGTTAATCATATACCGCGATGACTAGTTCGGAAAAATCACAAATTCATTCTTTCTAGGCATTATGCAATTTCTTTTCTCATAGTCACCAATTTGTCCCTTGGATTCAATGTTAACCCAATTCCTTCTGGTTCCCTCCATTGACTAAAACCAAATACCATGGTGTAATTAAAATAATGAGGAACCACGTAATCATAAAAAGTTACTTATGGGATTTCTAACTTATCACACATTCTTTAATACATGACACCTTATGCTCAACCTAGGTTATTCATGATCATCAACATAATTATAGTATTGTAACCTATAGTTATACTAAACCTTAGGGACATCCCTAGACATACCGTAGAAATATCTCTAGGGATCTCACTAAATTTCTCGCATCCTCGTTTCAAAAGTTTGATTAAACCATTCCTCTGATACCAACTGTAGAGACCCAAATATTGAAGTACATAGACATTACATTACTTTTTCGGAATACTTAATACATAACAAAAACCAACACTCAAGGATCGTAATTGTTTAGTGTCTTTGGAAACTCGGAACAAAATCTTCTAATTGTTGTTAAAGATCTTCAACATCTCCCATAAAGATCTTCCCCTTTGGTTTTCCTACCTAAAACATTTCTTTATATGTTGGGGAAAATAAATAATATAAATTGTGAGCTCAAATTCTCAGTAAGGGTAAGCATGGAGAGAATAAAACAAACCATATACATTTTAACTAAAAAACATGAACATAATGTTTAAACATCAAAATCATGAGCAATGACATAAAACATGTCAGTACATAAGGCATAGATCATAATGGGACATCAATCATGATAAATATCATGGGAATAAAACATGTAATTATGGAAACCATTAGGCACATGTTATGATTTATATAGTAGCCAAGGCATTGCTTCCAAGACCACCTTAGTGGACAAAGTCCCTTACTGAACCGGGTTTACTTGTCGTTCCAGCCCTGTATCACTGAACCAGATTTACATACCATTTCAGCCATGTTTATCTCATGAGATAAAAATATTTACCCAATTAATTGTATGGATATATAGGTCCCACCCATCTCATATTGAAATAATTATTACAGGTGCCACAAAGCAATCATACATCATTCATCATAACCCAAAGAATAAAAATGGGTTTCATAAACATCATCCCACAATAACATAATCCATATAAAAAATGGATATCATTTCATCATAAGAAGAGTGAAACCATGTAAATCATAGATACATTATACTTTAAATGTAAACATATGAAATAATGTCATCTTAGATGGAAAATGGTTTTGATAAAACACTTGAAATGAATTCTTGAGGAAAATATCCTTTCTTATTCAAAATCATTTTATTTTCACAAAATGCTATGAAATTTTAAAATAAATGGATTTTGTTGAAAATAGTCATGAAATATTATAGAGTATGCTTCATAAAAATAAGGCATTATAAAACCGTAAAAATCCATTCATGCCATATAAGTTAAAAAAACATTCTTCTCGTACTTTTGCCGGAAAAGTCAAAAAGTTCTTTGTATGGTAAACAAAAGAAATTTTCCTTCCATAACATATCATAAAAGTAAAAATGGGTAAAAATGAATTTAAACATACATGAAAACATTTTTATAAGACATGGACATTGAAGATAAAAATAACCATAGAAAATACTTACGAATAAACAATCTCAGATAAGAACGAGATTGGAATAATTATCCCTTACCTTATGTCCAATATGCTTCGTATGTATCCGAGCCTCCTGTATAATGATTTAAATAATGTCATTTTCTTATTATATAATCCTATTAATTGTTATGATATCATATATGGTTCACTTATGACTTTATATTACCCGTTCTTTTGTATATTCCATGTTAAAGCACCGTTTTGGGTAAAATTGTTTCATTTATTGTACGAGTTTCGACTTGTTGTTATTGATATTGTTACTTATATCCTGATTTACATAATTCAAGAATGTAAAACATGATTTATATATAATATATATTCATCATATAAATATATATGATAGATCGATAAATGGAATGAAATACATTGTTTGTGGAGACGGTAGGTCGTACGTACGCATGAACGCTGTTTTCATTTCCTTATTGAATTGAATGGAATTAAGTAGATGAAATAAATATATATATACATAAATACAGTATTATTATTATGTCATATATTTCATTATTATTCATTATATATACTGTATAATCATTCATGAATGATTAACAAGGAGAATGAATCTCATCGCGTCGTGGAGACGGTAGTCCGTACGTACGCATGAGCGATCATATCGTTCCCATGATCGTGGAATTTTATTGAATTGTATGTATAATATTTCATAATAAATATCACTTTAAAATAATTATATTTATTTATTTATTTACACAATTATACCCATCCAAGTAAGGAGGTGGTCAAAAACAGATTACACCATGGCGTGGAGACGGTATTCCATACGTACGCACGCGCGGTGATTTCATTTTTTATAGGATGGATAGAAGGTGAAATAGGGTTGTTTTATATTTATAATAACATATCAGTATATAATTAATACTGATGTTATTAATTTATAATGAGACAACTAAATAAAAAAAAGTGGAAGAAGAAAGAAACTTGAGAAAATCAGAAGAAGAGATTACCTCTTCTTCGTCGCACCTCCTTTAAGCCTTCCCTAAAGGAATTAGTGTTGGTATTTTGAGAAGAACAGAACCTCCATAATTTTTCTAGGTAAGTGGAGAGGAGAAATAGTCAGGGTTTGGCCGAGCTTCAAGGCTCCAAAGTGTGTGAGGGGAAGAGCGAAGGGGTGCCCTTTTTATATGGGAGGAGAGGGGCTCCTTTGGAAAAACTCCAAATATTATTTTACAATAAAGTCATATTCGGTTAATAATAGGTCCAAATATATTATAGATAAAGTGGGGATGGGTTGCAATTATCTCAACCAATAGATTTTAGACATGTTTGGGTCATTATATTAACCTTATCTTTTAGTTTTAACTCTTAGTTAATTAGATTGACATTTACCATGTCACTTTGTATTTTTATATTATATAGTTAATAAACATACCATACACATTCAAGCGACCCCAAAGTGGTCCACTAATGATAGACATATCATGATATATGTATCTTGTCTGAACCATATATTTTTATGAATATAATAACAATTAATAATATAATATTTGTTTTAAAAACTATTTTATGTCAATTTTGACACTATTTGGTAATTGATTTTTGTTTAAATCATAACAGAATGATTAGTTCGATAAAAGTTAATTAATTAAATAATAACATGTCATATTAACCTAGAAAATTAGTTTAATTCATAAAAAGTCTCAAAATACATTTATATGAGTATTTATAACATCAATTATGTTAATATTTCATTAATAAGATAATTACTGCATCATCATTGTGTCATAAATAAATTAAATTATTTAATGTCTAAAAATTATAAATAAATACAATTATGTAGGAAATATTTTTATATTTCTAATTAATAGTTATAGTCTAATTTATCTTATGTATAATCATATATTAAAAATTATTTAGTTATTAAACTATGATTTTAACTATTTTAACCACTCTTTAAATAAATTAATAATAAATGTCTCAATCTAATCCTAGTGGACCTAAATGGTCATATTTTATTCCTAAGGTTGTTTTTGGTCGAATTACACTTATCCAACAGAATTAAGACATGTGTTAGGGTAATAAAAATATCATTTTTACCCTTAATTACCCTATTTACTTTTAACCGTGGTAAATAAAAGTAAAAAGTTATTATTCACCAAAAACTGTTTTCATCTCATTGAACCACATTTTAGTCCTTTATATTAACCGTGTATCTAGGATTTTCAAAATTCCACTCACAGAAGCAGTAAAATTAATTTTGATGTGAATTTCTAAATTTTCCTAGAAGGTGGGTAAAAGACGGTGAAAAGTTAAATAAAATTTTTATATATCTATAATTATTATAAAATGACTCCAATGAATTACATTGAAATTATATAGGTATTATATATCAATTTTTACCTAAAATAAATTTAAATAAAATAAATAATTATTTAAATAAAAAGTCGGTTCTGAAATAGTAACCCAATGTTTTTCACTATTCATCAAAATATTGAATGTTTTCAGAAAAATACGAAAAATTCACCCTATGATAATATCGATATTCTAAATCCAAAAATGAAGTCCATTTTGAAATATAAAATTTATAAAATTCCAAAAATTTGGTATTACTATTCATGGCGCTAGTTTATATAATATTTTAATAGCATATCTTGGTTTAGTGAAACTCGGTATTGCGTACAACACACGCTATTGTGGAAGGTCGTGATTACGTGTAATGTAATCCAAGTTAGGGTTGCATGTTGTGAAAGACTCCTTCGTTTTTTTATAATAGAATCCAACCATATTTCATTTATACATTGAATATATATACATATATATATACAATCAATGTTGCGTAGAATGACTACTATCAAACAAACTTGAAATTGTGTGTAACATAATCAAAGAATAGTGTTGAGTATACTGCAAGCTAATAAGGTGTTGTGTATAGTGCAATATAATATTGGTGTAGTGTACAATAGAAGACATCAATGAAATTAAAAAGAATAATCCTTATAAAATCTCGGGTTGTAACAATGTTTAACTTGATGTGTGTTTGTTTAAATCCTAAAAAACTCTTTGAATCTACACATTTCCAACGAAATAATGGATTTTCCATCATAATATGACTCGTATGATATCTATTTTTCATTTTAGTTGGCATATTGGTTATGGGTTTAAGACTTTATTTTCAAGGCACATTATGAAATATAATGGAAGTTACTATAGGTTGTAACATTGATACAACTTACATCATAACATTTATTTATAAAATGTGCATTTAGGAATTGATCCACACTACATTTTGTTGATAAATTTTAATATGTAAGACTTGTCATCGATCCTCCATATGAACATCAATACAGTGATGTAGAGAAGGTAACATGCGTTTAGGAATTACTTCATGCTACGTTATTATGATATATGGTTTCTTGGTCAAGATATTATTCGGAATGCCGATCCAAAGCAACTCATATCTCTTTAACAAACTTATACTTCACTAATACATTCCTTAATGACTTAAAGGATACCTATGAAGTATCTTTACCTCTTTCTTTCTTTGTAATAGTTCACATTGTCTTGTTGAACTATCCTCAGAAAGCTTTGTGGCATACCATTATTTTTAAAGGATTATTTGTCCAAACTAAGGATGTCAATAATACCAAAGGTTTTTAGTTGTGCCAAGACTAAATACCATACTAGGTATATAGTTGACTTCCACTTCTATTTTTACTTGACAAAGCTTCATATTACCAAAATTGGGTAACTCTTACATTGTATATTCATCACCTATTTCCACTGATTCAAGTAGCAGTAAACTATTTTTTGAATATGTTACCAGAAACAACATTCATTCCAAAAATTGGAATAATGTGTCATCATGTCCAAATGGGCACATGAGATAATGATTTTTGGTTATACTCAACAACTTGTTCAGTTTGAGTCAATCACTTGGCAACCAGAAGTTATGTGTTTCTCACTACTGACTTTAGGAATCACCCTTTCTCAGCTGCTTGGAGAAGACATTGTACTTATAGTAATGTTTCCCTACTTACATGGTTATTGTATTTCAATAAATATATTTGAAGAATATATTATATTTTAATACCCAATAAGTATGTGAGATAACAATAATTTTATTTGATGAATATTAACAGAACGAGAAGTGGGTACCCGCTTCTTGTATTTCTCAATTTAAACTTCCATGAATTTATGTCAATATGTGATGCAAATAACCTCATATTAAGTAACCATCCACTTTTCTTTGAAGGTCATGATGAAGTTTCCTTTGGCATAACTTTCCATAGGCCTTTTCACCTTGTCATCAATTTATTCCCTATAAAAATAATAGATGGTGTACCTCTAATATTCTTTTTACTTGGTGAATGTTACCTTAACGGTAAGGAAGAGCTTACTCTATACCGTTAGTTTGTATCCTTAAAAAAATAGATTAATTGGGTGTAAAAGGTATAATAATGTTATGACATAAAAGATTGTGAACTGCCTTTCACTTTACACAAGCCGAGTGCAACCATCACATTCAAATCTTTCTTCGCTTTCCCCTCGTAAACTTCTTGGAGATGAGACTACATAAAACATCATTTATGTCATGAGGTTGCGTCTGTAAATAAAATTAGACATTGATGATAGCATTATGATAGAACCATCATATTTTTGATTCATGTGTCTCTTGTAAGCAGTTTTACACCCTTTCTTCTTGAGGTGGCTTAACAGGTTGGGACACAAGCACCTTGAATTTCTGATATATTGGTAATGTGTGCATGAACCTATACTACACATGGAATTTCATTCTTTTTTGGAAATTAACATTGTCTAATAATTATTACAGTTTTATTGTGGTATTGCTTTCCATTATCAACAAATATAATTTAGTAGCTTGTACTTTTATGTGATTAAATAATGTGGCATTAGTGATTAATTAATCATTAAATGTCTCCCACTAATTTTTTGAATTGTATGAAACCCTTGTACTAGAATCAGAATAATCTTGAGTATTCTAGTGGAATGGATCCCTGAACCTCACTCATATTCTACAAGCTATGGCTACACCACTACTCGGAAGGTCCAAGGTAGGATTTTGGATGGATAACCGTGTTAACTTGCGGTTACTTGATCTATTGGGTGAAGTCCCAAATTCAAAAATCATTTACTAATTTACTCAATGCTTGCCTCTAAAATTAAAACAAGCTAGGTAAGGCTATTTAATTGCTGTAATTTTAGTTAAGTCGACCCATCACACAAATAATAACTCCCCAGTAGTAACAGGTACCCTCTGCTAAGGCATGAACGACACCTCGAACACCTGGTTTTGTTCAAACTTGAATGATGGAAGGCTGTTTGTGACTTAATATTTTCTTTGAGGGTTATGTTAGTTTTTTCTTGACGAATGTAATCCATTTCTATTAAACTTGTTTTTTTTTGTTGTCTCTCTCACAACTAAACTTTAATAGAAAAACACACGCTGCTTCTTTATTCATTTTATTATCTATTATCTTATGTATTTTCCCGCTGTTCTAAAATGCATAAAATAATAAATAAATTCATAAAGGTAAAATACTACCCGACTGGTCTTGATCATCTAAACGACCTAAGGACATCGTACCTGAGTCAATGTTTGACTCAAAATGCACCTAACCCTCTATTTTGTACATTCGATTCGCATCTGGAATATCGTCCTATCTTGGTGAGGTCCACATCACGTCTTGGAGTACCAAATTGTTTTGGTGGGGTCCACGTGTCGTCTTTCATCATCATGATCAATGTGCTCCGCCTCGTCTTGGTGGGGTCCACGTCACTCGTCATCTTCGTCAGAAGTACAAAGATACTCGCGGTATACTGTGGTGGGTTTCGCGGCGTCGGCGACCAGGTGCATGGCATCTGGGAAGCTACAGAAAAGCCACGGTGGAGCATGTGAGGCCAGCTCCGGGAAGGCGGGATGTGGGGCACAGGGTGTTGTGGGGTGCACCATACCTGCGGGTGGGTGCGGCTAGAAGGTGGATAAGGGGAGGCCCAGACCTGAAGGTGGTGGCCTTGCACGCTACGACTGCGGGAGCAAGAGTATGGAGGCTGCTCTGGTGCACCGGTGGTGCTGCATGATGTCCGACAGTGGGGCGTCGTCTGCGTACGAGAACCCGTAAGCAGCGGCGCCTGTTGCGCCATGCTACTGTGCACCTCATGGCTTCACGTGGTGTGGTGGGTTGAGGATTCCAGCAGCGGACTGGAGGCTGGTGGCACTGAGGATGTGGGGGGGTGTGCTCGTGCACTAGGTGCGTCGCGCATGGGTTTCAACCCATGTCAGAGGAGCAACCTAGGTGGCGTTGTAGTGTGCCACACTTGGAAGACTGGGTGGCAGGGAGAGGAGCAGGTGGCGGGCCAAACCGCCTGGGCAGCGTGTAAAGAACAGGAGGGAGCTTTGCAGTGCCTCGCGTGGGAGCAGGCTGACACAGAACTGTTGTGGCGTAATGAGGATCCTAGCTGGAGGAAGAAGTTGGCTAGGAGGAGGTGTCGTAGGTGTGAGGGGGGAGGTCGTGAGGGGCCAGCGGCGTCCCTGAGCTGGCGCCGTGTGGGCGCGACACTGCGAGTGGGGCGGGCTCATGGGCGCCGCGCGGAGAAGACCAGGGGTCAAAGGACCCCTTGTTTCTTTTTTTTTTATATTTTTTAATCCACCTTTCAGCCCTCCCATTTTTACTTATTTTTTCTATAAAAGTAGACTTCTATTTGAAGTCTATTCTTCCCTGAGTCTTCTTCCACCCCTTTTGAGTCAAGTCACCATCTCCAAATTTTTAAGGCTAATCAATAGACTTTGGATTTAATGATAATAAATTTATTATAATAAAATAATAATTTAATATTATTTTATTATTATAATAAATAATAAATTATCATAAAATAATATTTTATTATTATTATACTATTATAACAAAATTATTTTGAAAATAATAAAATAATATTATAATTTGTACACAATTTTATTTTTTCTAGGATGAACTAAACCAATTCAAAAAAACATGATTAGTTCTTCGGGATGGGAAAAAATACCGAAGATCAAACTGCAAATTAGATCCCATCTGAAAATTTACAGTGAAAATAACTTGGTCATTCGACATCATATCACTGCACGGTTTGAACCGTTGGGACCATCTTTGAAAACTCTACTTAATTTTATGGAAATTAATTTTATTTGGCTCAAAAAATTTCTACGATCCCTCTAGTACCACTATTAGGTTCTGGGGCCTACCCCGGAAGTTTGTGGGTCGGGGATGATGAAATTTTTCATCGGCAGATCGACGATACTTTTTGTCGCCGACAATCCGAGCCCTAGAGAGGTCCAAGGATCCCATGTAAATTATAAGCAGCAAAAAATTAAAATGAAAACGTACCCATTTTAAATATGAAGCTGCAGTCTACTACAACTAGTCGATGGTAATCATCGCTTGATGGATCCAAAGTAGGAACCCTCTATATCATCCACACACACTCCAAAAGTCTGTTGGAACGTTGATCGTCGAATTATAGTTGTGGGAATGGCGATCTGGAGAAGATTTCAACTTCCCGATGATCACCGTATTGAGATGCCTACGATGCCGAAGAGAGATCATGATCCGAGCAGCTTGGATCGAGAGCTTCTCTCTCCAGGAAGTGGGAGGAGAGAGAGGGTCTCAATTTTCATTCCATGAAAAAGAATGAATAGTGAATTGTACACCAAAGAGAGAGAGCCTCCACTCTTATTTATAGAGACATTGATAAATACCTGGTAGGGTTCCCCAGCCACCGTTTATTTCAACGTTCACTAAATAAATAATTTTTACGAACTTAACTGTGCCAATATTATTTATTATTTTTATCACATACATGTAATATATATATATATAATATATTACATGATGAAACTGAGTCATTTAACTCGACTTTCTATGCCGCTTAATATTAAACATGCATTGAATATTAAAATAATATTGGTTCGATTAATATTTTTTCTCATATTTACTAAACTTGTAAATACATTAAATAAATTCAATCCCAAATATTCATAACGTGAATATTAATGAATTTATTTAATTAATTAGTGATCGATAACATGGAAAATGCTTGGACCCCATGATGGGGCCCACTATGTCCATATACCAATTCAACTGAATAGGGAGGATTCTTGAATACGCTATCACATGTGACCCTCTAGGCCCTTACCTCGATTGTAGTGAATAAAATCCACAGACTAAGGGAGGAGTCTAATAACCCATCATAGCCTCTAAAGAGATAAGGATAGTCATAGCAACAACTATCATCATATGAACACTGACTGTGTACTATAATCCCTTTGTCATTAAACATCTGATAAAGCAGGACGCACTATTCTGTCATCATCCTTATCTTGATTTATTATTTTTTGATCTATCCAGATGTATTTTCCTTTCTACGGATTTATCCAAAGACTTATGAAGGCAGAACCATCTTGATAAACCAGGCCTGAGATATACAACTTCCTCAATGTGGAAGTGACAAATCATTTATTGACCTTTCAACCAACGTCATACCACAAAAGACGCACCCAACACAAACTACCTTGCCACGACATCACTGCCATGGTTTTCATCTAGCATCAAAGTATGTAATCAAATGATATATATTGGTAAAGGTATCAATTCAAGAGACCAATACACATGTCTGTAGATAGGAACAACAAATGACACCAAAAACATGTGGTGTTCCTATTGACAAGTTTGACCTCATGATCTCACTTCTAGAGATCACCTAGTGCGAACTTCATTAGAAGATGTCTCATTGCTTATGAGCCCTCATCACCTGATAGTTATACATCTACTGCATCCAGTCAGTAAGATGTATCTATAATATATATTATATATTTAAGATCAATGTCATTGTATCTCGAGGTTCTCATTATAGCCTGGGATCTTTTATAACATCTCGAAACGATAATTAACATTTGTACATTACCATTATTATAGTGGACACAGAAAATTCTACACTATAATGGTAAGATAACATCATGCATATCTAACTGTACACATGATATGGTAATTAAAAAGTGTTGTATAGGTGGGTCTAGGGAACCCACTATTTCAATATGAACAAGATTTCGTACAAGTTGTAATGAGTTAAGAGGATTATCAATGATACTTCCTAATCCTACCATTCTTGCATTAAATTTTTCTGAGGGGCATATATCACATTTATTTTATCTATGGGGTCCTCATCAAGAAAAAAAGAAGAAGTGTGAGCTAAGAAGAATAACATGGGGTGATTAAAGTCCTTGAATCTCCACCCACTGATAGATTTTGGATTACTACTGGTAAGTCCATTTTGAGGGTAGTCAAAATGTATACTCTACATAGAGTGTCAATCATAGATTTATAATTTTATTTTAGTTATATTTATTTAGTTTTCAATTGCAATTCTTAGTTTAGAAATAAATTTAGATGCATACATGAACCCACTATCATTTTTGAACATAAAAGTTTTGGTCCTTATACTTACAAAAGTTTTTTATTTTATTGGTCCATAAACAAGGTAATAGATAGGTGATGTGAAATTGAAGAAGATGTAAAGGTTCATGCTTAAAATATTATTCACATAGTGAATTGAATTTACATTGTGAAAGGAATTCACGTCATGAATATGTTATATAAAAAAGCTGTAAAATAAAAATTCACATCCTGAATTAAAATCATGACATGAAAAAGGATGCATAACAAAAAAGAATAGAATAGAACTATGCAACACAACTGAGGATTGACCAAAAGGTGAGTATGAGTTTTAATTCATTATTTTATGATATTATTATAATAATAAATTTGTTTTATTACTCTAAATGAATATTATATGCCCCACATTGAACCCTTGAACTCAAGTGGTGATCTAGGGGACATAAATTTCTTATGATAATCATTATTCCATGTTTTAATTTTCTATATTGACATTATTAGATGATGTAAATGATAAAATGAATGATTAAGGATAATCATTATGGGATGAATATGATAAATCATGATTTTTGGAGGTGGGTTTATTTTGTAAATGAAATTATTCTTAGATTCGGAATGATTTGAATTTATTAAATTAATATAGATTATTTTATTTTTTTCACGTATTTTCGTGTGTAACTATATCGAACCATATTTTATCATCCTCAAGAAAAATTATGATCCAATTATTTCCCATTTATTTCAATTTTGTGTTTCTTGAGTGACCAGGTAATATACTATTAATTAACATGCATGGTATTTATCAAAGATATCACTGAACATAATAATTTTTAATATATTTAATATATTTTTATTTTTGATCCACTTATCCTTGTACCCCCTTAACATCAATCCATATTTTTCCCACAAAATCTACGAATGACAATTTTTGTAAATGATTCATGCTACAGTACAATTATATTCATTCCTACATGACTCATAGAATATTGTGTGATATTTAAAGGTTTATGGGTGGTTGAGAGGTTTTCTATAGTATATAAGGATGTAATTCATTTCACATTGGGTTTTAATGAGATTTAGTTAGAGATCATGATTTCATTATACATTACTACTCACCTCTCTTGCTAAAAAAAATGAAAAAATGGATTTTTTTTTCTTTTGAGGGTCAAAAATCACTATTTTGAGACTGAGGATCTTATGATCATATATGCTTAGGTGGTGTATTTTATATATATCTTCCACATAACTTTACAAAAGGAAAAAAATTAGAAAAAGAAAAAGAATTAAATCAAAAATAAAGTGAGGGAGATTCATTCATTTTTCATTCTTGTATCTTGTGGCTACATTGAGAACTAGGGATGGGGGTTGAAATTTTCAAAATTATTTCATTAAGATTGGATTTTAATATCATGAAATAGGATAAAGATAAAAACCTCACATTTGATATTATTTTTATTCATTATCATCATACCCTAAGCCCTGATACATTTGAACTATAATAAAAAGCCCTCACTATTAATTTTTATTTCTATCTTTACATGGGGGAGATGTTAAATACCCTAAAAACCTATGATTAGTGAAATTTACAGGGATATGAGAAAAATTCATATTACTTGTATTACCTTGAAATATGAGTAAAAGAATTCAATTTGAGGAATATTGAAATTTTCATGAATATTAATAAAAAATTAAGAAATAAAAGTGTAATGAATGAGAGGAATGTTTTTTTCGAAAGAAATAAAGTAAAATTCATGATTGGGTTTCTATATTATAATAATGAGTAATTGAAGGAATTATTTTTGTAAAAAAATTTTATTTTCCATTAGAAAAAAATTCATTTTTTTGTTGTAAAAATGTAAATAATGGTAGAATGAAATTCCATTGAAAAATTTTTTAGATTATATTCTCGAAGAAAATAAAGGTCAAAGTGTGGGAGAATTTACAGATCCCTAAATTGAATGATTATTTGATAGAAAACATAATACTTTTATACTTTAATTTATTATTATTGTCATTATTTAATTATTTCTATGATTTTTGTTCTGAGGCAATTAATATTTGGAAGATAAACAAAAATAAAGAACAATGCATATTAAAGACACTTCACAACAAAAGGAAAAGTGGTGCAATTAAACACTAGAATATTAAATATGGATTCCAGGATAGAGTTAACATAAAATAAAAAAATATTGATTATTATATGATGTAAATTATGTTCTGTGATGATTGAAAAGTGAAGCAACAATTCCAATGATTGAAACTTAATGACCAAGATGAAAATTAGGTGAATTCTACTAAAAAAAATTTACTTGTTATAAATTCCATTCATGATGTGAAACATGAATGAGTATAAGATGTGAAACCATGAATATAAGTAAAATAAATATTTTGGTTGATTCCTACCTGTGTCACGGAGTGACATATACGGTCACACAATGAAATAGCCTCAAGTCATCCTAGAAATTAATTCAAAGCATGAAAAATTTTCATGGCCCCACACATCACACGTTGGGAATAATATTAAAAAATTGAAAATCTTATACATAGGCTACAATTATTATTTATGAATATTTTTTTATGGAAACATCATTAAATGAACCAAGAAAACTCAATATGAACCGACACCTACAAATGTTCCATTTTTTATTCCATTTAGTGGACTGAATCCTACTAATACATATCTGGGGTGATTAGAAGGATATCCATTCCTAAGGATCTTTCACTATGCTTCAGTGTAGGGATACTACTTCTTTTGGTTTTCTTTATTATTTTGTCTTTTTTGTTTCCAATTTCTTTTCCACATAACACATCATTTTTTCAATTCAAGGTTTTTATTTTCTTCTGAACAGAATATATTTCCTCTCTCACTCTTACAACCCAAATTTTTATTTGTCTATTATTATATTTCCATCATCATATCATTACTTTGCGAATGGAAAGTATCAAAACCAAATATTTTCCTTGTGGGAGGATTCATAGAATTTTTAAATATAATGATTTAAATTATTAATATTTTAAATATATTTTTTTGCGGATGCTAGAGTATTGCATGGGTGAGGCGGTCATCCATCATGGTATTATTTTCAAATCCATTCATTTTCATTGATTCATTTCTTTTCATTCCCTTAATTTAGGTAAACACTTAAAATGGTGGATTAGTTGATACACAAAGGGATGAAGTGGTATAGGGTGGACCTGGGTAGTTCAAGAATTACACTCTCAGTTGACGTGGTTTCCTATTTGGATATTGGAAAAGAAGATATTTGTGGCCATGGATGTCTCATATGCATTCTAAAATCCCATAGTCAATAAATAAAGGAAATGTAATTCATTTGTGAGGTTTTATAAATTTAATTTTTAAATTGAATTTAAAAATAATTAAATAATTAAGGGACAATCATTACCACACCCTAGAACCAATCCATTATTCCTAACATAATTCTATTTCATCGTCATGTCTATATAGTTTTTTTCCAACAAAAAAATATTTATACATTATTTTATTAAATAAAATAATAACCCAAAACGAGTTTTATAATAGATGAATTATGATTTAGTGATTCATTTACTATGATTATCCCCATTTGATATGACTTTGGTGTTCCGTTTTGAAGCATTAGAAAAATAAATAAGCATTTTTAATATGTTGCGACAGGCACATCAGATAAGGTTTACAACAAGATGATTATTTTTAGATCAAGTCTATATAAATCATCATCAATTATCTTTAGACACCCCAAGATAGGTGGATAATGATTTACACATACCTGATTTGAGGACTATTGAATCACTAGCTGAATGTTCTGGTATAGGAATACTCTCATGTTGGGTTAACCATAAATGATTTTTATAACTTCTTCTTCAATATCTTATTTTCAGAGACTCTAAGGGATGATGGGGATAAAAAGTTAATGGATCTTATTTAGAATAATTTAAATGATATATTATTCCACCCACATCATATATTTGTTATAGTTTTCACCTACACTAATGGGTTATAAAACTATTGTGGTAAAGAATTTTTGTAATGATTTGAGGCATTCTATTCAGTTAGATGTGAATATATTTCACTAGAAATCCTTATATAAGGTCGTGAATTGGGCTCTTATTTTTGATTATAACTGAATTTATAGTAGAATAAATGGGTTGAATACCTCTTCATCCAGATCTAGGAGTGGTTTATCAAGAAATATTAATTGATGTTATGAGTATTAGTTCTACGGTGGAGATAGATAGGCTGGAAAATGTATGTTTTCATACAATCCTCTAAGATGGAGAGAATCAAATAGGTGGTTCCACAATAAATGGAAGGGATATATTCTACCTAATTGTAACAGTCCATAAATAGAGTGATTATATTTGGTAGAGTTGTTTTATCTATAGAGATTCCATTACATTTTACTGTGATTAGTTGGTATGTGTAGATTTGGTCACACTTGGGTTTCCAGATCAAGGATAATATCATAGAAATAGTATATAATCTAGGGTTCCTAGGACCAATTGATCTATGGATAAGGACATGGAGATCAAGGGAAAGGGAAATAGTTCCAGCATAGTGCTTCACCTTATGGTATTATTTCATTATGAGCCTAGGTTTGGGGTTTATGCTAGCTTCATTTCATTGAGAATACGCATTCAATTAGGGTGAGGATCCATTATTATTTATAGGTGTGATTATTTTGGAATCAACCCTAGAATCTATTTTAATTTATATAGGTTTTTCACACTCATTTATTTCATCACAACCATTCTTGAATATGGGGATTTTTTTGTACAATATATATGATTTCATTTCCATTTATAGGCCCTCATGGGAACAGTCAATGGGTTTCTAGAGATGTATAAATTGTGGCATAGTAGTAATTAAATGTTATATTCTCTAGGTTATTTTCATATCAGATATTTTTAGTTTTCATTTTATTCTAGGAATGGATTGGTTGAATCAATATTGATTACACACCATCTACTAACTTCTATAATTATCTCTCACATCCTTTTAAATATATTTTTATACCTATGAAAAAGAGTAGAGTATGAGGGAAATTCATTAGATACCTGACTAAGGGATGTTATGGGAGATATTATCCCAAATTTATAGTGTTATTATATGATATGTGGAGGAATAAAATTAAAACCTTAATACTAGATTCATTTAGTACTATGATTTTTTGGATGATTTATCTAGGTTTACATCCTTGGGGGAGATTTAGTTCACGATCTATCTTATTCAGGGCACATAACCCATGTATATTCTATATTATAGGATGTATCCTATGGAACTGTGTGATATGAAGTCTCAACATGGGGAACTAGTGGAAATGGGGATTTTTTACCCTATAATTACACATGGGATTACTCTAGTTTTATTCTCCATGAAGAAGTATGTAAAGTATCATTTATATATAGCTTCTGAAAGTATTGAACCTGATTAGGGTAAATAATATGTATAGTCTTCCTCGTATCAATTAAATGTTTGTTTAGTTTAGAGGATTCAATAGGTTCTCCAAGATTGAATTGAGATGAGGTTGTCACCTATTATGAGTGAGCCCTATTGATATTCCATATACTTTTTTCAAGGGTAGGTATATCCTATATTTGTACCTTGTGATATCATTTAGTTTGATGAATCCACCAAAATTTTTTATGGATCTAATAAATATAGTCCTCTATCCATATCCAGATTTTTTATAGACAAATAGTTCGATGATATTCTAGTGTACTCACAATCATGGGATTATCAGCCCCACAATATCAATATTATCTGGGGAAAATTGTAGGGGAATCCTCATTAGGTTAATTTCATAATGATTCAGTTCTGGTTCTGTAAGATATGATTCATCGGGAATGTGATATCAAAGATAGGAACATTAGTAGACCCTAATAAGGGTTAGGATAATGATTTTTATAAGGGAGACAAGAATGTATTTATGACTCATTATTTCATAGGTTTTGATGTTTAAGACTATAGGTTCATCAAGTAAATCAAAAAATTATTACTGTCAATGATATCCATGACAAATAAGGGGATAAAATTTTAATTTTCATGGTTTTTCAAGGGTACCTGTCATGACCCATCCTAGAAGGGCCCGTTCCATTACAACCCCAAGCTCACTTCAAATAGTCCAAGGGTTTGTAACTAGAACCTATTTGGAATATCCTTCAAATGGGAGGTGTTTTCCTAAGTACATATACACATGAAAACATATCCAATCCCACAATGCTGAAATTTAAAAACACTTTCTAAACAAGCATTGATATCACTAAGATACCAACAATAGAGTAAACCAGTAGAAGACTGGAAAGTAAACATATCTAGAATACAACCCACCTAAAAAGGAGTCTGGAAAAGTGAACACACATGTTCTTGAAACTCATCTGTAGAAAACCCTACCTGAAGGGAAAGGTAATGGAAAAATGTTAGAATCCATAGGAGCACACCTCGATTGTCTGGTATCACTAATAACCACCTGGTCTTGGTCCACCTAGGACTCCATCAAAGCATCCATCATTTTAACAAGACACGACACGTGCGGGAAATACTCATGGAGGGGTGAGTAAAACAATACTTAGTAGGCCTCTCTAAAATAAAAAAGGAAAATATAATACATTGGAAATCACAAAGGAATAAAACAAAGGATGATCTAAAAGGAAGACCACTAAAGGACACCATGAAGGAACACCATGATGGAACACCACTAAGAAACACCATTAAGAAACACCACTAAGGAACACCATTAAGGAACACCATGAAGGAACACCATGAAGGAACACCATGAAGGAACACCACTATGGAACACCACAAAGGAACACCACAAATGAACACCGTGAAGGAACACAAAAAATGAACCCCAAAAAGGAACCCCATAAAGGAACACCACAAAGGAACACCACTAAAAAAATGCTAAGGAACACCACTGAAGAACACCATCAAGGAACACTATAAAGGAACACCACCGAGGAGCACCATGAAGGAGAACCACAAGGAATAACTTCAAGGAACACCAAGACAAAACACCACTAAGGAACACCATGAAGGAACATGATCAAGGAACACGATAAAGGAGCTCCACTAAGTAACACCGTGAAGGAACACGGCGATGTAACACCACATTGCAACACCATAGAGGAACATCATGAATGAATGCAAAGATTCAGCACTATTAAGGAACACCGTGTAGGAACACCTATAAGGGATACCAAGAAGGAATACCATGATAGAGAAACCTAAAGGAACACTATGAAGGAACGCCACTAAGGAACACCACTAAAGAACACCACGATGAAATACACTATGTATACCCCAAATAAATACACGATGTATACCACAAAAAATACATGAAATGTACTACACATAAATAAATGAAGTATACCACACAAAAATAATTCATGTATTCCACATAGAAATAAATGAAGTATACCACACAAAAATAGACAAATAATAAGAGACAAAAATACAATAAGTATACCACAGAGAAATAAATGAAGTATACCACACAGAAATAGAATAGTCATCTCACACAAGTATATATATACAGTATATATTCTAATAATGTATGAATATACATGATCCATTGAGTCACACCATCTCCATGAGACATGTAGTATCTGTAAGACACAAAGTCTCTATAAGAGACACACTCTCGAGAAGACACATAGTCTTAGTAAGACACACATTCTCGATAAGACACACAGTCTCGGTAAGACACACAGTCTCAGTAAAATACATAGTCTCTAAGGCACACAGATTTCAGTTCACTCACCTTCTAGGACACACAAATTCTAGGTTACACATCTTCTAGGTCCCATATATTTTAGTTCACATGGCTTCTAGGGAACACAACTTATAGGTCACATCTAGCCACATGATTTCTCTCATAGCGTGCTCGTCCTGGAAGACCCTACACTTCAAGCCATTAGGTCTCATGGAAAATTCCAAAAAAAACTCAATAGTGTTTCTCAAAAGGGTCGTATCATTGAAATGGTCCCAAAACCAAAAAAATATGAATAAAAGGACACAATTTTTTAAAGGTAGGACCATTTTAATAAACAGGTCTGACCTAGGATCGATTCGGGTCCGACCCGACATGACCTTGCCTGCTAGGCCTGCTGGGCTTGCTGGGCTGCTTTGTAACATCCCAATATTTTAAAAGGAAACACTATGTTCTTAAATGAACTATTTAGTACTATGAGACATTTATAACCTATCTTTTAAACATAAATTTGTCACTTTTGTGTTTTGAATTTCGAAAATATGACATACATGATTGTGATCTGTAAGTTATTTTGGGTCTGATGGAATAAACATAATTTTGGGTGAATAGTAACCTACCCTTATGAATAGTTTCCTAACCTTATAAATATTAAATTGGACAAAAAAATAGAAACTTAACCCATGAATTTATAAATTCAATTTAGATATATTGTATGTGAGAAAATGATAAGAGTGTAAGTATTGGTATTTTTGTATGACATAAATATGTTAAATACAATTTTATAATTAAATTAATAATTTAAAATATAAATGTATAGTCATAAAATGTAATCATAAATTTTTACTTTACATTGATATGGTTATAAGGAAATTTTATGGGACCTTGATTAATTTATCAAGGTGTTATAAAATGAGTTATAGTTTTAAAGTTGTTTTTTTGGAATAAATTATGATTTTATTTAAAATTTAAATTAAACATATTTAGAAAATTATTTACCAAAAAAAGGATTTCATTTTTTTGATTCTATACATTGATAAATGGTTATGGTTATTTTTTGGGATTTTTTTGAAATACTAGATTTTTGTGAATAGTGAAATTATATAATTTAGAAAATATTCTAAATAAATGAATTTAGAAATCATGATTGATTCATGGATGATGTGAATGGAAATTGGTTAGAACTCAAATACATATAATACTATTATTTTTTATGGAATCACCACTATTAATTTTCTTGTTGAGAAATAATAATTTAATGAATATAATATTGTGAAAACCCCTCTCCCCTATACTATAAATACCACCCTTCACACCCTCATTTCATCACAACTATCAAGCTTGAATATTTGTCTCAAATCTTCAAAAAATCTTCTCTAGACCCTCCCCCACTTCCAAGATCTTATGGTCTCTTAAAAGTAACAATCCAAGGTTCCTTAAAGAGGATTCAAAAGGTAATTCCCCTCCAACATTTCCTTTAATTTTCTTTCAATTTCATGTTCTTTTCTTAATATCTCCCCACATATCATCATTAACATGGTATGGTAACTCAAGTATCTAAAATATAATGGAATTTTATGATAGTAATGGGAGAATATATCATCCAACCCCCTTCTATACTTCTTAGTATTTTATAATGAAAAACTTTGTTCGTGAGGTGATAATTTATCACCTTCAAGAATGAAATGTTTTCATTTTCCATTACCACCATAATACCTGGTCATGAAACCATTATAATGGTTGAGACTGATTATTTTACATGTATAATATACTATTTATTATTCTGGAACTAACTTATGTACATATTACTAAATGATTAAACAAAACAAGTTTGTTGTGGTTGAAAAGCCGCCCGAATTAACCCAACGATCATCATTATATTATTATCTAAGGATTAATTCACATGGTATAAAACAAAATTATTTATAAGATCATTTAAAGTTATTTAGCATCATAAATATCTTATAATTACAATTATGGATGTGTATCCACGTTTTAAATGACCTTCCATTCATGAATACAAGTTAACTGTTCATGAAAACATTAAAAATGAACATTCTCAAAAAAGGAATTTAAACTCTATTACCCATTCAAAAGACCGTTAATGAACATAATAAAACCTTATTGAATCTTATAAATGTGTAAAAAGTTCTGAAATTGTTAATTAATTAATATATTGTGGTTATATAAGACCTCAAATGAATAAATCATTCAAATACACGGTATGGGGAAATTATCCAACCCAACTCTCATATATTGGGTTATCACTCTTTCAACCCATTTTTAGTATAGATATTCCTTAAGAATCATTTATTCATACTCATATTCCATATTCTTGGATATGTGTGTTTTTTAATTGAATTTATGACAAACCCAAGGTTCTTCCAAATGAACACTTCTTACAAATAAACACCTTCTTTTTAGATCTCTAGGAGTGTTTCTACTTCACTCAGCATTGATTGTTATGTGTCAATAATGTTATCCCCTATTTATTTTGTTGTCTAAATTTTTATGAATTTATTCTTTATGATGTTATACCCATTACTTTTCAGTGGTTATTTAATGTTTAATTTTAACATATGTTCTATGTGGCATGCATGAAAATGTAAATGTTATGATGTGACAGGTGTTCCGGGAATTATACAGTGCTCAAATGCATCAGGTAGAGTGATTAATCTTATTATTTAAAGGGAAATGATGCATGAACTTGATTCTAGCATTTTTCACAACTATGGGTGGTAGTTTAACACTAAGACGTGGTGTTTCATTTTCATGCATTGCCACATTTCATGTCTTTTATTAATGCTTCACATCATGTTCATGATCATATGCCTATGTTATTATTGTGATCACCCATTTTAATATTTTTCATATCTATCCTCTTACAAGAATTTTATTTCACCATTTTTTTATGTATATCCTCTGCTAATTATGTTAACTATAGAGATTTAAGGGATATTAAGATGCTAGAGAAGATGGAATTAAATAAATGTATACATTGTTTTGTAAATGTTAATGTATTGTCTATCTAATCTTCCAAAACCTAGACTATAAAAGGACCTCATTTTTTTAATGTAATGTGTATTTTTCTATCCTGTATACAAAAAAATACATAGCCTGTTTTAGTACTAAATCCGGAATTGCGAGTTCAAGGCTTTAGAGTTGGTATTATTAGAACGGTCTTGAAAAATATGGATATTAGATGTTGTCATTATGAAATTTACCTTTTAACTTCTAGTAAATTTGGTACTCATAATAAATTACTTTTTCTTAATTATCAATATATAAATTCATATTGATAAGTACAATGAACCAATTGTGATAACGCAATTCATTTAAGGGAGAATAATGTAACATCCCATTTTTTAAAAGGAAACACTATGTTCTTAAATAAAATGCTGAGTAATATGTGACATTTATAACCTATCTTTTAAACATAATTTTTTCACTTCTGGATTTTGAATTTCAAAAATCTGACGTACATAGTTGCAATCAGTATGTCATTTTGGGTCTGATGGAACAAACATTATTTTTTGTGAATAATATCCAACCATTATGAATAGTGACCTACCCTTATGAATATTAATGAATATTAATTAACAATAAATAGTCCAAAAAATAGAAAATTCACCATTCAATGTATAAAAACAAATTAGGAATCTTATAAGTGAAAAAATGATCATAGTGCAAGTATTGGTATTCTTTATTAAATAAATATTTTAATTAGAATATTATGATTAAATTAATAATTAATAATTTAAATTTATTTTCATAAAATGTAACCATAAATTGTTTCTTTATTGTCTTATTGTTATAAGATAATTTTATGGGACATTGATTAAATTATCAAGGTGTTATAAAATGAGTTATAGTTTTAATGTTATTTTCTTGGAAAAAATTATGATTTTATTTAAAAAATATTTTTAAAATTTTTTGAAAATTATTTTCAGAAAATGGATTTTATTTTTGGATTCTACATGTCAAGAAATGGTTATGGTGAATTTTTATGATTTTTTCTGAAAAACATGTATTGTTTGGGAATAATGAATTTCAATAATTTACAAAATATGCTAAATAAATGAATTTATGTATCGTGCATGAGTCATGGATGATGGAAATGGCCATTTTTTTTATCTCATGTGAACTTTTTACTATTATTGGTCGTGGAATCATCTCTATTTCATGTCTTTTGGAGAAAAAATAAATTAATGAATATAATATTGCGAAAACCCCTCTCCCCTCCACTATAAATACCACCCTCTACACCCTCATTCCCTCACACCTATCAAGCTTCAAGTGTCGTATAAACTCTACCAAAACATCTTCCATAGACCTTCCCTACATCCATTAACTTCTTGTCTCAACAAAATACCAATCCATGGTTCATTAAGGTGCATTCAAGAGGTAATTCCCCTCTCTCTTTTCCTTTAAATTTCATGATCTTTTCTTAATCTCTCTCCACATATCCTCATCCACATGGTATGGTAACTCTAGTATCTTATGTATACAATAATTTTATGACACTAATGGGATAATATATAATCCATCCCCCATATCCTATTATTTTTATTTTAGAAAGGGAAACATTATTCGTGAGGTGTTAATTTATCACCTTCAAGAACAACTTGCTTCCATTTTACATTACCACCTTAAGATCAAGTCATGAAACAATTATAATAGATGAAACATATTCTTTTATATGTATCATATACAATTTAATGTTATGTAACTAAATTATGTACATATTTCTAATTGATTAAACAAAACAAGTTCGTTGGGGTCGAAAAACAGCACGAAATAACCCAAATGATCATCAATAAATTCTTATATAATGATTAATTCTCATGGTATATAAAAAAATATTTATAAGATAATTTTAAGTTCTTTAACGTCATTAATAATATATAATTTTAATTATGGATGTTTATCCTCATTTTAAATGAACTTACATTCATGAATACAAGAGAACCGTTCAAGAAAACTATAAAAATGAACATTCCTGAACAATTAATTTAAACTCTATAACTGATCCAGAATCCCATGAATGGACTTAATAAAACCTTGATGAATCCAATTAATATATAAAAGGTTATTTAATGGTTAATTAATGAATCTAATGTGGTTATATAGGTAATTAAAGTGAAGAAATCATTCAGATACAAAGTAAGGAGAAATTCTCAAACCTAACTCTCATACTTTGAGATTCCCCTATTTCAACCCATTTTCAGTATGGATATGCCATAAGAATCCTTAATTCAAACTAATATCACCTATTATGGTGTATAAATGTTTTTTATTGAATTTATGACAAACCCAATGTTCATCCAAACAAACTCTTCTTATAACTAAACACCCTCTTTTTTACTTCTTAGAGATTTTTTCTACATCACTCATCGTTGATTGTTCTATGTCAAAAAAAAAATTACCCTCTTTATATTGGGAGCCAAATTTTTTTGAATGTATCTTTATGTTTTGAACCCTATTCCATTGATGTGGTTATTTTATTTTTATGTTTTACATATGTTCTATGTGGCATGCATGATAATGTAAATGTTATGATGTGACGGGTGCTCCTGGAATTATAATGTGTTACAATGCATTGGGTGAAGTGATTAATCTCATGAGATAAATGAAATGATTCATGAACATGACACTATCATTTTTCATAACAATGTGTGGTTGTTTACCACTAAGACTTGATGTTTAATTTTTCTGCATTTCAACATTTCAAGTCTTTTATTAATTCTTCCTCTCATTTTCATGACCCTTTTCCTATGTTATGATTGTGCTCACCCATTGTTATATTGTTCATATCCATCCTCTTACGGGGAATTTTTTCAACCCTTATTTCTGTATATTAAAAGGTTATAATGTGTAATAAAGAGGTTTTAATGGAAAATAAGAATATATATAAGAAGTAATTAAATAAATATTTACGTTTTATGTTTCAAATGATAATGTATGGTTTTTAAAATACTCAAAAACATAGACTGGAAAAGGTCCTCATATTTATAATGTACTATGTATTTTTTATTCATTTATACAAAAAAAATACATAGCATGTTTTAGTACTGAATTCAGAAGTGTGGTTTCAGGGCTTTACACACTATCTCTAGCCCACTGGGCCGCTTGAGTGGGTCGGCTCCTCCTGACCTGACTCGTGTTACAGGTTGGTTCAATGCACAACACTCAGTCCTGTGTTATATTTCATGAGGCTATCCCACCACAGTACCTAACACATGACCTCACGGCCTCGGGCTCCTCCAACGTGGCACCAAGACACATTCCATCTCCCCCATGGTATATTATCGTATATGTGACATACTGTCTTGTACACATCCCCATCAACACTATGTCCCTTGTTCAACACCGCAATTACCTTCCGTAGCTCCAATGTGGCCCCCATGCCATGTACCATCTTCATCGACCACCCCGCCGATGGCCTCACCCTATTGTCAGCCTGGACAGACCCACCGGACCCTCGCCACTACTTTCATGGACAAGCAAGAGTGGTCACTGTGTGCCTCCACCTTCACCGTCATGTACCGATGTACCAACAGAATCATGTCATTCCCTCACCTTCTCACCTCCGAAGGGACTTTACGATGTCAGATCATCGATCTTGGATCGTTTCACCTTGTATCTCTATTGCAACGATCGAATATTCGCATATGGGTTTCAAAGCTTGGGAAACAGACTGAGAACACAAGAAGAACGTGGGAGATTTAGGATAGAGACCTGAATTCCAAAATAATAGATCTTGTAATTTTTTCATGTCAGCCATGATTCATTTTTAATGGAACGATGAATGAATAAGGATAATCACAATGATTTATCCCCCATCAAACCCCATAATATAACAATCCAACAAGAGTGACTGAACTGTGGATCAACCTATTCATTGGTTGGTCCATGTTTGTCATTTAATCTAAATAGGGGAAAGAAAATCCCAATGAGATCAAATTCCCTACTTTGAGTTTGGATCGGTCATTGATGAGGAATTTTTGTGTCACCACCGTTGATGAGATCCTCTAACTCCATTGGTTAAACAATCCACAATCTGATCTCTCGTTCATCATCATTCTCTCGAGAGAACTCATTCTCCAAGAACACCCTATATATTCTCAAGAATTCCCAGGGTTATGAATCTAGCCCTATGATTTCATAATATGTATTATTATAAAGAAAATTGTAATTATGTTAACAAAATAATTTGTCTTTTAATTATTTAATGGTGATTATGTCTTATTTAGGTTTTTCCCTAGAAGACTCATGACGACCAAAGTTAAATTTCTGCTATAGAAAAAACCAAATTATAAACTCAATGGTGGTCACAAAATTCCAATCCGAGTCTCCATTATTTAGTTATTATGATTTTCAAATAAATATTTTTTTATCTATTTATTTATTTATTTTATTTACGGTTACGTCCAAAATCTATCTTTCATAGCCAACCTGCACCAACCAATTCTAGGCCATACCTAATGTAAATCTACCACTCTGAACACAATGGTTCCCTCATATTTCTTTTCCAGGAACCCATTTAATATTTATTCCACTTTTTTAGGAAAATTACTTTCACGTTCTGTTAAAAAAATAACATTTTTCAACAAACTATTCTTGGAACACAAGGCCTCCAAATCCCACGTCATCTTAGTGATTGGTCTCAAGATTTTTCCTAAATAATTTCTATAAGTATCAGAAAAATAGAGTCATTACATTCTCACAACATTATGGATTTACTTCCCTGAAAACCAAACCAAGGGATACCAGAACAGATGAGGGTACTAAGCACGAATCTGAGCCTCCTGCTCACATGTGCACTCCTCGAGATTCCTATACCAGCACCGAACACACACACATGTAATCAATCACCCATGAAGAATCCCTCCAACTCTGGTCAAAACATTAACATGAAATATTGTATCATACCATCCAGAACATGAATGAACCACTTATTCTAGTCGTCCATCTATGGGTGAAATGTTGTTCTCAAGTGTAACTAAGTCTCAAATGCCTAATGTAATCTCTCCCACAACCCGGATGTAAAGAGAGCATCATGATCTGAAACTATCATCGAAGTGACTCTATGGATTCTAATTATCTCTTGCATATAGAGGCATCCTAAGAAATCTACTGAACTCTACTCCCAATGATATAGGAAGTGGGGTGACTTGGTGATCTAGTCAATGATCACCCAAATGGTATCATGTCTCATGGACGTATATGGTAAACCCATCATCATTTCCATTAGTGTCTTGTCCCACTTTCATTCTAGAACCTGTAGGTGTTGATTCAAATCTAATGGAACCTAGTGCTTCACCTTCACCAGCTAACAATTGAGGCATTTAGAAATGAAATCTTCCACTTCTTATGTCATCCCCAAACACAAGAACTAATTCCATATGTCCTCTTACATATTCCCCACACATCAGTAGTAGAATTTGGGCCTATACCAATACTTATTTCCCAACAGTTTGAAAAAATAATTGGGACAAAGAACCTATACCAACAATTCTAGTAAACCGTTGGTATAAGGTATTATATGTTGGGTTTTTCCAACGGTTCTACAAAACTACTGGGAGAGAAAAATATTACATAAGGTTTTTATTAACCGTAGGGAAAAAATACACCCAATTTAGGGCTCCCTCCCAACTTTTCATCCCGCGTGAACCATCCCCAACCCCCGCCTCCCAACCCACTCCCCCCTCCCCGATCTCGGTCTCCTCCCGGCCTCCACCTTCGCCTCCTGGCCCCCCTCCCTCTCCTCTGGTGACATACCCATACCCTCTTGTCTCCCTCTTTGACGACGACATCCCCCTCCCCTCTTGGGTCCCGGTGATGTCCCCCCCTCCACTCTCATCTCCCTCTCCTAGCGACATCCCCCTCCCCTCATGGATCAATATCCTCCAATGATTTCCCCCGCCCCCTCTCCAGACACGCATGAGACCCCCCATGGCCAAACACCCTGCAGGACATCCCCCTCTCTCGACTCCCTCTCATCCCTCCAGGGTTCTTGATCGGTACTTCAATGTAATAATTAGTCTTCTTTTTTAAACAATGAGGCAACAAGGAATGATTTTTTAGGTTCATAGTTATGATAACCATTCATATTAATCGTTCATTTTGTAGAGTTTTGGGTTGTAACCAACTCATGGTGTGGTGAATTATTGGGTACATTGTGAATTTTTTCAAAATAGAGTCTTCCGGAAATGTAGGTTCAGATTCACAGGTTGTATTCAATTCATTCGAATAGTGAATTCAATAAAAAGGTCATTATTTTTTAAAAACCTCATACTTTCTTCAATAGAATCATATTAGACCATATATTGTGTTGGATTTTTTTTGTTAATAATGATATATATGTGATGAGGTTGTATAATCATTAAGATGTGAAATTATGTGGGATAATTGGAGGTGAGTGATGCTATATGAGATTTTATGGGTTATTGTGAGACGTTTCATTCCCTTTAATTGATTGGTTCATAAACATATGTTTTTGCTGCATATATTATGTAATTGGAATTGGTAAAGTAAAATATCGGTCTGGGATTTCTGAGTTGGTTATTTGGATGATATTTTCTATCAATAGTGGGTATATCTCTATTGACTATGGATATATTTTCCTATTGACCAATGTATTTATTAAATAGACCATGCAATACACATTTCCCACAATACGGAAGCACCATATAAATCATAGATAGACACTACACACCACAAGACACCCATGGGAGACACCCCTTGACATATTGAGATAGTTAAGGGGCCATTCAATTAGTAACTGAAGTTGATTGGCACTCAAGCCTTGGGAAATTCCCATTACTGGTAGAAAAGATTACAACACCTTTATTCTTAGTATAGTATAATTAAATGGTTTACACCCTCATGACCAAGTAGACCATCTTCTTCATGGGCTAGTGCTCAACCAGGTTCAAGAGTAGGATCAACTACTAAACATTTTTTGTGGTCCCTTTGATGTTCATTACATAGTGAAGAGGGTTATGTGCACAATATTCCACACAACTAATGTATCATAGGTTCATATTCAAGGGCTAAGTGTACTAGTATAGTGTTTCCGAAAACGTTCTATATATATAAAACAATGTAAAATGAAGATATTCATAAATGGAACTATTTCCCTCTTGCTTGAAGGAACATGATTTGACCCATGGGGCATTGTGGTTCTTATATATTGGGTAGTGACATGTATAGTCATGGTATATGAGTAGGTTTTTTTGTTTAGTTTTTATATTATTTTCCTTATCTAATTGGCCACTTAGGTATTTTACTTCTTTCTACAGATGGAGGGTTGTGATGCTATCCTGACTAGTTGATGTAGATCACTTTTATACTGTAATACCATGATGTGTTAGTGTGAGCAAACATTGGAAGCTATAGGAGCCTTGGGGTCTTCCATGAGATGGAATTGTTTTTCTAAAACATTTTATGGGAACGTTTTTGGAGTATGTTAGACTCATGAAATAACCCCAAGTTTTTCTATGAGATAGCATAAATAACCCCAAGTGTCTCCAAGTTTCTCTGTACATCATATCATACTCACATGGGATGGACACTCGCCAAATCCTATCAAACCTATCCTAGTCTATCCTCTCTGTCAGATAGTATAGACTCATCTCTTGAGGATTATCCCATGCCTCGATGCATATCTCATTATCCAACTACTCAAAGAGGATTATTCACCTTATGATTGTCCATGTCACAAAAATCACACCATGTCAAACCCATCTACATGATATTCTCAATAATCCAGTCAAGAACCTCATCAAAATAAGGTATTATAACCCAGCCCCACTAACCAGGATCCATCCTAAGCTAAATCATACTAAGACTCATGGCATTATAATTCCAATCTGTCTGACAATAACCAATACCCACACAGGAATCTCATCCTTCATCTCGTTAGTTGAACACTATAATCATTAAATGGAGTAAAACCATTCATAATACATTATATATACTCATAGGGACTATCCTACTCTAAGAACCTACCAAGATTCCAATCCATCCTCATAAGTATTTCCTCATAAAACAGTAGATGTACAATTGCCACACCTATCACTATGAGGCCCAATCCTCTTAGGAATATTTTACTTGATCTAAATACTCATCTTGTCCATACACATATCATCCAAAATTTAAGATATATGTTAGACCACTCATATCCATATCGATATCTTTTCCACTTGCAGACCTAGTGATCGAGTGTTTTCATTTCCATAAAGTCACTAAATAACCTTATCTAAACCTAGGTGGCTTGGGAACACAATATCTATAGGTATACTATGTTAATATATTTCCTTTCATTTACTATCCTTAGAGTCCATGACTCCCATGGAACTTAGTTATAATCAATTCCTTGGAAATCAATCACTGAATAATCATGTTAGTGTTTAAGGTTCCGTAGAGGCTAATAATACTTTATTTATAAAGGAAGAGATACTTAAGAAATTTGTTGATTAATGTCAGAAAAGACACTACTTACATGATGGCATTGGGTGAGGTTTCTTAGCTGACTACCTCACACATTTCCTCTTGTGTGTATTCATTGAGGGATTTCCTTCAGAAGGGGATGGCATTTGATGAGTTGGAGGTGGAACCATCAGAGGTATACATCCCTTACATGGTGAGACCACATATCATATTCATATGAACAACATGAATAAACCATAGAGAGATGTTCATGGATTTCCTATATTATATAGTGATAATCTAGCCATCAATGGTGACCTAAATAGATCATTAATTTATAGATAACTCATTGAATCTTATCTTGTAATATCAAATGATTTTTGGCACTGTAACTACACACACCAATGCCCAGTATTAACCAATGGTCAACATACATCCCTTGCATAGAGAGACTATATAGACTTCATCAAGTAAAATGTCACTATATAATCCAAAATACCATTAATTAGTAGTAATATTGTGGTTCATTTATGTAGAATACTTCCAATGGGTTATATAGTAAAACACCATATAGGGTTTGCTTAATTTAAACCATTGAGTCCTCATTGTTAGTGACATCAATCACATTAAAGAGAATAAATGTCAAATGAACTCTACATTCCAAGAATTAATCATGTGGACAGGCCCCATGCCAATAGGTTAAGAACAAAAATCGTAAATAATAATGCCAAATTCATGCATCATTTTTAAATAAATATCTCATGTGTAAACACAAAAACCAAGAATAATAAGACCTCATCCCTTGTATCGAACAAAACCAAACTATGTTGAAAGATAGGAAAAATTGATTATATACCATTAATTATAAGAGTAATTGTTAATTTATTTGAATATATTATTTGATAGTATCAATTTGAAACAATGATCTATTTCCCCTTTACTTGTAGGAACATGATTTGACCCATGGGGAGATGTGGTTCTTATAATTTGGGTGGTGACCTGTATAGTCATAGGAGACAGATATGTTTTTGTTTATTTTTTATTTTATTTTCTTTATGGCATTGGCCACTTAGATCATTGACTACTTTCTATGGGAAGAGGGTGGTTATATTCTATGAAGGGGGGCAGAAAGAGTTTAGAATGATTCATTCCGCTTTCTTTGATCTGAGGTAAGATTCTATGTTTACTACTTTCCTCGCACCTCATGTATTTTTGGATTTAGTGTTTTTGACTCCATATTATGTTTTCCATAGGGTGTTGGATTGTTTCATGTTGGTTCAGGTGGATAGGGTTCTCCATTGCCAATCTAGGTAAGGCTTTAATGCCAATGGTTGGATTCTCACTAGTTATACAGCATCCTTCATGTTTTTTAAGGTTCTTAATATCCTTTGTGTAGTGTGTTGATCCTTGCTCGTTGGTTTCGAGTGGCCAAGTCAAGGGAGACTCATCGGCGGGTGCATAGGTAAGTAATTATATGTCTGTGGGTTCCCCCGTTATGTGTATAGTCACCCATGGCAGTGATTATGCACGTATGGGGATAGGTGTTCCCATGTATATATATATATATAGATGCATACGTAGGTGAGTGGAGACTAGTATATGCATATAAGCATATGTTCAAGGATCCCCTTCCACATGCTCATGGCCCTGCAGGTGTGTGCATAGGGGCCAGGTGTCCTTGTATGTGTATGAAGGTGCATATACCCAGTGGAGGAGCAACAAATTTAAGTTAGAAATCTCTAAGAGCCGAAGTGGATGGCTTGGTTCCACCTTGAGGTAGAGTCCCTATCGTAGCCACTCTAATTTAAGAATGATTTTAATTAAATTTAGCTTCATTCTTAATTTTGATTAATTATAATGAATTGCATATCTTGAATAAGTTTTATTTAATATAGTTGTTTCATTTGATTAATAAAGTCAGGTTTCTATAATAAAACCCCTCCAATGGAGGTGCGCTATCTGTGAAAACTCACAGTTATATTTTAGGGTGTATGATTCTTTTTCATCATTTTGTTTCCCATTAGATGTTGCATCATTGTGCCGCTCACTAAAAAATTCCGAAAATCCCTTGTTATAACATATTATATAGTTGATTTGTTCAATCATGTCTGTTGTGACTTTATCTTATAGAGAAACCTGTTTCGGGTGTTTTCCTGGCCTCTTGGACACCCCTTTTGGTGTTTACCCGAGCCTATATATCTAAAAACACTAATGTTGTCATTGTTTAACACCTGTTAGGATTATGGTGCTACCCACTGTAAGGTTCATCTTAACACCATTTAGGTTTCTTTCCTGGCATCGATGCATATCTAATTTTTTACATATATGAATTCTCCCATAAGATTTGTGTTGCATCCTAAAATGTTAAAACATACACAAATTCTATTGTTCTCAAGGTGAGTGATGTTTTATTATTAGAGTTCCAATAAATGTATATACCATTGATAAGTAATACACCTTCATAATTTGACACTCAATCAGTTGTTTCAACTACCTAGTACTAATAAAAAAACGAATATAAAATATATATCTTTATCATAACACAATCCCGAATCAAGAGACTATTTTTATAAAATAAGATCGGTTTCTATAATGTGAAGGAAAAATATATAGGATTTATATGGAATCCTTTATAAAGAGTAATCAAAATTTGGATATCTAGTATAGACATTGGTAAGTAGAATAAAATTTCAATAATACTTAAAAACTATATATGATCACTAGTCCTCCCCACATCATGACACGAACACTTGGTTCCATGTTCCATAAGAGTGGAGTCCTATCCTTATTTTTTCATTCATGGGATTCATTAAATGCATATAAAATTATATAACATGATTGATAAAAATAATAATAAAATCTTTTTTACAAAAACATGATTAATTAACCTTCCCATCATAGTTGATGAAACCATTTGGGTATGGTATTTGGTTTTGTCCTTGTCCTTGTCCTTCAAAGTTTGATAATTTTATGATCCTGAGGATCTGATGAATGTTTTGACCCTTGTAGATAAAATGATTCTACATTATCTTTTTTTTTTGTGTGAGAACAGTAAACAACACACACCACATATAGTGTAGTTGGGGATTTCTAGAACAATGGGGAATCTGATGGATGATCAACTCTGTGATGGTATTCTATGAGTCTTGTGATCAATGTTGAGACTGACTAATCACAATTTCTGCCGGTGGGGGGACGACCAGAATGTTGCCCCACCTCCTCCCACTCCCTTCACTCCTAGCCAAAAGCTATTTCCCCACGGATGTCACTGGACCAGGCCAACAAGCTGCGATCCTGCCACGGTCATGCTGCAGTCACACCACAGTCACGATGCGGTCAACCTGTGGTTATGTCGTGATCATGCCGCAGTAATGCTGTGATTTGGCCCTACTCCAGGAGGGCACCCTGCATCGGTTTGTACTCCTTTTGGAATTCAATGTATGATACATAGATAGAGTTTTAGATACATTATCCACCCATAGTTAATGGGGAGGGAGGAAACGGCCAGAATATTGCCCTGACTCCTCCCGCTCCCTTCGCACCTAGCTCGAAGATACTGCCCTGCAGATGTCGCTTGACCTGGCCAACACGCTGCGGTCACGCCGCGGTCACCTCGTGGTCACCCCGCTGTTACGCTGCTGACAGGCAGTGGCCATGTCATGGTCACACCATGATGATGCCGCGGTCACACCGCAGTAATGCCATGATTTGGATGTACCCTAGGACGACACCCTATAGCGATTCGCAGTCCTATCAAAATTAGATTTATGATAACTAGATAGATTTTTAGATACATTACCCACCGATAGTTAACGGGGAGGGAGGTGACAACCGGAATGTTTCCCCGCCTCCTACCGCTCCATTTGTTCTTAGACAGAAGATGATGCCCCACGGATGTCATTGGTCTAGGCCAACACATCGTGTTCACGCCTCGGTAAAGCCGTGATTTCACCCAGCTCTAGGATGACACCCTGTGGCGGTTCATAGTCCTATCGGAATTCGATGTATGATACCTAGATAGAGTTTTAGATACATTACCCACCCCTAGTTAATGGGTAAGGAGGAGATGACTGATATGTTTCCCCGCCTCCTCCTGCTCCCTTCGCTCCTGGCCGGATGATACTGCCTCGCGGATGTCGCCAGACCGGGCCTACACGTCGTGGTCATGCCGTAATCACGCCACAGTCACGCCCTGGTCATGCCGCAGTAATGTCGTGATTTGGACCTGATATAGGACAAGACCACAACAACCACCACCAGCCCGCCACTATAAGTAAAGAAGTTGCCCCCACACAAATAGACGTAGAAGAAACACGCGAACATAAAACGAACATCCAATTGGAGACCCGAGAATCACACGAAATCGCTCCGCCGTCATGAAAGAACCAAGGTCCACTCGACGCAAGCGACAAACAAGTGGAAAACACACGCACCCACCCACACGAACCCAGACACCCACCCCATGAAGAGTACACACTCCCACACTCGAAAACACATGCACGAACACAACCACATGAACACACACTCCCAACCACCAATAAAAGGAGGACGCCACAACCCACATAAGAACAATAAGCCACCACAACCACCATAATCCAGCCTGCACTGGCCACATACAGCCCACACCATCCCCCTTCCACCATCATTTCAGCCCACTTCCACTAGCATTCTTGCCCACAATAGCCCCACTACCACCTTCGAATCATCCCACACCATCCCCCCACCACCAGCTACCAGCCCCCTTCCACCAACATTCCAACTCCCTTCCACCTGCATTCGAGCCCACACCAGCCCCCAACCACCTACAATCCAGCCCGCAACAGCCACCACACTAGCCATCACACCATCCCCCACCCCCATCCTCCTGCAAAACACTCATGCCAGCCCTCTACAACCTACAGAATAGCCCCATCCACCAGTTCTATCCCTCTCCAACCCCTATCCTCCTACATCCCAGCATGCACCAGCCCCTTACACATGCCTAACAACCCCCACCCACCTGCCATCCATCCCACACCACCCCCCTGCCACCTATTCTAGCCTGCACCAGCCCCCTTCCATCCCCGTGCACCTACCATCCCGCCCACACCAGCCGCTCTAGCCCGCACCAGCCAACACCCCATCCCCCAACCTCCTGCATTCCAGCCCGCACCAACCCCCTACCACATACAAAGCAACCCATTCCACCTGTTCCAACCCACACCATTCCCCTACCAGCCCCCTTTCACATGCATTCCAACCCGCACCTACCACTCCAGTCCAAACCATCCCCAGACACCAACCAAAATAGCCAAAACCCCCAGCCCCTGCACACCACAAGCCTACACCCAGCTCCACCACAAACTATCACCCTATCCACTAGAAAACCACTTCCACTACATACAACCAAAACAACTAGCTTGGAAAACTAGTACTCCATCCCCCATCCAAACCAAACCTCTGGCACTGATAAAACATGAGGCCGACCCCAGACGAATCCAACAAAGGACATTTCCAAAGAAAATTCCAAAGGGTGGCTTCAAGGGATTTGACCAATCTCTTGGGTAAAATGAAGTGATAAAACCAATGAGCTTGCATACTAAAAAGAACTAATTGAACAAGTTGTAACCGCCCAGCTTATGAGAGAGATTTATTTGTCTGAACTTTAACTCTTCGAACAATTTTCTCTTCCAAGACCACACAATCAGAAGCTCAAAGCTAGGAAGTGATGAGAGGAACTCTCAGATAACAAAGAGGAAGATACACCTTAATAGCCACTATAACAGACTCAACAGGATCACAAACATCAGTTGTGATAATAGCCAGAAACATTAGGGAGTTTGAAATATTATCATTCAATCCAAACAGGGAAGAAAAAAGATCCAAATCATGGATCAGGAGTAAAACTGAATCCAAATCACCATAAGAAAAGAAGATAAGGTCATATTTAAAATAAAGGTGAGAAATAAAGGATTTACCACATCACCAATGAAACCTGTAAGGATCTGAAGATGAAATAAGGGAGTACAGGATGCATGAGAAAAACTCAATACAAATCAGAAAAAGGAAAGGTGAAAAAGGATCCCCATGCCTGAGCTCTCTTTTCCCTGGAAAGTATCCATCTAAACTACTATTAATGTTCACTAAGAACATTGGGGTGGAGACACATCTTTTAACCCAAAACAAAAACCTAGTTGGAAATCCGAGCAGATCGATATTGAAGGAAAACATTGGAACCTCAAAATCAAGATGGTATCCCCACAATAATTCCTTGGTTAGACGATTCTTAAGATGAATTGGTTTTGGTACTGAAGGTTGAGGATATTTTTATCCAGCTTTTGGTCTATGTGTCTCTTATAGTTATTTTTGTAACCATCCTACTAGAGGGTCTGAGTTATAAGTGGTGGAAGTATATTATTTATACTAACCCAGACAAAGACTATTCTGGGGAAAGTTTCAAGTCATGATACATTTATCATTATTTCATAATAAAGTGAAGGTACATATGGCTATAGAATTTTCTAGGATCCAGTAAATAGAAAAAATATTGTTTGATTACAGAAATCATTTTATCCAGTTGGTTTCATACATTACTAATCTAGACTTTAATGATTCTTTAATGGATTGGTGGTTTGATTAAAGTCTTTCATGACTTGTCACTAGCTATTTATTCTTTTGTAATCCACTTATATAGTGTGATTTTGAGAAAATATTTGACGCCAGATTAGTAGGTTCAACTATACTGTTGCACTTTTTACTTCCATCTGGTAGCCACTATAGCACTTTTGACAAAGGTGGTCGTCATTCACTATAGGGACACGAACTTCTTGTTTGGAACAGTGGATCATCTGCTCCATATGTAGCCCATTTTTGGGCTATGTTTTCTAACATACAAAACTCTGTAATTTGTGATTCTGATTTTTAGTGATAATTCTGCCTCTCCGTGGATGTAGGGATCATTCTCGAACCATGTAAATCTGTGTGTTTTGTGTGCTTTCCTTCCTTTTTCATTTTTTTGTTTCTATTTTTTGTCATTGCGACTCCTGATGATTCCACAACAGGTATTTCATGATTCTTTTATTCCTGTTTCTTCTATTTCTAGGTGTGGTGAAGGAATCTCCATTAGAGAAAAAAGGAAGTGCTATGTCAAACCCTATTAGAGGTGGTTTAAAAACTATATTTTTTCTCACCGGTTTCTTCTAGGATAAAATACATGGTTTTATATCAGTGCTAAAAAGTGGGACATAAGAATAATTGTTTTTAGGATCATCAGAGGTATTTTTTGTTATACTAACTGATGAAGTATAAACAATGTGAATATATTGGGTTATATGAATCAATTTACACTTCCAGATAGAGTTTTTGGGATACTGAATCCATTGAGGTGATTCATTTTTGTTTTGTTATATTGGTTAATATATTAACTATCCAAAATGAAATTTTGGATGTACTGGGAAACAAGAAGGCTGTTGTGTAGTGGTTGGAAGCATGGGGGTGTAGGTGGGTCTGCAGGGTAAGGGAGGGTGCAATTAGGGTGTCTAGAAGGTGTTGTCCAAGGGCTGTCCAGGGGGGGTCTACAGGGTAGGGGTAGGGTTCAAGTGGGGTGTCTAGGAGGGGCTATCCAGGGGGTGTCCAAGGGCTCTCTGAGGGGTGTCAGGTGGGTCTATAAGGCAGGGGGAGGGTGAAGGTGGGTTGTCTAGGAGGGGTTGTCTAGGGGGGTGTCTGGGGGGGGGGTCTGTAGGGCAGGGTGTAGGTTGGGTGTCTAGGAGGGGCTATCCAGGTGGGGTGTCCAAGGGCTGTCAGAGGGGGTTCCAAGGGGGTCTATAGGGCTAGGGGAGGGTGTAGATTGGGTGTCTAAGAGGGGTTGTCTAGGGGGTGCCCAAGGGCTATCCGGGGGGGTATGAAGGGTAGGGTGCAAGATGGGTGTCTAGAAGGGGCTTTCCAGGGGAGTTTCCAAGGGCTGTCTGGGGGGGTGTCGGGGGTCTGCAAGTTAGGGGTGCATGTGGGTGTCTAAGAGGGGTTGCCTAGGGGGTGTCCAAGGGCTGTCTGGGGGGTCTGCAGGGTAGGGGAGTGTACAGGTTGGGTGTCTAAGAGGGGGTGTCCATGGTTTGTCAAGGTGGTGGGCTGTCTAGGGGGTCTGGGGGGGGGGGGGGCTTTCCACGAGGGGTGTCTCGGGGGAGGGGTGTTCAGTGGGGGTGGAAGGGGGTTGTCCAAGGGGTGCAAGGGGGTTGTCTAGGGGCAGCATGGGGGTGTTCAAGGGAGGTACACAGGGGCTTTCTAGGGGGCATGGGGTGCAGGGGGGTGACAAGGAGGGGTGTCTAGGGGGAGGGGTGTCCAAGGGGGTGTACAGGGGTGTCCAGGTGGTGTCTTGGGGGCAGGGAGTGTCCCATGGGGGTGCAAGGGTGTGGTCCAGGTGGGTAAAAGGGGGTTGTCCGGGGGGCATGGGGGTGCTAGGGGGGTTTTTCTAGGGGGTGCACTGGGGCTATCCAGGGGGCATGGGGGTGCAGGGCGGTGTTCAAGGGTGGGTTTTTTTAAGATTTTGTACATTGTATTGTCTGCATGAGTGTTTTTTAAAATTCTGTATTTTAGGTGTTGTATTAATCATTATTTATTGTCTAATTGATTGTTTTTTTGGTATTCATCTTTATTATACAGGTTTTTATTGTAATTCTAGAGTGGATCTAGCTACCTTCTTCTTTTTGGAATTGTAGTAATGGAATTGGAGAGGGGAGGCCACTGGAATTGCATCGGAGGGGAGGCCACTGTATGGTGGTTCTGGTTGGCTAGAAGAGGGCTGGTAGGAAGAGGTGCCCATGGTTTTTTTATATAGATGAATAAATACCAATGGTTCATAGAACCATTGGTATACAGATCGATATAGCCCAGATTATGGCATTGGTTCACTTTGAACCATTGTAATTGCTGTATAACAATGGTTAAAAACTGTTGGTGTAGTTGTATAAACCCTCAGTTATTAATAGTTGGGATAGACATTTACCAACAGTTAATACTAAACCGTTGGTATTTTGAAAATCTGGAGGACCTATCCCAACGGCTTAGATTGAACCGTTGGGATATTGCAATCCCCATACCGCATTGGCCAATGGTTTTGGGGATTTTACTAATGGTTTGAAACCATTGGTATAAGATTAATTTATAGTAGTGCATGGATATACCACCAATGGGTACTTATGGAACTCCCTCAATACCTCTTCCTATATCACCAAAGATACCACTATGTGACCTATGTAATGATGATGTGCTCCCCACCTTTCGAGTATCCATCCGAGGTTTTCCCTATAGACATCTGAGCACGTTAGGTCTCATATTTGGTGTCTCTGAGCTATGCCTCCTTGACTCATTGTATGAGTTGAGGGGTGACATCCATTGAATGAAGGTAATTTTTTTCATCTCCATCCATAAGGGGTAACTAAAATGAGGCCAACTGCATTGATGCCTCATTTAGAAACTGAAATCTAGATCTCTTACTGAGAGAATATTTCATCACATTCCCCTTCCTAGGATTACAGACAATTTCAACGTCATAATCCTGGAGGAACTCTAGAAAACACTTCTATATCAAAATTTTTTGGATCCACAGAAACTCTTCCACCACTATAGAATATTGATGACTCAAAATGACCACTACATTGAGGGTTAAGTCTGCTAATTAATGATCAGTTAGCTACACCTTCTTTCCTGTGATTCTATTCTATGCTGCATGGTTTTCCTTTTCACCAACAATGAAAACCCTATTCCAGCACTACAAAAACACCATGTTATTCACCAAAAAAAAACAATCTGATCATGAACTGTAGGCAACCAATCCCTATAAATATTGATATCATAAGACCTTGAAACCACTACCAAGAGATCCCAACTGAAACTCTCACCTCTTAGAGTTATGACACACCATCAACTCTAGGGAGTGATCACTGGGTTTGCTATAGTAGTAATCTCCATGAGTGAGGGATGAGTCAATGGATCAATCAGAATCTCCATGTCTCGAATAGGGTTTGTGGAAAAAAAGAATGAGCATTACCGTTGCCTATCAAAAATGCAGCAAAAGTAGAATAAGCCAATATTGTAGCCAGAATCATTTCTGGAGCCCCTATATCCTAAGCCTTGATTGTATGCAATTATCCCCACCCATTTCCTCTAGCTCCCTGAGACTTGTGTGGGCCACCTGGGGTTGTGGTGGTAACATAATGAAATTTCGACCACCTCATGCTGCTCTCCCAACTCCTCAACCACATCCACCACCTTGCAGATCTATCTGGTACTTCTTGTCCACTGATGACTATCACAAGGTGTATCTATATATCCAAGGGATTCATAAACACAATGGATCCCCCTATCACCCTATTATAGATATGAATTCACCGACAGATAATGCTCACTCGAATGTCCATATGTAGACCTAAATCTAAGGTCTGATCACTAAAGTACATGTCGTGTATCACATCAATCGAGTACCTATAAAGCATGGTATACCTCAAGGAATACTCGGATACTGACACATTATTCTTTGAGATCTATATAAAATCATAGACATGTAGATACCTTAGCTTATAAGGTGATAAATCCACTATGAAAAGTTTCACAAACGCTATCCTTGAAAAAATCACCTCATCACCAGATCAGACATCCAAACCCCACCATGGTACTACTAAGCCATGTATGAGGCTCACTATCAGGACCACCATCTAATATAATGGAATCTTGAATACACAAAAAACTTGAATTACAACCACATTACACTCCTAAATAGCCAATGTTTTGTGATCGCCTCAGAAGGTGAGGGGTCTCAATCGCTAAAACTTGTGAGGCACACTCAGCCTGCACTCCTCATCCTTGGATACTATGGGTACCATGTGATGCACTACAGGTGGTGGTATAGCTGGTTCAATACCTATAAGTTCTATATCCAAAATTAATCCTTATACCAATGTCTCATCACCTGGTGGATCATCGTTTGGATCATGCGAGGGAATCCTAGTTGGCTGTCTACGTGGAGGTATCTTGAAATATAACACGATGCACTGCAGTCAATAGAGTGTACCTACTGAGATGACACAAGAAGGACATGAGAACACACCCAAATCCTATATAACACTTCTAACAATTATTTCCATGAAAATATTGTTGAAAAATACAAAGTTTAAAAGCAGAACTCATAATCCAAGTGTATGGATACGTTGGTTGCCTCCCCAAGACTGGATTCTCTAAGTTGAAATTCAAACTCGAAACACTTAACATTGTTGCCTCCAATCCAACCTCACATACTCCAATAACTTAATTAGAATTAACCTCCTTTAATATCACTCTCTCACAACCTATCCCATAGAGGCATATGTCATCACTACCCCAAGCCCACCTCCAATAAGATATGGGCTTGTGACTAGCACTGAGTAGAAATATCCCACAAATGGGAGTCATTTTCCAAAGTACTTTTACTCATGCCACATATCCAAGCCCACAATTATGAAATTTAAAAGCAATATATAAAAAAGAATCTATACCACTAAGAAACCAACAATAGAGTACGATGCTAGAAAACTGTCATCTAAATAGGTCCAAAATAGAATCCCACCCAAAAAGGAGTCTGGAAAAGTGAATGCACATGTTCTTGAAACTCGTCTGTAGAAAACAATACCTGAATGGAAAGGAATTGGATAGATGTATAAATATGTTGTAGCACGCCTTGACTATCTGGTCTCACTAAGTTTCACTTTTTCCTGGTCCACCTAGGAATCTATGAAAGCCTCAATCATCTTCACAAGACATGACACCTACAGGAAAACCTCATGTAGTGGTGAGTAAAAAAATACTCAGTAGGACACCCTTAGACCATAAAATAAAATACAATACATAAGAAATTACAAAACAATAACATTAAGCAATACTATAAGGTAAGACCACTAAAGGAAACCTCAATGGTACACCATGATTGGAAACCACTAAGAAACATCATGAAGGAGAACCATGAAGAAGCACCACTAAAGAATGCCACCATGGAATGACACGAAGGAAAACCATGAAGGAACGCCGCTAAGGAACACCACAAAGGAACACCATGAAGGAACAACATGATGGAACACCAAAAAGGAACACCACTAAGGAATACCATTAAGGAACACCATGAAGAAATGCCACAAAGGAACACCACTGTGGAACACCATGAAGGAACACCACGAAGAAACGCCACAAAGAACACCACCAAGGAAAAACATTTTAGAACACCACTAAGAAACTCCATGAAGGAACACCAATAAGGAACACCATGAAGTAACACCATAAAAGATCACAATGATTAAATAACATTAAGGAACACCATGAAGGAAGACCTTTAAGGAACACCATGATGGAACACCATGACGAAACACCACGATGGAACACCACAATGGAACAACAATATGTAACACCCCGAAGGAACACCAATAAGGAACACCAGGAAGAAATACACTAAGTATACCCCAAATAAATGCACGATGTATACCACATAGAAATACACAAAGTATATCACACAATAATAAATGAATTATACCACATATAAATACATGATATATACCATAAAAAAATACAAAAGGCATACCACACATAAATACATGAAGTATACCACACATAAATATGAGAAGTATACCACACAGAAATTAACAAAGTATACAAAAAAAAGAAATAGTACAGTCAGCTCACCAACGTATATATATATATATATACAACATATAATCTATGAAATTTCTGATATACTTGATCTGATGAGGCACACCAACTCCATGAGACAAATAGTCTCCATAAGAAACACTATCTATATAAGACAAAAAATATTGATAAGACACATAGACTCAGTAAGAAAAACATTCTTGGTAAGACACACAGTCTGGATAAGACACACATTATCTAAGTCACATAGCTTCTAAGTCAAACAAATTCTAGGTCACACATCTTGTGGTTACTCCACTTCTTGGTCACAACCAGCCATGAGATTCCACTTGTAGCATGCTCCTTCTATGAGAACCTACTCCTAGAGAAATTAGTTCATATGAAAGCATCCAAAAAAACTCACTTAGAGCATATCCAATGGATATTATCTTTGTAAAAATCCTAACTCCCCAAATGGATCATCAAATGGAACTATAGTTTGAAAGTTATAGATATTTTTATAAAAAGGTATAACATGGGTCTGGTCTGGGTCTGACCCAGCCTGTCATGGTCCGGACCGAATCATAATTTCCCACCAGGCTGTCAGATTGGCTCGTTTCCACCTAGCCCGACACATACTATGGTCCAGTTTTCTATGCCACTTGTGGTCCGCCCTGACCGTGTGCCTCCCATGATGACATGGTGTCAGGCTTGGTTGCACAGTACTGACCAACCACATCATCTACCTTGTGGGCTCACCATTTTGGGCTCCACCAACGTGGAACTGAGGTGTGTTTCAGCTCCCTTGCATCCTACTTCTGTGTATGTGGCCTCCTTATCATTGTTTCCCTTATTCAATGTTTTGGTCACCTTTCACGGCTCCAACATGGAATTATTCCGCATTCCATATCCACTGGAGGCCCCACCGGTGGCCTCACTCTTCCGGCTCTCCATTATCCTAGACCATCCCCCTAGAATCATTCCACAACACACCAAGACTAGCCAGAGTCGCCACCATGCACTGACACCATGCATCATTGTCCTAAAAAAAATAACATTGTGCCATCATCATCGCACCTCCACAGTGCCTTTATGGGGTCAAATCTTTGATCTAATATCGTTGTGCCATGAATCAAGGGTGCAATGATCGATCATTCTCATAGTGGTTTAAAAGAATGGGAAGGATATGAAGAACACATGAAGAATGTGAGAGATTTTGGGGATAGAATAAATGAAGATGAAATCTTGGAGAATGGATCTTTTCATTTGTTTGTGTTAGCCTCGATTCATTCTTTTTAGAAGGAATAACGAATAAGGATAGTCAAAATAATGTATTACCCCTCAAAATCCATAGTTTAACCATCCTGCATGTTCAACCAAACTAAAGATCAACCTATTTGTTTGTTTTTCCAAGTTCTTCATTGATTCTAAAAATGGGAAAAAAATCAAAATGATATCAAATAACCTATATTGAGTTTCGATTGTTCATTAAAGAGGAATGGTTGTGTCATCACCATTCACAAGATCCTTCCACTCCATCAGCATGACGATCCATGATCTGATCATTGATCTGTCATCGTTATCTCGATTGGATTCTTTCTCAATCCTCTCTATAAGGCCCTAGCCTTAAACCTTACTTAATATTTAGTTATTACAAGATTACACATTGAGGATCTTTTTGGGTTTTCAATTTTAGAGAATTAGATCATAAAACATGAATTACATTCCACATATAAACAAAGTGGTCACATAAAGATATTATTCTTCTTTCCCATCAATGGAAACATATTTAAAATAAAACATGGATTCTTTCTTGACACTTCCTTGAAACTATCATCATATCATGTACCTTTCCCTCGACCTCTGAAAAACATTTCAAAAAAACATGGGATGAGCATAAAAAGCTCAGTAAGGGATATAAAAATATGGAAAGGAAACATGGGTACATATATACATAAGAATGAAATCATACTTTACCCATAAAACATAAGCACCTTAACATACCTCATAAAATCATGAATAAATCATAGAAATCATAAGACATAAAGGTAACTTGAGGCATTCATAACTTTCTTACGTAGGGAGTAACCCTCTTGGTTACATTTGGAATACCCATCACAGTATATTCCCTAAATCTCTTCGGAGAAACCTTAACATTTCACTCCTTCACGTTACCCAATGCATTGGAGAGCTATATCGGGCTCACCCGCCCTTATTTTATCACCGAACCACCCGTTTTCATAATAATGCCCAAGAACCTCAACATAATCGTATCACATAAAACATGCATAAAGGAAACATAACATTTCCACCTTTCAATCACAAGATATCAATACAAAACACTGATATAAAAACATTATGAAAACCATTTTCAATACCAAAATAAAAGAAAAGTAAAACATGGTATTTATTTTTCTTTTAAAAAAAAGTATGGCTTGTAGGGGAAGCCGAAACTAAAATAATGGTCACGGCGGTAGAGAAATCATTGTCTCTGCATACGTACGACAAAAACATTCCCCTTTTTCGTTTAGTAAACACTTCATATAAAAAAGATTCTTTTTGAATAAACGTAAAAGTCAAAGGGGTTTATACACCATATAAAATAATGTTGTGTATAAAACAAAATATGCCTCACTGAAAGGAGATTAAGACGAAGTCCCATACCTCGGGTCCGACTTGACACGATCGTTCTTTAATGTCCTGAATATAAAACATGAGTTAATTTCTACTTGTTTAAGAACCTTTTTCAAGTTCATTATTCATTTTATATCACTTATTTCCATGTCATGAACACTATGTAATTATTTAAGTTAATAACGGTCGTTTTAAAGATCATTGGTACTTGAGTAAAAAATAAGCCCTTTATAATTACAAGTTGTTCATGTATCCATTATATACAAAATGGTATTCATGATGTAGATATTATATATGTCATATATATCCAGTACATTCATGCATTTATAATATTACATAATCATTTAGAGGTAAGAAATGAAATGCACCGTTCATGGAGACGGTAAGCCGTACGTACGCATGAACGCTACTTTCATTTCAATTTTGTATTTTATAGAATGGAATCATAATGATATAAAGGTATATTATAATTCTAGTATAATATCATATATAATATCATAGTTCCATCCTTTATACATCCCACATATGGTATTTAACGAATCAAATCACTTTGAGGGGGCGATAGTCCGCACTTCCTTAAATGAAGATATCGCGTTTACCATTATGGAAACCATAAAGGTATGCCCAAAATGCAAAATACAGAAGCTTAAGGAAAACATAAACAATTTATATATCATATATAAATTTAGTGTCATCTTAATGGCCACCTTTGAAGGTGTTAAAGGAATGTTGAACAATCATCGTTTCGGGAGGCATAAATTCACCATCCACGGAAACCGTATGTTCTTTAACCATTAGATGTATTTGTGTGTATGTTTTGATTGAATCCTTTTTATAACAACATCCTAGTATATTTAAGATACTGGAGTTGTTACAAAAGAAATAAATAAAAAGATTTTAGGGGGTTGGAGAAGAAAAATAAAACAAAAGGACTCAAGTGAAGACATTACCTTAAAATCGGGTAACTCCCTTTGGTTTGAGCTCAAAGGCTTCCTTGGGAAGTCTTCTGCCCAAAGTGAGGATTCAAGGAGTAAGATAGGGAAGTGTAGAGACAAAATGGGAAGGGTTTGGCCGATCCAAATGCTTTGGGTGTGTGGGTAAGGAGGTAGAGGCGGTGGCCTTTTATAAGAGGAGAGGAGGGGCACTCTTGGAAAGTAAAGATAAGTTACTTTATTTTAAAATGGTATTCGGATTAAAAAGGTCCCACATTTATATAATTCGATTCTAAGGCGATAAGGGTTCTAAATACACCCATCCAATAGGTTTTGGACAAGTTTAGGTCATAGAATTTACATTATCTTTTCATTTTATTTAAATCCTTTATTAATGAGGTAATCGCTACATCATCATGATGTCATACATAATTAAATTTATTTAATGTATAAAAATTATAAAAAAATACTATGATGTAGGAAAACTTTTCATATTTCTAATGAATATTTATAATCAAAAATCTGATCTTTATAACCCCATGTAAAAATTGTTTTAGTAAAATAACTCATGTTTGTGTCATTTTTACTTTAACATTAAATAAAAAGTTATTTATGACATTTCCCAATGAAAGTGGCTCCATGGGGACCCCAAGTTGGCCCATGGCTTTTATGGGTAGGCCAAGACACAACCAATAAGGGTAGGACATGTGTCTAGGTCATTTCATTTTATTAAAACATTATTCTTACCTTAAACTACACTAATTACCACTAATCGCGATTAAAAACTTAATAAGTTACTATTCACCAAAAAATTATTATAATCTCATTGAACCAAATTTTAATTTTAATGACAACAATGTATGTCGGATTTTTGAAATTCAAAACATGAAGATGGAAAAATTTCATTTAAACGAAAAATCAGTTTTTATAAGTACCACTTAGTGGTTTCACTATTCATCAAAAATTGAAGTTTTTCAGAAAAATACCAAAATGTCACCCTAAGCTATATTTGATATTATGAATTAAAAAATGAAGTCTATTTTACAAAATTCAAAACATATAAGTCACATTAATTAATTTAATAATTAATTCCCGCTGTCATGACAAATAGCGTGTTTTTATGAAACAATAAGTATCAAAAGATTGACTCCAGTTTAAGTCCAATATCAAAGTGAAATTCATTCCAATGACCACCATTGAATTAAATGGTAAAAATATATTCTAATTTCACTTAAAAACCAATTCAAAATATAGTCTAATCATATAAATAAATTATATTAAAAAGCAGTTTTGATGTAAAATGCAGTATTTTTCACTATTCATTAAAAATGAACATTGTCAGAAAAATACCAAAAATTCACACAAAGTAAATTTTGATGTCCCAATCATAAAGAATAAGTTTATTTTGACAAACATAGCTTATAAAATTGTCAAAAGATAGATTTAAAAATGGTTTTCCATCAAAAGGCAGTAAAACAATCTTTTAAAAATATTTGTGTATTCCATGCTTAAGATTGGATTTATTTTTATTTTAAGCCTCTAAAACACTATCTAGTTCATTAATAGACATAGATAAAAATATCTATTATTCATTACTTACTTGGGATGTTACACTCTCCCTATAAATTCTCCAGCGTTTCCTAGGGTTATGCCGCTAGCCCATGGATTTATACATAAGGATGTTTTTAAATCAAATTGACGATTCATAAACAAAAAAATTTATCTTTAAATTATTTAATAATTATTATGTTCTATTTGGGTTTTTACACAAAAGACATGCACCAAATAAAGTTAAGTCCCACCTCTGGAAAACACCACATTACGAACTCAATGGTGGTCTCAAATTTCCAATTTGAGTCTCCATTCCACAACATTTAGTATTTGAAAATAATATTATTTATTTCTATATTTTTTTATTTACGGATACAATAAAAAACTATCTTTCATATCTAATCCACACCATCCAATGTTCGGTCGCACCAAAGGTAAATCTATTTCTTTGAACACAATGATGCATCATATTTCTGATTTGGGAACCTGTTTAAGATTTATTCCATTTTCTCAGGAAAACCACATGCACATGCTATTAGAATATAACATTTTTTCAACATACTGTTCTGGGATACCGGTTCTCAGAATCGAACATCGTCTCATTTCCTGGTCTCATAATTTTCCCAAATAATTTCTAAAAATAAATCTAGGAAAATATGATCCATTACATATCCTTTTAGGAGAATAAATTAATGTTAAAGTTCAATCTATTCCTGAAATTTTCATAGTTGTATAAGGATTATATGTTCTATTATGATGATATAAGATTCATACATGAGGAATTCTAATGTCATAAAGGTGATTAACCGGTTATAGATCCAATTAGCTAAGGTCTCATTAGTGGAACAACCGGATGAATTATGTAGATCAATAAATATTAGATCAGATAGAGAGATATTGATAGCACTACATTATAAGTAAGAGATATATGGTATATACTGGCTATAAGTTCATGAAGTATATATTTTATTAGTGTAACATGAATATTTAATATCAGAGGTGGGTTTATTATTTTTATTATTTCTATTTTTAGATGGTATACACCCTTTAGAAAGGGAATGTCTTTAATGAATCTTTTATTATGAAGACTAAGGTATAGGTGGTGTATTTGGGTAATATTCCCTGGTAGGTGATGAGCCTCTTCACTATGATATTCCATGAGGTTTAGGAGTATTTTTATAGAGTTCACTTAACATATTTTACTATTTCGTCCTTTCTATATGAGAGTTTTATGGATATTCATTTATATCACTCAATTTATCCAATGATAAGGGATAATGTATATAGTGTTGATATTCCATCATATTGGTCCCAATATGAAGTTGATGTTTTTATTAACTCGGTAATGTGTTAGCATCTACATGTATGTATGATGATTTGATTAGGTACACACACACCATGATATGATATTTTCACCCCAGTATAACCAAGATCTATCATGACATCTAAAGGTATTATTGATGGCAGGGGAAAAAGAATAATATAGAATGGTTTGTTTCATGCTTCATGAACTATTTGTAAGTGAAGGCCATGGATAGACACCCATAGGTCTTCTTCATCCATTACCAATTCATGAGTGTAATTGGGATAGCACGATGATGGAATTCAATAAGGGATTTTAGAGGTTATCTTATGGAAGTGATGCAGTATGGGTTATCATTGGTAAAAAGATCAATTTCATTCATTTTATAATGATTTTGGAGATATTTTCTGTCAATAAGATGAGGAATTTATATTTTTGAGAGATAGTGAATATTCTTGAGGTTTCTAGAAGCATCATTTCATATCGGGTTTCAATTTTACTTTAAAATTCTAGTAGGGTTTGTTGTAAAACCCACACTATACTAACCCATATTTGTTGACTACTTATTACAGTAGTATATGATACAAGGGATCACACCACTAGATATCACTATAATTATATGTATTAGAAAACTATATACATAATTTATTCTCATATTACTGTATAAATACAAAAAATATGTCATAAGAAAAATTATTACATCCATAAAATCTTTCCTAATATCCATCATCATATCAAAGGGACTGTAAATCAGATAAAGGGTGATATCATATGCTCATGAAGGATTAAACCAAGTGGAAGATATCATGAGTAAATAAGTCACAATAAATAAGGTATAGCGGATAATCAAAACTTGTGTTATTCCATCAATAACACTATTTTAATGAACATCCATGGCTAATATCAACTTAGAAAATAACATAGACAACGGAAATTGAATTCTTGATAAAGGAAATTATAATATATAGAAATTAAAAAATATTTCATCAATTCATATCAACCAATATATCATAGATATTATCTTCAATGCCTCTTAACAATGATATAATTGTTAATAAATAGGTAGGTGTAAACAAAATACCCATCTAATTTGGCCACATATTTTGTCTCATGTGGCCTATTGATGCATCGAGGTGGTATTTATAGCTGATCCTAACTCATCAAAAGTACATCCATGCATTGCTTTTATTTTGAATGATCAATAAAATTTATTTTCTAAATTTTCTATAATCGAAAAATTTTCCCTATTGAATCAAGAAATATGAACATCATAACTTACCCAATTAATGAAATAACTTACCAAATAGGCTTTCTTCAACTAATATCATATATAAAAATGGAATATAGTAGAAACATAATCAAATTTTTTTAAATGATACTCAATTCTTCCATGTTATTGAAAATATTTACATTAAGGATAAAAATAATGTTCAATGATTAATGGAGAGTGACAAAGAATGTGAACACATGAAAGTGAATGATCTCAAAATATTTTGTAATACTTTATCATTAAAGGATGAAATAAGACCGTGAATTAATCATGAATTGTTGATTTTTATTAAAACCAATCCATTAAATATATTAAATATATTTAAAATGACTTCCTTCTAACTTCTTGTAGGAACAAAGTTAAAATCACTTTTCAAAATTAATTTCATTCCATTAAGAAAACAAGGGTATTTTATTTTAATATAAATTTAAATAAAAATAACCAAATTATCAATAAAAATTGTTTCATTAAAATTTACATGGAACCTATAATAAAATAATTAATGTGAATAATTTTCATGATTATGGGAAATTATATTAACACAGAAAACGTTAAAACAGAGATTCTATTCACATTTTGGTAAAAAGTACAATAATATGTCATTATGAAAAATAAAAAGAAGATTTATTTTTAAGAAATTTAATTAAGGTAAAAAATGGATGAAAATGAATTCAAATAAACATAACTATATATAGAAAAATATTCTAGAATAAACTTAAAATAAACTTGGCATGAAAGAAAAATATTTATGAATGATGATTTTGAAATATGAATTTCCTTATAAGAATGTTTCTTACTTGTAACTAACTTGAGTATACATGATCCAAAAAGATAAATAATAGAATGTAAACATATATACCCCAATATGAATATAATAATAGTAAATTTATAGTGTTTAAAAAATTATGATCATAAAATTTTAAAAAAATAAATATGAATATAAACAATCCATAAATGAAATGATATTGTAACAAAAATTACTCATACAAATTTCGGTAATTTGGAAAAATAATACCATGGATGAAAAAACATGAATTATAATTTTAAATATCATTATGTTATAATTATTAAATATATAACATGTTAAATGGATTCATATACACCACATAAAATAATTTTTCTACATAACATAACATATGTCCCAAAGAAGACAATTTGAGACCATAAACCCTTACCTCAAGCCCTAATTACATTATATGAAATCTTAACCGCATGTATAAAATATTTAGATTTATTATAAATTTATAATAAAACTACATACATAGGTATCATAACACATTCAATTCAATTAAAACAATCTATTACCCGTTTATTAATAATTCATTTTTAATATCATCATCTTAGGTGTTAACTATTCCATTTTTATACATTTTTTTGCTCAGTAGTTCTAGTTCATGAAACACATTGATAATTTAATATTTTCCATAATATTAATCAGGATATAATTATAATTTTTATACATAAAATATTATTTTATATCGATCATTGAAAAGTGATCATTAAAAAAATAAATCAACTCGCGAAGTGGTTGTCTATACGTGCAAAGGAGCAATTATTTTACATTTTATTGGATGAAAAATAATTATATAATACAAAATATTATTTTTATAGAATCATTATAATGTTTTAAAAATAAAATAAACTAATTAAATTGAACCACAGTTACCATCCTCGTGGGGTTTTGTTTGAAAAGAAACTACATCACTATGTGAAGATAGTAGTATGTATGTAGGCACATGGGATGATTTCATTTTTAATGTTTAAAATGGTATGGATATTGGTGATATATTTTATTTATAGAATAATAATTTTTATATTTATATTATATATCCTACAACATTTTTATAACATAAGGTTTCATCCCTTGGTAAAAATAATGTATCTTTTAATGTTTAGTTTCTAGGAAATAAGGTGCAAAATACATGAACAAATAAAACATTATTTTAAATACACTTGAAATAAATATTCATGGGTTCAAACTAATTTAATTTTACTACATCTCATATCATGGGGACATATATCATGTGAAATTACTGATCAGGAAGACCATTATGAGAATAAGAAAGAGAGGCAAAAAGAATGTGATTCTCAGACATGTTAATAAGAACATGGAGCATAAAAACGTAATGAAAAAGAGTAATATAATAATAATAACATGAATCATAACATGGAAATGTGGATAAAAAATTTAAACTATACATTCAGGATAATATCACCAATTTTTATCACCAAGGTTTCTTAATTGAAAAAATACCAATGTTATTCACCAAGGAATCGTAAAACATATCTTTTTTAGAGATTGCACTCTTTACCCAATGCATTGGAGTGTTATCAGGTAGATCAAATCATGGGTATTATTTTTATTTTAACCCAAAATATCATAATATAACTTTTTATTAATAACCTCAGTAAAATAAATAATGGGTTTCCTATCAAAATCTTGGCATACAAAAGAGCTTAAATATATGATCATTACATTATCTTTAACCCCAGAATAGAAATGTGAGTTTAATTTATGTAAATACAAAAATAAAAAAGACATTATTAAATCTAGTTGAATAACCATTGAAAATAAATGAGTTATTGGTATTCAAATGAATTTTAAAATAGAATTACTCATATAAAAGAGGGAAATTGTAGATGTAAATTTAGCAACATAATGGGTATAAAATAAGGTTTCATAATAGGGTAAAATTATATGGGAAAAGGGTCTAACATTGGTAAAATAATATTCATAAAATTATTTTAATAATATTAATGTATAAAATAACTTGTTTTAGAAATTATAATACACATCACAAGAAAAAAATGAACTCAATTTGAAATGAGAAGTGGATACTTCCCTTACCTTGAAGATTTGTTCATAAAACTTGAGGATGGATCCTTGTGGGATTTATGAATCCTTGGGGTCTCCATTGTATGAAAAAATTATATTTAATGTAAGATAGATTTTTAGGGAATGGTAATGGTGAAACGAGTGGGTATTTATAGTAATAGTAGATGAATTTTTTATAAATTTCCAAATAAAGGTCTTGGAAATATAGGTTATGGAAAATAAAATATCATTGGTTTACACAAGGTTTATTCTCATGGTTTTAAAAATTTGGGTCACATTCTATGATATTTTAATCCACCAGAACTAAAAAAAAATTAATAATTCTTTTTTCCTAGAAAATTAAACATTCCATGAAGTAATGTTTTTAAAAATTACATTTTCGTTTTAGACTTTGGAAGGTCACATATAATTTTAGAAATTAATTAAAATCTATTAAAATACTTTTATTAATAAAATAGAATATTTTAGGTCATGGTTTGTGTTTAATTAATTATTACATAATTATTTCATAATAATGAAATCATAAAATATACTTAAAACCCAAAAATGTATTTTTTTTATTCATGAAAAAATATAGTATTTTAGAAAATTCTCATAAATTCAACCTAACCTAATTTGGATGTGGTGGTTCCAAATATAATTTTTATTTTTTCCATTATAATTAAATATATATATATATATGATAATATTAAAATTTAAATATAAAATCATTATTTATTTAAAAATAGCATTTTTAAGGAAGAGACAAACTTTTTACAGTTATAAAACAATTCTTAGACATTATGAAATTATTTTGTAATTTATATGTATATAAGAGCATTTTAAAATAAAGTTTAATTAAAAAAATATTATTCATTATACCTTTGTTTATTATAAAAATTTATATCTTTTCTAAAAATATATGTTTTGTTTTTTGTCTAAAAATTAATTTATCAAATTCATCTCAATTAAAAATATATTTCATTCAGCAAAACTATTTTTAAAAGGAATTTATTGAAAAAATATTGAATTTGTACAAAGAAAATTAAACATTAAGTAACTATTTCCTAGACATGTAACCCCTTTTTACTCCTATGTATGACCTAAGGTTCAGGTGTTTTATGGTCATAGTTTCATGGGGTGGATCATCTAATATTGTTTGACTGGTAATATCCACTAACATGAAAATCTCCCATAGGAAATTTCATTCAATATTCAATTTTTTAAGCTCAACTTTCTCTTGGTTAAGGTAGAACCCCAGTGATTCTACCTCCTTCCCAATTTTGAACAAATGGTCTTCAAACAGTACTACTCTACTGGTTGAGGCCACTTATTCTTCTTCCTTTATCAATTTTCTTTTTTCATTATTACTAATAAACACTAATTAAAATGGTTAAATTATCAACCAAGGGTAGAGTTACCAATTTTCATTTTGACCGATGGTTATATTCACCAATGATCATATTGGACATTGGTCATATTTGACTAATGGCCATATAACAGCCCAAACCCAATGGTCACATTTACCTTTATACCCTATAAATACCGCTTCATTATTTCATTCAAAATATACATCAATTTCTCCCAAAGGTTATATTTTTATTTCTTAATATTTTAATTGGTCTACAAACATTTTGTTTCATTTAGATAGCATTTTTTATGGGGGTGATGATTCTAGAAGACTGGGGTGATCTATACATTCCCATTTTGGCTGCTTTGTTTTATATTTTTTTCTAATTGTAATGTTTGGAAATGTATTTGGTTTCATATCAGAATAATGTAACTATGTTTTTTAATCAGATAAAAAAATTATCTTTATATTATATATATATATTTATATATAATATTATATAATATTAATCATTAATTTATTTTGGAAATAAATATACTTTTAAAAGTATGGGTTGTTACATTCTTCCCCCCATAAAAAAATTTCACCTCAAAAATTTCAACTTATCATATAAGTTGAGAAAAGGTGAGGGTACTTCAACCTCATTGTCTCTTATGGTTTCCATATCTCTTTAACATATTTATAGTTCCTCTATAACACTTTTATGAGTTGGGTAGTATTTTTTCAATAGAATATTGTCTATATGGTCCATGATCTTGATTGCCTACTAGTCATAAGAGATATCTTGTTCCATTTTTACCACCTTTATATTCATAACCTATGAGGGATTAGGTATGCACTTCCTCAAAAGAGATACGTGGAATAAATCATCAAATTGACAAAGATTTAGTGGAATGGCTAGCAAATATTCCACTTCTGTTATGTGATTAATGATTTCAAAGGGGTCAATGTACCTATGTATCATCTTCCCTTTCTATTAAAATCACATGAATCTCTTATGTTGTGATATCTAAAGGAAATTTTTTTCTCCAGCATCAAACTCCAATCCCTTTAAATGGTTGTTAAAAAATCTATTCTATTAGCTCTAAGAAACCTTTTTATTTTTTTGGATGGAATGAACCATTTTAGTCATACCTTTCATAAGATTGGTCCCAAATAGAATTCCCTCACCAACTTCATCCTAACATGTAGGAGTTTTACATCACTTCCCACATAGAACTTAATATGGTGACATTTGAATACACGAGGGTAATATTTATTGTCTGAGAACTAAACTAATGGGATGTATTGATCCAATATAAGTTTAAATTATATTTTGAATGTTCTCAGCAGGTTCTCATGATTCGGAATTCTCCTTTCATATGTTCCATCATGTTAAGGATGATAGGTTGTAAGGAAATACTATTCAGTATTCAAAGAATATTGAAGGCTGCTTCATAATTTAAATGTGAACCTTTGATCATGATTATAAATGATAGAATGTTTCACCCCTTGCAGCCTCACCACTTTCTCAATGTATATCTTTGATAGTTTTTTCAATAGATAAATATTCACAAATAGGGATAAAATTGGATGTCTTGGTGAGTTGATCCACTATAACCCATATCTCATTGTTTCCATTGTATGTTGTTGGGAGAATAGTGAAAAGGTACCTAGTGATAATGTCCCACTTCTATTTTGGTATGGTTAGTTGTTTCAATATCTATTTTTGAAGTTGTCACTCCACCTTTACTTCCTGGTAGACTAAGAACCTTACAGTGTATTCGTCAATCTACCTTTTCATATTATCACACAAATAATTGTCACAATGGTACCTATACATTGTAACAAAGGAACCCCGATTTTTTATTTGTTGATATTCACTAGTAAATATGGTTTAGAACACATTTGGGATAGTTTTTATGATTCCCCAACCCTTATTATTACCATGTATAGTTTAACTAGGTCTTTGATTAAAGGATCTCCTTGAATCCTCTTCATTTCAAGCACAACAGGGTCTTTCCTACTTAATGCATTCAGGACATTGTTTCCACTTCTAATGTGATAATGAATTTAATATTAATAGTATTTATGATGTCCAAAACATATCCATTGTCTCATTTACAATTCCATTGGCATTAAAATATTCTTCAATCATTGTTTGTTTTTGTATATAACACATTTGTCCCAATAAAGTTATTTCCTCCATATTTTTGGGGAAAAAATAATTGCAGCTAACTCCATGTCTGACATTGGATAATTATTCTCAAAAGTATTTAACAATCGATACACATAAGAAATAACCTTGTTATTTTTTAATAGGATTCACCCAATCCCTTTCAATTATTCATTAATATAAATAATGAATCCTCCTATCATAGAGGGTAAACTTAATAGAGGTGAAGTAACCAATCACTTATTCAGTTCATGGGAACATTATTCACACTCCTTTATTCAAATGAACATATCCCCTTTTTTAGTCAACTTGGTTTTTGGTTTAGAAATTCAAGAAAAAAATTCACAAACCTCCTATAATATCTTTATGATCTATGGAAAATATGAATCTAAGTTACCACTATTTGATGAGGCCACTCCTCTATAGCCATTATCTTCACATGATCAACTGAGATTCCTTCATTGGATACCATGTTCCCCAATAATGAAATATTTTGTAACCTAAATTCACATTTTTAGAGTTTTCCAAATAGATTATCCTTCCTCATAGTTTTCAATATAACCGTTATATGAATATCATGCTCATCACAACATTGGAAATATATCAAAACATCATCAATAAAAAATACCATGAATTATTCATTGTTGTCCTTAAATATTCTATACATCATATCCATAAATATCTTCAGAGTGTTAGTTAAGAATAAGGGCATAAAAAATTCATTGTTCCCATATCCTATTAAGAAGTTAGTCTTCAGAATACCATATTCTTTCACTCTCAATTGATGATACCCGAATCAAAGGTCAATCTGGAAGAATAATCAGGCCCCAAAAATCTTCTTAAATAATTCATTAATCATTTGGAGTGGGTACTTGTTCTTCACCATGAAAACATTAATATATCTGTTTTGAATTCATAAATTCATTTATCCATCCTTATACATAAAAATAGAATAGGTTCTCCCTAAGGATATATAATTGTTTGGATAAATCCCATCTCTAAAATATCTTGATGTTATTTCTTTAATTCCCATAACTCCACATTTTCTACTCTATATAGGTTTATTGATATTGTATTGGATCCAGGTATGAGTTCAATGGAAATATCTACCACCATTTATAGCGGTGTTCTAGGTAACTCTTTAGTAAATATGTATGTGTATTCCTGAATGATGCAGACATTATCTAACTTTTGAATTTAATTTATTTTTCCCTCTTCACTAATCATCTTTATAAAGAGGGCTATGGGACGTGCTTATAGAAAATTATTAGTTCAGAATATATCTCCTATAAAAATGAAAATAGGTTTTCCATTCAAGAGTACTAAAATTCCATTTCTATGAATTTTTTCTTAGTATTATACTTAGGAAGCCATTCCATCCCTAGTATACTATTAAAGTCCACCATGGGAATGACTACTAGATGTGAGATGAGATTATACATGATAAAGTTAATATAATAGTTTCTATGAATTGTTGATGCTCGGATTTTCCCTCCAGGATTATTGACTAATAAATCTACTTCCATAATCTGATCTATTTATTCTATATTCATTCAAAACATGGATAATAAAAAGGAATGAATAGAACCAGAATAAGACAATGTACATGCATTCATTAAGAGCACAACTAGTATACATTCCACCACATCATTTGGATCCTCTGCTTTATCGATTGTTATAAAAAATTCTAGACATTTCTCCCTTGTCCTATGATGAGGTTGATACTGGTTCCCCTTCATTATATTCTGATTTGGACCTTGACTGGTAATGTTCTAAATATTTCTACACCTGAATCATTGGACATCTGGGTGGGCCTGCAACATCTTCCCTTTTTCATAAGAGTTGAGAAGTCGAGGATTCACTTCACCGTCAAATTTTTGAGAAATATTCCCATATCTTATGCATTTATAACAGTTTACAATACCATGAAACTTGTTCCTATAATGATTCTTCCCATATTTTTTGCACGTGGGAAGTTGAACATTCTTTCCTCAATGATTCAAATAGTTCCCAGTCGTTGGATCCATCTCTCTCTTTTTTCATTCAATCTATATGACCATATAATTTCTAAAAACTATAATTCAAACTTCATAGCACTTCACACTATTTCCTCACAGATTTTATAGTCTCAATTTTCTATATTCCTCAACATATGGGGTCTCAATCAACCAAATAATCTGTCAACCATTCCCTTAGGATCCATACCAAAGCAAGAGGGGTATCAAGATTGTCTTGTTTATTTCATCTCATGGATTCCAACCAATTAATTTTCCTTCCTCTTAAGTACCATAAATTCCTTATATATATTTTTTCACATCAAATGGGGGAAATATTTGTCAAAAAATATTCCCCTAAACACTTACCACTTCATATTATCGATCTCCATTCTTGGATTCATGTTTTCTATTAGTTTCCACCACTAATCAACAACTACTTCAAAACGGTATAATACTAGGGTTCCATTATCTATCTATGAAAAAAGGAGTATAGAAAATATTTATTTTATAGATATTATCCATTATTCATAAATCAATGTGGTGTTTGTAGGTGATACCCCTAGGTACATCTATGCTCGAGCCACATCCACATGTTGTATCTAGACAGAGCTTTAATTTTTTTGAAACCACTAACTTAATACATTCTAAAATAATAGTTTTTTTCTTAAATTTATAATTTTAACTAGGGTTTATACAAAATATTTCATTTCCTAATTTACACTAATATCAAAAACTTACTTTGATACCAACTATGGAATCCCAACTTTTTATTACATAACTTTTCCTTAAATGGTATAAACAGATGATATTTTCAACTTTATTTTCTTAGACATAATTAACATAATACATAAAAACATTAAAAATTAATCTAATTAAACTTAAAAAAATCTTCATGGTTTGAACCTATGATACATTTTCTGCACGTCATATCTAGGGTACATACATCAAAAGAAAGGGGTGAGCACGAAGCCTAATAAGGGAATAAGAAAGAGAGACAAAAATCATGTGGTCACATTACATATCAATAAGAACATGAGGAATAAAAATAAGGCATATACAAGAGGAATATCCTAATAATAATAAAATGAATCATAACATGTAGATATTTATACAACATTTAAATGATAAATTTGTTTGTATGTCACCAAGGTGTCATAAAAGAAAAATTACTAAGGTTATTCATTAAAGTATCATAAAACATGTATTCTATAGAGATTAAATTTATTACCTAATTAATTAGAGTGCTATCGAGGTTCAAAATGTACATGTACTAATATCATGTGATCTACATAGATCATAAAAAAATATTTCATTAATAACCCATGTATATTAAAGAATAGGTTTATTTCAAAATCATTTCATGCAAAAGATCTTAATGACATTATCATTTCATCATGTTTAACCCGTGAGAGAATATGTGGGTTTAAAATATGTAAATCCTAGAAAAAAATTAATTTTTGAATATATTTTAATACCAGTTGAATGTAAAAGAGTATTAGGTACTAAAATAAAATGGAAAGGGAAGTTTCTCATCTAAAAGAGGGAAACTTGTGAGGTATTTTCAAGACCATGATGAGTATAAAACATGATTTTTGAAAAGGGTAATATGATACGGGGAAAGGGAATTTCATTTATAAAATTCTATTATTATAGTAATGGGATAATAGAATGTGGAAAAATAACAAGGTTTTTAAATTATAATACATACCACATATAAAAGTGAACTTGAATAGAAAATACATGTGGATATTTCCCTAACCTTGAAGGGTTGTTCCTAAAACATGAGGATGGAACCTTGGGGGTAGAGGTCACATTTGTGGGACTCCTTGGGAGGAAAACCACAAAAACATCATGGAGTATAGATATTAAGACAATAAAAATGGGGAAATGTGTGGGTAATTATAGAAAAAGTGGAGGAATTTTTTAATAATTTCCAAATCTAGGACTTGTAAATCTAAGTTGTGAAAAATAAATAACCATTGTCTTACACATGGTTTTACTTCTAGTATTGGAAATTTGGTAAGATTTTATGATATTGTAATATATAAGAACCAAACACCATTTTTTATGATGTTCTTGGCATGTAAAAGTAAAGATTAAACAAAGTATTAATTTCAAAAATTAAAATATCCTTTTTAGAATTTGGAAAGATACTTATTGTTTTATAAATTGAATAAAATACAATGAAATAATTAATATTAATTAAATAACATATTTTTGACTTTTTATTGTTTAATTAATTAATACATCATAAGTAAATCATTATGACATCTTAAAATATATTGAAAACCCAAAACTACATTTTCTCTATTCATTAAAAAAATAATATTTTTATGAAAATACTCATAACTTCACCCTAACATAATTTCTATGTAGTGATTTAAAATATAATGTTTTTTTTTCTAAAATAATTCTATAATTATGATAATTTTATCTTTAAAATATAAAATCATTTTTTATTTAAAAATATTAGTTTTTAAGGCACAAAAGAATTTCTAACACATATAAAAAAATTTCCTAGGCCATTGTTAAACTATTTTATCATTTATATTTAAATATGAGGGTTTTAAAATACTATTTAAATAAAAAATCCGAATACCTCGGTTTATTATAAAAATATATAACTTTTCTAAAAAACAATTATATTTTATTTGTGTCCAGAAATAATTTTATCAAATTTATATAAATTAGTCATATATTTTATTTTGAAAAAATATTCTTAAAATGAATTTTTGGGATAGAAATTAAATTTATACAAATTAAATTACACATTAAGTAACTAAGGACATGAAATGTAATCGCTTATTACTCCCATGTATTCCCAAAGGGTGAGGTGTACGATGGTCTTAGTTTCCTGGGGTATATCAACTAACATCCATCGAGTGATAATCTTCACTAACTTGAACCCCCTATAGGCTATTTCATTCTAGGGTCACTTTTTGAAGCTCATCTTGGCATTGTTCATGGGTGAACCAAAGTGACGATACCTCCCTCCTAAGTTTGAAAAAATGGACTTCAAACTGCATTCCCTTATATATTGAAGCCATTCATTATCATTTATATATCAATTATCCTTTTTCATTACTAATTATAAACAATAATTATAATAGTTAAATTATCAACCAAGTGTATAGCTTCCAATGGTCATATTGACCAATGATCATATTTGACTAACGACCATATAATGGTTAAATACCAATGGTCACATTTCCCTTTATGCCATATAAGTACCACCTCATTATTTCATTCACAATTCACTATAATTTCCCCTAGGTTTATATTTTCATTTCATAAAATATTTATTGGCATTAAAATATTTTTTTTCATTTTTATAGAATTTTTTTGTGGGGTGATGATTCTTGAAGAATGGAGAAATCCATATATTCTGATATCAGCTATTATATTTTTTATTTTTTTTCAAAATTTAATGTTTGGAGTATTAATTGGTTTATATATGACTAATTTAATTAGAATTGTTAATGACATATTTTTTTGGTTTCTCTTTATTTGGTATGTGTAAAATATTATATAATATGTTACAAACATTTATTTAGGAAAAAAATATAATTTAAAAATCTTTGAAAATATATTATATATATTATCTATCCTAATAACCATCCTTGTGAGGTAGGGATGAAAAACTAATTACACCACTAGGTGTAGACGGTGTACCTTACAAACACATGATCCATTTTTTCTTTATCCATACTACGAAGATATGGTGAATAAGTATTTTTCCTCCTTGATAAAGACATTTTAGTATATTGGATATAATGATGTTATTATATGATCATGGTTATAGCATATTCATAAGAGTAAGAATAAAAAAACATGAAAACACTTGGTTAAGAGTTATAATTCTTCTTCAGAATACCAATTTTAGCATAAATCTTAATCCTTCTAGGTTGGTCCTTTGAGGGGAACAAAGCCTATACTGCATGATGAGAAGAGTGGGGAACCTTGGAATTAATTAAATTATTAAATTAATATAAATTAATTTTAATGATCATGTTGAAAAAATAGATTTATTTCATATATAGGGTGAATATAATGGGAAAAAATATCATTCAATAAAATTTATCCTAGGATAGGTGATCATTTAACCCATACCTCCTTCTTTTATCCTCTCATTAACCCTTTTGTCTATTCTTGTGACAATACTATTTTTACATATATAGTTTCAATAAAGATTCTATATAATAAATATTGACATAATGGTGTAAAATTGTTGATACTATCAAACATAACAAATTAAATTTGGTAAATATAGTATTTATATCAATTTTTAATCATTTAAAAAAATATTTATTAATTTAAAATATTATTAAACTCAGTTATTAGATTATTCACATATGTTTCTTTAACAAAATATAATTACAACAATATATTAAAAAAATAATCTTTTCACACATAAATAAAAAATTTTATTTATATATAAAATATTTATAATACCATAACTCACCCAAAAATTTTAAATTTAATGATACTTTATTATTTTACTTAATATTCCTATTTCTTAAACAAGAACATTATTAGAATTTCAGAAGAACTTATGGTAAATATTTCATCACTGATAATTAAAACTAAATTTCAATGATAAAAAAATTACTATCGTTCAAAAAAACCATTTATAAAAATTTATAAATTGTTTTTTCACTGTTAAACAAATTATATATATTAAAAAAATGAAAGATAAATTCTTGAATATTCCAAAATTTAAAACAATATAAATGTATTTATCAAATAAAAATAGAAAAAAAGTTCAATATTTTCAATGTATTTAATATGTTCATTGCACTAAATTCATATAATTAAATATAGGAAAGTTTATGTATAATTTTCAATCCTTATTTCATTATTATTAACTTATTCTTCCGCTTTCGGCCTTACAATGGTGAAATTTGTTTTACCAATCTTAATATTCATTATGACCAAAAATAAAGTTTAAAATTTTACCTAATTTGGAAATGATAATTACAAATTATGGAATCCATTTTATCAAACTTGTTCCCTTTAATTTGTACAAATTGATTCAAAAATAATCCTATAAAACACGACAATAAATGATTTTCCAAAAAAATCATTTTTGTGTATAAAAATATTTTTTATTGAAATTATTTACAATTTTGAATCAAATAAAATAAATTCTATGATGTTTAATAAAAAGTTACTAATTAAATTTTAAAAACAATTCAAAATAAAATGGAACTTCTAGAATAATTCAAATGAAATGATATCTTTTTTATAATTGGTGTTTTTTTAGTATTTCTAGAAAAATCAATAATTTTAGAAAAATAAAACAATTTCACTGTAAGGTGATTTTGAGATGATTATTTTAAAAATGATATAATTTTTTAAATATAATTTAAAAAATTCCCATAATTTTTTTCTGATATTTTTTCATAAAAAGTAAAAAAAAATTATTTTCAAAAAACATATTGTTGATATATAAAATGACTTTATTAAAAATATAGTGATTATTTTGAAATTATTAATCAATATATGTGTATTGAATATAAATTATATATATATACATATATATATCCTACTTTAATTAATTCTTATCATATCCACCAATTGAACATGTATGTTATAATGGATTAATTTAAATAGTAATATTTTGTGGTTTGTATAAACTCAGTGGTGTGTATGGTACTCGTTATCGAACATATTGTTAATATTAAAAAATATATAAACTACAATATTTTTGTATTATAGTATCCTATTATTACAGAATTTATGTCCTAGAAAATTTAATTCATCTTTTTGAAACTCATAATAACATAGTAATAAAATAATATATAGATTTTATAATTAAAATTAATGTATAGGTTATGACTAACAAACTTATTATGCATGTATCTGCATAAGATTCATACATTCAAATTATTTTCTAAAAAATTACCTTGGTGTTTAACAATATCTTTCCTCATAATACTTGATATATTTATCATGAGTTTTCTTTGGTTTGGGAAATTTGTTTTCCTTTTTGATAGGGAATATGCTACAATTTTTATACATTATTTCATCCCATTTTATAAGCTTATGGTCATCCTTAGATATATATTGTCCTGATCTTGATGATTTTTTCATTCGTGAAGCAGTAAATTGAACTTTTAATAGAATAAATTATCTATAAAATGTTGAAAATTTATTCCACCCATGTGAATGTGAAATGGTTACCATAAGATAAAATAATACCCAATATGAATAAACCTTCATATGAGGAAATTACCTATTAATCTCTAAATCCTAAAAAATAACACTTAAAGTTAATCTTAAATCAATCCATAAGTAACAACCTTAAAAATAATCCAAAATATTCCAAAAAATGTTAAAAACATAAAATTAGAAAGATTTTATCACATCATCTTCTAAGAAAAATTTAATATTTAACTTGAAAAAATATTATTCACTCATGATGTCATTGTTTCCTTCGAAGGATGATATATATATATATGGTTATCTTTTGGTTACATAAGTCATGATGCCTAATTTTTATAACGATTCATTTATTCTATCATTACTTGATTTCATGATAGTTTGACCATATTTTTTCATGTTTGAGGATTGATTGTGGGTGTCCATGTATGGTTGCATAATCATTCACATAATTTTTACCATTTCCAAATTTTATTAAAATTCCCAATGGTTACAACATCCATAACTAGGTACACACTAGATTTCCAAAGTCACATTATCATTTGGGGGTTCCGATCTTGCAGTGCTTCTGTACTCAAATTGGTTGATAGGATGGGAGGTGGGGGTAATCACACCCTTTTTTGGAGGAATTAATGCTTCTTCCGGTACTCTCTTATAGATTTATGATATGTTCACGAATCTCTTCCAAATCCTCATACGATACTATTTATCTCAAGACAAAAATTAGGCGTTAAATTTTTCTATAAATATGTATCCAATTTTATCTATCATTTTTTATTTCTTAACAATGGGATGCTACTTATATTTTTAAATCATATACAGAAGAACCTTAGAGTTTACTTCCATCATAAGAGGTGATTTGTGTTTTGACGATGGGATTAATCCATTATAAGGAATCCTGTATATCATGTTTATAATAGGAATCTAATCCAATGTAGTTTTTTTAAGATCTGCAGTTTTATGTCATGAGAAAATAATATATATATATGTGGTCACTTTGGTACTAGTTACAGATCTTGAGATTTAGGAATGCGGCCTACTTATCCTACTTATAGCATGAATCAAATTCATCGTAGTTTAATCTTCTCTCGACCCATTGATTGGTAGTAATACGTAATTAATTACCATGAGGTTCATTTACCTAGGTTTTACCAATACAATCAGGCCTCCAACACTTACACTATTATTTATTCACTTGTATTGGGGAAATCATATCACATTACTGGATGAGGATTAAACATTGTGGTCTCCCTAGATGGAAGAAATTTATAGTGAGACTTATATGATCATTGAAAATCCTTAACCCACATGATTCATACTCATTGTTAGAAAAAAGGTATAGAAATTGATCAGACTCACTATATATGGGTATGGGACTTATGCACTGGGTAATCCCTTATGGGGAATTATATTTGGAGATTGGGCCTTAATAAGGCTTCCTAGGTGTCCTGTTCGGACATAAATCAAAGTCCATGTAGTTTTTTCGTCCCTAACCTACTGATGGGTTTGAGGTACTTGAGGGAATGGCTGGGACTTACACATAAATGGATACCAATGTATAATACCACTTTTTGTATGCTGATAGGTGATGAATTATGGTAAACATTGGGAGAATATAGTCCCATGAATTTTTAAAATTTGAAGTATGGAGGGACTTATACCATGGTGGATTACTATTTGGGAATTGGCCTTAGAAAGGTATCCTATATATACAATTTGGAAAATAATTATAGTTCTTGTAGTTTAGTTACCCCCTAACCAATTAACGGGTTGGAATGTGTGATTATGCTCAAAGGTATCATTAGTATCCTTGTGGTTTAGTATGGTTAAGGGATTATACCATGATGGATTCCCATTGGAACTTGGGGATTAGGAAGGCATCCTATATTTTCGGTTAGGACATGAACCAATGTCCTTATGTTCAATTTGGTTAATGTATGAATATATCTAATAGACAAGGTTACCATGTCCCAAGCGTTATTCCTGACATGTCTTGAATAATTTCCTGAGTTTTTATCGAACACATCCTTATTTTCTATCTTACATATCCATATGTTCTTCCTGATATATCTTGATTACCTTTATGACATGTCTTGTGTGTCTATTTGAAAAGAATGATCTATCATAGGGTTCTTCGCATGATTGAAGCATTCAGGTTAGAATGCTATCACATGATCTATCTAGAATCTATAAGGGATTGTCACATGACTCATATGACATATCTGAGGGTCTTCAGATGATCAATACAGCCACATCCAATGCTATCTTGTTATCATGGATGAACTGTTAGAAAGCTATCACATTATTTGGGTGGAATGTCTGGATGAATATTCTATACCATCCATATATATCTAGAGGAATTCATATGACATTGATGTCATGTATAAGGGATTTTTCAAAACATGGAAAACATGTTCAAGAGTTGCTGCAAGATCTAGATAGGTCATGTGAATCCCAATAAAACTTTTCATGAAAAAAATTATTCCATATTCATGTAATCATTCTATCTTTTTCATCCTTTATTACATATATGCACCAATGTTTGTCGATCATGTTGAGCATGTATTCTTTCAACAATACTCTATATACTTATGATGATTTTGATGCTCAAAAATACCCTTAATTGTTTTTCTAATGATATTACATTAAGTATATTTTAGGAAATTAACATTCATTATATTCCCAATTATGGAATAATATTAAATAATATCATTTGTGTGAAATATTCTTCAAAGTGTCTGAAAATCTATTCAACATGTCTTAGAAAAAATGTTCATATTGTATGTTTTAGAGCATATCGTAAGAATTATAACATATGTTTATTTTACAGTAGTTCAGAAAATTTAGGTTAATCAACCTTATGTTAATATAAAAGTAATGTAAAATAACCTTACATTTTGAAGGATACTTACGTTTTTTATATGAGAAAAGTGTGGATAATGAACATTACATAAGTATGGAACCTTATTTTTTATTCACAAAAGTATGGATCATCAACCCTACATTTGTAATGAACCTTATATTTTATCCAAATGTATGGATCATAAACCTTGTGCTCTAAAGTAGATAAAAGTATGGATCATATGCCATTCATTTGAAAGTCTATGAAAAATGTATGGATCATCAACATAAAGTTTTTAATCAACCATACATTTGGAACCATATATTTTACTTCCTAAAATTTTAGAGATTTGAATTTGATAATTTATCATAAAATATTCTTTTGTGAAATATCATACTAATTTCAAGCTTTATTCAAATCCTGTTCTTAAAGTACATCTTTGACTAATTTAAACTAATTTATACATAATTAAATGGATCGATTTAAGAGGATAATTTATTGCTGATTATTATGGGAAGTTATGACCACTCTATCATTCAAACTTTTTGAATATTTCACTCTCTCAGGTGAGTTTTGTGGATATGAATTCATGAATTAGGCACTAATCTATATTCTATATATTCTGTGTATCTAAATTCTGTAGAACAAAAGGGTGACACGATATCGCTTGAATTCATAGATAATATAAAATTCAAACTCAAAGATATTCGAGATTCACAGAAACAGAGATATGTTGATTCTTTAAAAGGATCTTTTACAGATCTACTACTACCAAGAACCATCAGATTCTGTTATATATCAGAAACATAAGCATTGAAGATTTACTTGTTCTATATTGGAGATATATCGTGAATATACTACTAATTTTTTAACGAATATATTTCAATATCAATTGCAACTGAATCGATTCAGAACTGCTCTTATCGGAAGAAAAACATTTCTAAAGATGATATTCTATTTACTATGAGTTGCGTACTACTGAAACATTGATGATTAATTGTATATTATTTTCCCAAGCAATAATCATTTATTTTAAGTACCATCTTCTCATACTAATCTGTTTTATCGGTTCTATGTTTATAACCAAAAATATTTGTTTTAGCCTCAAACAGTAAAGGTGTTAATATCCGGCACTCAGTTGTGGATGGTCTTTAGAAAATAGGACCAACTAGTCAAAATCACCAATCTCATATAGAATAGAATTGCTGGAGTGGACTAGGGGATTTTTTCCCCAAACCACTATAAATATTTGTGTCCTGATATCCATTTATTTCTGCTGCATAAACAATCTGATAAAGATAAAATGATAGAATTGATTATCATAAAGATTTCTCAAGATGTTTTGAAAGACACAATCCCCCCTCTTGTGTATATTTCATTGTATATTTCACATAACACAATAAAAAATTTTGTATTAGAGGTGATTCTTTTGTTAAATCTATAATAAGTTAAAAGTAGAGGATTATAAAGAGATATCAATGGCTGATACATGAGAGGGAATGTAAACGGTTGGATATCCATTCTTTAATGGTGAAAACTATGTTTGTTGCAAAATCAAGGATGATCATCTACCTAAAGTATCTTGGATACAGAGTCTACTAAAAAATTCTTAATCCATATGAAATTCCAATGAAACCTGAAACATGGAGTCCAACAACTGAAGCAGAGTATGACATAAATTCAAAAGCTATGAATTATATTATATATGATCTAGTAATAGATGTAGTCAATAGATTATGTCAACTCCCAACTTCTTATGAGATGCTTTAGACAATTGTAGTTTCTTATGAAGGAACTAAAAATGATAGACAAATGAGGTATGCTATAACAAAGCTGAAATTTGATACATTTAGAATGCTTGATGGTGAAATCATCACTCAGATGAATGGAAGGATTACAGAGTTAGTCAACAACGTTAATTCCTTGGGTTATTCTATCACCCAAGAAGATCAAGCCATCAAAGTACAAAGAGTACTGCCAACCCAATGGAATGGGATATCAATAGCCATTTGGAAATCATTACGTGTTAAAAATCTAACTCTGAGAGAATTGATTGGAACCATGATGATGTATGAAGTTGATATGGAATATGAAGCTAATGAGCAAAAATCCTTGATAAAAAGAGAAAATATAGCTCTAAAAGTTGCATCTCAGAAGAAGAGAAAAAGGATAAAAAAAGAGTTGAAAAATGATGAAATTTATGACTCATATGATTCCAGAATGGAACTAGCACAGATGGATAAAAAATTCAGAAAATCTTATAGGATTAAAAAAGGATTCATAAAATCATTCAATAAAGATGATAAAGATACAAAGGATTTCATATGTTGTGAATGCAAGAAAATGGGTCACTTAAGACCTGACTATCCTCTGTAAAAAAGAGAAAAGAAAATGTAATTTTTAAAAAATAATTATTATGAGATGAAAGATAAAGGAGAAATGAATGCCACATGGAGTGTTTCTGAAGACTCCAGTAGCTCAGAAAATTCTGAATCAGAAAAATAATATTCAAATCTAAAAGTAAACATGTGCTTCATGGCTGATGATAATGAGGAATCAGGTCACAGAAGCAGAAAAGAAATATGGAACATGGATAGTGGCCACTCTAGGCACATGAGATGAAACTCATCAAATATTAAAACCTTAACTCAAAAGGATGGTCTATTATTCACTTTTGGTGATAATTCCTAAGTAATAATCCTTGGTTTTGGGACTTTTGGACATCTAGTAGTTTTCCCAATCAATAGAGTACTTTGTGTACAATAATTCAAACATAACCTGATAATAATTTCTCAACTTTTTTATAATGGGTTTTTGTCAATTTTTCTAACAACTGTATTTCTATTTCTAAAGATAAATTATATAAATATAGAGGACTCAGAACTGACAATGTTTATACCCTGCACCTAAATTCATTGTGAAAAAATCTAAATTGTTTAACTGCTAAAATAAATGAATCCTATATCTGGCATAGAAGACTTAGACATCTTAATGTTTATTATTTACATAAGTTTTCTAAGAAATATTTATTTTTTTATTTACCTAGTCTTAAATTTGATAGTGAAATATTCAGTGATTCATGTCAAATTGGAAGGCAACATAAATAATTCTTAAAATTAATTATCAATATTACTACAACTAAACCTTTAGATCTTATCCATATGGATATGTTTATACCTTCAAGAGTAGAAAGTTTGGCTGGTAAATTATATCTATATATTTTAGTTGATGACCATTATAAATTTACATGGATATATTTTCTAAATTATAAAAATTAATCTTTTACTATATATGATTGTTTCTGAAAAACTGTTCAAAATAAAAAAGATTTTAAAATAATTTCATTTACAAGTGATTAGGGTGGTGAATTTGAGAATTAGTAATTAAATTTTTTTTCTCAAATCTATGTATTAAACTCAACTTCTCTACACCGAGAACACCTCAATAGAATGGAATTGTTGAAATAAGAAATAGAACTATTAAGGAAATGTGTAGGACTATGCTAAATGAATACAATCTTCCTATATTAGTTTTTTAGTAGAAGCAGCAAGCAGAGTTTTCTATATAATGAAGAGAGGTTTAATCCGGCCAATTTTTAAAAAGACACCCTATGAACTTTGGAATAATAGAAAACCTAACGTAAAATAATTTATTGTTTTTGGATGCAAGGTTTATATCTTGAACCCCAATGATAATCTTGGTAAGTTTGATCCAAAATCTGTTAAAGGCATTTTCTTAGGATATTATACAACCTCCAAACCTTATAGAATTTTTAATAAAAATTCAAGGATTTTTGAAGAATTAGTTCATGTGAAATTTTATGAATCTGACCCTTTTGAAAAAAGGAAATATTAAATTGATGAATCTAACCCTAATGATAAAATGAAACTTGAAAACATAAAAGATGATTTTGAAAATGATATAAAAAAATTCAGTTCATTTTAGAAGAACATGTGACTGATAAACCTTATAGTGTTTTACCTAGACACTCAATAACTCTAAAAAATCACAATTTAAAAACTGTTATAGGATATATAGACAAAGGAATAAAAAATAGAAGAAATATAGGAAATCCTATTGAGTTTTATACTTTTTTATGCTAATTAGATCCTAAGTCAATAGAATAATCCTTAGTTGATGAATTTTTGATAATAAAAATTCAATAAGGACTAAATCAATTCAAATGAAATGAATTTTGGAGATTAATTGAAGGGTCAAAGAACTATACTGTAATTGGAATGAAAAGGGTCTTTAGAAATAAACCAGATGATCAAGGAGTTAGAACTATAAATAAAGAAAGCCTATTAGCTGAAGGATACAATCAGAAAGAAGATATAGACTATGATGAGACCTTTTCCCATGTATCTATATTATAATCCATTAGAATCCTTTTAGCCTATTCATCTCATATGAACTTTAAATTATTTAAGATAGATGTTAATACTGAATTTTTACATGATTATTTAATGGAGGAAGTCTATATAGAGAAACCTCCTAGTTTTGAAAGTTCTCAAAAACCATATTTTGTTTTAAAACATACTAAAGCTCTTTATGGACTTAAACAGGCACTTAGAGCATGGTATGAAAGATTAAGTTCTTTTCTTTTGAAAAATGATTTTACTATTGGTATGGCAGATCCAACAATTTTTAAGAAAACTATACTTTCTGATATTCTATTGGTTCAAATTAATTTTGATGATGAAATTTTTGGATCCACAAATGAACAAATTTTCCATGAGTTTTTAAACATCATGTAAAATGAATTTGAGATGAGTGTGATGAGAGAACTAAATTTCTTTTTGGGATTTAAAATCTGTCAAAAATATTTTTTAATTGTTTTGAATCAAATAAAATACATTACTGAATTATAAAAGAAATTTGGACTTGAAAATAGAAAGACATATACAACTCATATGTGTACAAATATAAAACTTTATTTGGATGAAACTGGAAGACCAGTAAACAACAAGTTATATAGAGGTATGATTGGAAGCTTATTATATCTTACTACTAGCAGGCTAGATATTATGTACTCAGTATTTCATTGTGTGATATTTCAATCAAATCCTAAAGAATATCATCTTACAACTGAAAAAATAATTTTAAGTTATTTAAAAGGAACTATTTTTCAATCTCTACTTTATCGAAAAACATCTGTTTTTAATTTAATATCATACTCAGATATTTATTAAGGACATTATTGATTAGATAGAAAAATCACCTCAGGAACCTGTCACTTTTTAGAAAAATATTTAGTATCACGTTATAGTAAGAAACAACACTCAATTGCATTGTCAATAGATGTGGTAGAATATGTATTTGCATACAGTTGTTGTGAAAATGTTTTGTGGAAGAAAATCACTCTTATAGACTTTGGACTAAATTTTGATAATACACATATTTTATTTGATAATATTAGTGCTATAAATATTTCCAAAAAACCTATATGTCATTCTTGAACTAATTATTTTGATATTATACATCATTTTATCAGAGATCATCTTCTTAAAATGGATATATTTTTAGAATATATAAGTATTGAATTTCTATTTGCTGATATTTTTATTAAACCACTTCCCACTATAAGTTTTGATTTTATTAAGGGGGTGTTAAGTTTATTTAATTTAAAATAATTTTTATTTTCAGTTCTATTTTTTATTTATTTTTAAATAAATTATATTTATTTTTATTTTTATTTTTATTTTATCATATTATTTTTTTATAAATTTTTAACTATTTAAAATAATTTTGTTACTTATCTTTTAAATAAGTTACACTTTTATTTTTATTCTATAATAAATGTGAAATATTTCACATATGGGTTAATTTATTTTAAATTCTATAATGATTACTATTTATGTAATGTCACGGGAATCAAGGCTCTATCAGATCCCATTTTGAATTCCAAAACTGCTCATTTTCTAAAAAACAATCAAACTAACGAAACCCTTCACCTCTGTATTCATCATTTTCTTGCACCTTAGAAACCCTAGAACCTCAAACCTTCAGATCATTTCAACAAAAATGGAAAAATAAAGAGAATCAAAGAAGGCGAATCTAGTGATGTGAAGAATCAGCGTTCAACTGGATGGAAAGTTCCTCAGGGAAAAGTCATTGATTTGGAATGGAAGTGTCAGATGAACTTGATGTTGAATCAAGGATTATCCTTTCAAGGTATTAAGAAAGACATTTATTGAGGACTTCACTAAATTTTTGTGTGAATTTGAGTTGAGAAGATCCTTTAAAACTGTTCAATTTATTTTGGGAGATGCATAAGATTATATTATTGTGATGATTGAAGACAAGGAGTTGTCGATATCTTCTGTTGAAATAGAAAAGATCTTTAACATCCCTCACGAGGGAGTTTTTTTATTTTGATCTAAAGTTAATCGAGGATAACAATCATAAACATGAAGATATTATATCTTTTTTTCTACTAAAATAATGAAAATGTTGGTAAAATATTTATAACCAAATCATAAAATTTTTGGTATATTTATTCAGGCCAGGATATCCCCAAGGATGTCTGAGAAAGAGAAGACTCTTTTTCCAGATATGTATATAATTTTTTTAAGTGACATAAATCTAAATATTTTAAGATTCATGATTAGATATTTGAATTTCTATTGTAAACCAGATGCTCGAATGAATTTCTATCCTTATGGAAGATTTATTTCAAAGGTTTTGTTTTAGAAAGATATGGTAAGACTGATTATTATGAGAGTCAGATGCCATCATAGTAATGTGTTGAATGCTGGAACCTTGAGAAAGCTTGGATTTTTCCGGATCACTATAAAAGATAAAATAAAGTCTGTTAGAGCTAAATAGAATTAGGAATCTGCACAGGGGGAGAAACCTGCGAAATCTAAAGAAGTTATGGACGAATCCAGAATAGGGGAAGTTTCAAAGACATCAAGGATAATCAGATTTGAAACAGAATATGAACCTTAAGATGAAGAAAGTTAGTGAGGACTTCTCTGTTCCATGAAGAGAATAGTTGATTAGGAAATTTCTATAGAGACAATTCTTGAAACAAGATATCTTTTAAGTTATAAGTTTGTGTGAGAATCTGTTCAAGAATAAATACAAGAGGAAGCTACTTATCAAGAAGAAGTAGAATTTTTGCCTCAGGATGAGGCAGAGAAAATAACTAAGCATATCAGATTAAAAAATTGCAATAAATGTAAATTATATATAAATCTGTGGATCGTATGGGCTCTATACATCAAATTCAAAATATGATTCTAGAATAAATTTCTTAGGAAGAGCACCTGTCTTTGGATATTGAGATTGAATATCTGTCTATTCACAAAAATTTCTATGAAATTTTTATAGAAGTTTTGAATTAATATTTATCCATTGAGATTTCTGGAGAAAAATCAGTTGAGAAACCGGTGGAGCAGGATGATGAAGAGAAATTAGATGATCAATCTTTACCACTGATCTAGGTAAATCCAAGTGAATCAAGCATAGGGTGACTCTGCATCTTTTTCTGATCAAGTTAATGAACTTTTTAGAAGATTTAACATATCCAAAAAGGATAATGTTGTATTAAGAATAGAGTTAGAGAAACAAGAATATAAATTTCAAAATCTGAAAGGCAGTCCGGTTTTAAAGAAAGAGGATGATGCTTTTAAAAAGGAATTCCTAGCAGAGGTTTCAAAATTAAAATATGAAGTTGTATTAAAATCAGATTTGGAAGAACAAAAAATTTTTATGGAGAAATATATTGCAACTGTCACTGGAAGTTAAAAAAGTACATCAGGTACTTCGCCTGATTTGATCAATACATTCCAAGCCATTACTATTGTAATAAGGAACATGAATGATTGGTTGTAGGATTTATAATGTAATATCCCTCCTTTTTCTATTCTATTGGTCAATTAAAAATATATTTTTGATCACCTTACCTCAAGTAAACTAGGTATTAGAGAATTACTAATTAGATTCACTGAGAAGCTCAATCATTTTATAGAGAAGGAAGATATATTTCATGATTTTTTTGAGTGAACCTCATTGAAGATATTAATTTGACTCAAGAAGGAAGATATTTTCTAATATAGCTGGGAGACGGTAAAATGAAGAGATTAAGGTTACAGTTAGTAGAGTTGAAGGATGTTATTCAGAATCGCTGAGATACCCTTTTTCCAAACATTACCCAAAAACCTTGATTCTTGATCATTCATGTACTTGTATATTGTTTTATCAATGAAATTTTTGTTTATCATATTTTATGTTTTTTTACTTTTTTTATGTTGATGTTACACTGCCTTAAAAAATCTAGATTCCTTTATTAATAAACAATTTATCATAAAATTTTCTTACAAGTTGTAACGCCCCTACCCCAGCTACCCAGAGTCGGTGCGTTACTTCGTAACATTGGCATGATCACAAAAGATCAAGTCTCGAAAGACCGATTAGTTTAGTAGCCTGGGAAACACTAGATACATTCATAAATGTTCGTTACACCATAAAGTGAAAAACTACAATAAAAAGTGTCCATAGTCCACACTCATATCCTCTTCTGACTATCCCTGCAGGTCATTCATAAAATACTTCTTCACATCCCGGAAAATATTAAAACATTGAAAGGGGTGAGCTCAGATTCTCAGTAAGGATAAAAATATTGCGGAAGCTTTCGTAAATAAACATTAAAATTTAAGGCAATGTACAACTAAATCAAAAGCCTTTTAATCATGAACTTCAACATAATATGGCAAAAGTAAAATGAGATAATGCCATTTACTTCTTCACATGGATATTCTACTAGCTGAATAATCACATGAAATATTAATAACCACTTTCATAATGATGGAATGCATAATTCCAGACTATCATAACCACGTAGCCAAGGCCTCGTGCCAATACCACAAATAAGATTTTGTCATGGCCTCGTGCCATGACACTAGTTTGTCTCATGAGACCTACCGATGCATCGAGGAGCTATAGCGGGCTCCACCCGTCACTTATTAAGTTCAATGCATTCCTCATATGAACAGGTTTAAACATATCATAAACCATAACATAATTGTATCATATAAAACATGCATAAAGGAAAAAAAATATCCACATTTAAATCACAAGATATCAATACAATACATTGATATAATAATAAAAAAACACTTTCAAAACCATTTTCAATAACAAAATAAAAGGAAATTAAAACTTTGTTTTTATTTTTCATTTAAAAAGAAGTTATGTCTTGTAGAGGAACCCAAAACTCAAATAATGGTCACGGCGGTGGAGAAGTCGTTGTCGCCACATTCGTATAAGAAAAACATTCATTTTGTTGTTTAGTAAAAACTCTTCGTATAAAAATATTTCTTTTGAATAAAATTAAAATTCAAAGGGGTTTTTACACTGTATAATGGAAAGTTGTGTATAATACCAAATATGTCTCAATGAAAGGAGATTGAGACGAAGTCCCTTAAAAAGATCATTTTTTTAAATTAAATAGATCTATTATGGGTATTCACTATAGGTACACATAAAGAAAGTACAAATACAAGATAGGACATAATAATATAATGACATAATTTGAAAGTAGGAGATTAACCCAAAGAATGGAAATTGGGTTAAGAAGTTCCCTTACCTCGTGTCCGACTTGACTCGCCCACTCTTTAACCTCCAGAATAATAAACAAGAGTTAATATCTACCTTCTTAAGAACCTTTTTCTAGTTCATTATTCCTTTTATATCACTTATTACCATGTCATGAACATTTTGTAATTATTTAAGTTAATAACGGTCATTTTGTTGATCTTTGGTACATGAGTCAAAAATATATTTCTTATAATTACAAGTTGTTCATGTGTCGAAATATCCATTATATCCAGAATTATGTTCATGATTTAGATATCATATATATAATATATATCCAGTATATACATGCATTTATAATATTACATAACATTTAGAGGTAAGAAATGAAATGCACCGTTCATGGAGACGGTAACCCGTACGTACGCATGAACGCTACTTTCATTTCTATATCGTATTTAATGGAATGATGTTATAATTATATAAAGGTATAATATAATTCCATTATAATATAATTTATAATACCATTTACTCCATCCTTTATACGTCCCTCATATGGCATTAACGATTCAAAATACTTTGAGGGGGCGGTAGTCTGCACTTCCTAAAATGAAATTATCGTGTTTACCCATAATGGAAATCATAAATGTATGCCATAAATGAAAAATAAAGAAGCTTAAGTAAAACATAAACATATTATATATCATATATAAATATAGTGATCTTAATGGCCACCTATGAAGGTGTTATATGAGTGTTGAACAATCATCGTTTCGTGAGGCAGAAATTCGCCATCCACAGAAACAGTATGTTCTTTAACCAGTAGATGTAGGTGTGTGTAAGTGTAGCTCGAATCCTTATTATAACAACATCCTAGTATATTGAGGATACTGGTTTTGTTTCAAAAGAAAATAATAAAAAGATTTTAGGGGGTTGGAGAAGAAAAATAAAATAAAAGAACACAAGAGAAGACATTACCTTAAAATCAGGTAACTCTTTTGATTTGAGCCAAAGGCTTCCTCGGGAAGAATTCTGCCCAAAGTGAGGCTTCTAGGAGTATGGGGGGAATTTGGGAGAGTATTTGGGCAGATTTTGGCCGACCCAAATGGCTTGAAAGTGTGAATAAGGTGTTAGAGGTGGGGGTCGTTTATATGTGGAGAGGAGGGGTACTCTTGGAAAGTAATGAAATATTACTTTATTATACAATGCTTTACGGATTCTAAAGGTCCCACATATCTATAATTCTAGGATACGGTGATAAGGGTTCGAAATATACCCATCCAATAGGCTTTTTACTAGTGTAAGCATTGGATTTTACATTATCTTTTCATTTTATTTAAATCGTTAATTAATGAGGTAATCGCTGCATCATAATGGTGTCATAAATAATTTAACTTATTTAATGTCTAAAAATTATAAAAAAATTATGATGATATAGGAAATATTTTTATATTTCTAATTAATATTTATAGTCAATAATATGACTTTTATAACCCCATTTAAAAATTGTTTTAGTAAAACAACTCTTGTTTGTGACCTTTTTATTTTAACATTAAATAAAAAGTTATTTATGTCCTTTTCCTACCAAAGTGGCTCCATGGGGTCCCCAAGTTGACCCATGGATTTTATTGGTCGGCCAAGACACATCCAATATGGGTAGGAAAAGTTTAAAGGTCATTCCATATTTTGATAATACTATTTTTACCATAAATTTCACTAATTACCTTTAATCGCGATTAATTAAACTTAAAAGTTACTATTCACCAAAAAATTATTTTAATCCCATTGAACCACATTTTACTTTCTATTGATAACCATGTATGTCGGATTTTTTAAAATCAAATCATAGAAGTGGTAATGTTTCATTTAATGAAAAATCAGTTTTTTAACTACCACTTAGTGGTTTCACTATTCATCAAAAATTGAAGTTTTTCAGAACAATGCCAAAATTTCACCCTAAGCTATAATTGATATTCTAAATACAAAAATGATGTCTATTTTACAAAATTCCAAACATATAAGTTGAATTAATTAATTTTATAATGAATTCCCATTGTCACAACAAATAGCGTGTTTTTAAGAAAAATTATATATCAAAAGATTGACAATTGTTTATGTCCAATTTCAAAGTGAAATTAATTCAAATGAACACCATTGGATAAAATGGTAAAAATATATTCTAATTATACTTTAAAACCACTCAATAGTTTAATTTATCACTATTAATTATTTTTATCAAAAAAGTTGGTTTATGTATTTTTCACTATTCATAAAAATTGGAAGTTCTCAGAAAATTACAAAAAATTCAACTTTGGATAATTTCGATATTATGAATACAAAAATGAATTCCATATTGAAATATAAGATTTACATAATTTTAAAAAGTGGGTATTACTATTCATAACAGCTACTTTGATTAGTCGCGGTGTGTTAGAACTCGAACTTGCGTAAAATGCAAGCTATTGCATTATTGAAAGAGAGGCGCATCGTGAAAGCTCGGGGTGTTACATTCTCCCCTCCTTCAATAAATTGCGTCCTCGCAATTTGAAATTTTTCTTTGAAAATAAAAGGTTGAAAATATAAAATACCTTTGTGGAAAACCCACATCGGAAATAAGGTTAATAAAATTTGTCCTTAATAAGAGGGAATAGGAAATCAAAAAGTCACCACCAAATTATGATCTCAATAAGGAGAACATTGGTGGAAATTAGAGATATATATTTGGAGGAAAAACATAAATATTTGTAGGGAGTGATTGAGTTCATCAATGACAAACAAGTGTAAAATTGAGGGCCTCAAAGCCTTCAATCTACGTTGATTTAAAATATTATCAGTTCAACAAGACATAAGGTATTAGGATACCACATTTTTTTATTTAAATATAACTTTACTAAAGTTTAAGAATTAAATTATTCATAGAATAAGAGATAGGTATATATATTTATGCTTGACAAGTAGAGTTTCAACCTTCAACTAATTTCTACCACAACCTCATCTTTCACTCAAAAATATACTAGAAATCAAAAATAGTATATTTATCCTAATCGTACAAGGTTAAAAATATTAACACATACCATTTAGATTAGAAAAACTATTTTTTAATAACCAGGGACTTCACGTAGTCCAGTGGTAGGCGATTATTCCCAATCGCACTATGGTTGTGGGTTTGATTCCCACAGCTTTGTCCGACGCGACGGGTTGTCACTTGGTCTGCGGGTTGTCCTTTTTATAAATATTCAAAAATAACCTTAACAATTGTATCCAATGTAAAATATAATCAATTCCAACATTTATAGTTATCCAAAATACTTCTGTCCAACTCACAGTCCAAATTTTATGAGGAAGGTAAACATAATGAAGCTCCTTTTTTTCTGCGTAACAACATGTGAACACCATCATCATGTATTCTTTTAAAACACTGAATCATACTGAATTACCATAAATCCTTATTGATTACATTCATGATACCTTATTCCTTATAGAAAACTAGATATACTACTTCTATCAAAAAATGTATACAAATCATTAATTAGTTTCAAGGATGTTAAGAATATCCAACATAATTTATCCAAATCAATCATTTATTATTCCAAAATCACTATCTCTATATCAGAACCATATTATGGTTTATCTTTTTCTCAACCATGTATTTTTAAAATATTTAACCTACTTTGGAGTCACTTTTCTTGGTTCCACACAATCTCAAGTCCTTGATGAAATAGTACTACAGTACAATCCTTATATACTCCATAATTATTATAACCAGTGCATCATTGATTCAAAACTCAAATAACAAAATTATTTAATAACAACATAAGAACTCTAATCATTCCTCCTTATCTGTGGTAGTATCATAACTTGATTATTATCCAATAACATCATTTGGGGCATACTCTGATGATTTGAACATTGGTTTGCGTAGTGTCCCCACTCATTGCAGATGAAGCATTGCACATTTGAAACCTTTTTCTTACCCTTGCAGTCACGCACTTGGTGTCCTTTTTCTACACACTTATAACAAACTCCCATTCCCTTTAGGAAAATTCCAAGGTGGTTCTTCCCACAGTTATCACATATTGGAAAATTCTTCTTTTCCCTCATCCCTTTATCCATCATTCTCTCTTCCATCCTTTTCTTCTCTTGCATCCCTTCAAATCCATAAGACTCAGAGAATTCTTTACTTATCTTATTAACACATGATACTATTTCTTCATATGTTGATAACACATGGGAGACTATTTAACTTCTAAATGTTGGCTTAATACCATGAAAGATATGATCCTTCTTACTCTTTGGATCATACGTATTGATGGAGTTGACATTCCTTCTACTGGGCGCCATTTCTATACAATTCCATAAACTAGGTTAGTTTATGAATCGAAATACATAATAACAAACTTGAAAATACTTAACATAAATTAAACTATTTATGGATATAATCCATAATCATAAAAATGTTTTCTTTTAGGAAGTATATACTCATAACCCTTCATAGTGGTTTGTAACGAAAATGTGAATTATCCTAAGCATATCCCCCAGGAGTGTCGTAACCAAGAGTGCAGCAAGGCCCGTTGTCGTGCACCAGTTCACGTTCGAGTCTAGCTCAAAGCGGTGTTTTCGGGTTTTACCCCTAGGTACATCTGTGTCAGAGCCGCCTCTACCTGCTCGTATCCAGACAGGGATGTATTGCTCGGAAAACTCACAACGTCTCTATAATACCAAAATTCTAGGAAGTTCTTCTATACTAATCCTCAAATTCTATCTTTGGGCTATGTGCTCTAATCAGAGTTTATCTATATCTAGCTTCCAAGGTTAGTACTAAACTGCCTCTGATACCAACTATAATGCCCCGACCCCAGCTACCCAGAGTCGGTGCGTTACTTCGTAACATCGGCATGATCATAAAAGATCAATTCTCGAATGACTGATTAGTTTAGTAGCCTTGGAAACACTAGATACATTCATAAATGTTACATTACATCATAAAGTGAAAAACTACAATAACAAAGTCTCCATAGTCCACACTCATATCCTCTTCTGACTATCCCTGCAGGTCATTCATAAAATAATTCTTCACATCCTGGAAAATATTAAAACATTGAAAGGGGTGAGCTCAGATGCTCAATAAGGATAACAATATTGCGGAAGCTTTCATAAATAAACATTAACATTTAAGGCAATGTACAACTAAAACAAAAGCCTTTTAAACTTGAACTTCAACATAATATGGAAAAAGTAAAATGAGATAATGCCATTTACTTCTTCACATGGATATTCTACTAGCCGAATAATCACATGAAATATTAATAACCAATTTCATAATGATGGAATGCATAGTGCCAGACTATCATAACCACGTAGCGAAGGCCTCGTGCCAAGACCACAAATAAGATTTTGTCAAGGCCTCGTGCCAAGACACTAGTTTGTCTCATGAGACCAACCGATTCATCGAGGAGCTATAGTGGGCTCCACCCGTCACTTATTAAGTCCAATGCATTTCTCATATGAACAGTTTTAAACATATCATAAACCATAACATAATTATATCACATAAAACACGCATAAAGGAAACATAAAATATCCAAATTTAAATCACAATATATCAATACAATACATTGATATAATAATAAAAAAACACTTTCAAAACAATTTTCAATACCAAAATAAAATGAAATTAAAACTTTGTATTTATTTTTCATTTAAAAAGAAGTTATGGCTTGTAGAGGAAGCTGAAACTCAAATAATGGTCACGTCGGCGGAGAAGTCGTTGTCGCCACATACATATAAGAAAAACATTCCTTTTGTCGTTTAGTAAAAATGCTTCGTATAAAAAGATTCCTTTTGAATAAAATTAAAATTCAAAGGGGTTTTAAAATCGTATAATGGAAGGTTTTGTATAAAACCAAATATGCCTCAATGAAAGGAGATTGAGACGAAGTGCCTTAAAAAGATAATTTTTTTAAATAAAATAGATCTATTATGTGTATTCACTATAGGTACACATAATGAAAGTACAAATACAAGATAGTAAATAATAATATAATGACATAATTTGAAAGTAGGAGATTAACCCAAAGAATGGAAATTGGGTTAAGAAGTTCCCTTACCTCGTGTCTGACTTGACTCGACCGCTCTATAACCTCCTGAATAATAAACTAGAGTTAATATATACCTTCTTAGGAACTTTTTTCTATTTAATTATTCCTTTTATATCACTTATTACCATGTCATTAACATTATGTAATTATTTAAGTTAATAACGGTCGTTTTGTCGATCTTTGGTACTTGAGTCAAAAATATATTTCTTATAATTACAAGTTGTTCATGTGTCGAAATATCCATTATATACAGAATTATTTTCATGATGAAGATATCATATATATCATATATATCCAGTATATACATACATTTATAATATTACATAACATTTAGAGGTAAGAAATGAAATGCACCGTTCATGGAGACGGTAAGCCGTACGTACGCAAGAATGATACTTTCATTTCTATTTCGTATTTAATGGAATGATGTTATAATTATATAAAGGTATAATATAATTCCAGTATAATATAATGTATAATACAATTTAATCCATCCTTTATACATCCCACATATAGCATTAACGATTCAAATTACTTTGAGGGGGCGGTAGTCCGCACTTCCTAAAATGAAATTATCGTGTTTACCCATAATGGAAATCATAAAGGTATGCCATTAATGAAAAATATAGAATCTTAAGTAAAACATAAACATATTATATATCATATATAAATATAGTTACATCTTAATGGCCACCTTTGAAGGTGTTATATGTGTGTTGAACAATCATCGTTTCGTGAGGCAGAAATTCGCCATCCACAGAAACAGTATTTTCTTTAACCATTAGATGTAGGTGTGTGTAAGTGTAGCTCAAATCATTATTATAACAACATCCTAGTATATTTAGGATACTTTTGTTGTTACAAAAGAAAATAATTAAAAGATTTTAGGGGGTTGGAGAAGAAAAATAAAATAAAAGAACACAAGAGAAGACATTACCTTAAAATCGGGTAACTCTTTTGATTTGAGCCAAAGGCTTCCTTGGGAAGAATTCTGCCCAAAGTGAGGCTTCTAGGAGTAAGTTAGGGAAGTTGGGAGAGTATTTGGGCAGATTTTGGCCAAGCCAAATGGCTTGAAAGTGTTGATAAGGTGTTAGAGGTGGGGGCCTTTTATAAGTGGAGAGGAGGGGCACTCTTGGAAAGTAATGAAATATTACTTTATTATACAATGATTTTCGGATTCTAATGGTCCCACACATCTATAATTCTAGGATAAGGTGATAAGGGTTCGAAATATAACCATCCAATAGGCTTTGGACAAGTTTAGGCCTTGTATTTTACATTATCTTTTCATTTTATTTAAATCGTTAATTAATGAGGTAATCGCTCCATCATCATGGTGTCATAAATAATTTAATTTATTTAATGTCTAAAAATAATAAATAAAAGTTTATGATATAGGAAATCTTTTTATCATTCTGAATAATATTTATAGTCAATAATATTACTTGTATAACCTGATTTAAAAATTGTTTTTGTAAAACAACTCTTGTTTGTGACCTTTTTATTTTAACATTAAATAAAAAGTTATTTATGTCCTTTTCCTACCAAAGTGGCTCCATGGGGTCCCCAAGTTGACCCAAGGATTGTCTTGGTTGGCCAGGACACATCCAATAGGGGTAGGACAAGTTTAAAGGTCATTCCATATTTTTATAATACTATTTTTACCATAAATTTGACTAATTACCTTTAATCACGATTAATTAAACTTAAAAGTTACTATTCACCAAAAAATTATTTTAATCCCATTGAACCACATTTTACTTTCTAATGACAACCATGTATGTTGGATTTTTGAAAATAAAATCACAGAAGTGGTAATGTTTCATTTAATGAAAAATCATTTTTTTAACTACCACTTAGTGGTTTCACTATTCATCAAAAATTGAAGTTTTTCAGAACAATGCCAAAATTTCACCCTAAGATATAATTGATATTCCGAATCCAAAAATGATGTCTATTTTACAAAATTACAAACATATAAGTTGCATTAATTAATTTTATAATTAATTCCCGCTGTCACAACAAATAGCATGTTTTTAAGAAACAATATATATCAAAAGATTGACAATTATTTATGTCCAATTTCAAAGTAAAATTAATTCTAGTGAACACCATTTGATAAAATGGTAAAAATATATTCTAATTATACTTTAAAACCACTCAATAGTATAATTTATCACTATTATTTATTTTGATCAAAAAATTTGTTTTATGTATTTTTCACTATTCATAAAAATTGGAAGTTGTCAGAAAATTACAAAAAATTCAACTTTGGATAATTTTGATATTACGAATACAAAAATGAAGTCCATATTGAAATATAAGATATCCATAATTTTAAAAAGTGGGTATTACTATTCATAACGGCTACTTTGATTAGTCGCGGTGTGTTAGAACTCGAACTTGTGTAAAATGCAAGCTATTGCATTATTGAAAGAGAGGCGTATCGTGAAAGCTCGGGGTGTTACACAAGTTCTGTACTACATTACATGTGTTATATAAATTATTATATAATTCTTTTTGACCCCAAAAAAGGCAGAGAAATTTGGATAAATATAACATTTTAATATGTTTTTAAATAGAATTGTGGGTAAAAATATTTTGAGAACCTTGGAAGAGAAATTTGGATAAACTAGTTTTGTATATTTTTCTATTAGGTATTTGAAATTATAAATTATAAATTATTTTTATACTTGAAATATTATAAATTATATATAAATAATTTTATGTGTTTTTTGATCATCAAAAAGGGGGATATTTTTTCACATTTATTATTTCAACAATAGTCTAAATATTTAGGATGATTTGGATGCTCACAAATACCCATACTTGTTATTCTAATGATTTTAATTTAAGTATATTTTTGGAAATTAATATTCTTTATTCTCCAAATTTTGGAATAATATTAAAGAATATGATTCATTTGAAATATTTTCCAAATTTTTAGGAAAGCTATTCAACGTGTTCTGGAAAAACTATTCATATATTACATTGGAGAGCGTAGTGTAAGGATTTTATACTACGTTTATTTTATGGGATTTTAGAAAAGAATGGTTAATCAACCATAATTTAATATAAAATCATGGTAAAATAACCTTATGTTTGGAAGGAACCTTAATTTTTTTATTTGAGAAATGTACGGATGAATAACCTTATCTAAGTATGGAACCTTACATTTGCATCACAAAAGTATGGATCATCAAACCTACTTTTTTAATGAACCTTATGTTTTATCAAAATGTATGGATCATATACCTTATATTCTGAAGAAAATAAATGTATAGATTTTATACCATACATTTGATATTCGATGAAAAAACTATAGATCATCAACCCTATGTTTGTAATCAACCATACATTTGGAACCCTATTTTTGTCTTCGTAAAATGTCATAGATTTGAATTTGTGCCTTTATCATACAATGGTCTTCTGTTAAATATCAGGCTAATTTCAAGCTCAATTCAAAGCCTATTTTTAAAATCTCATCTTATATTGATATAAATCATTTTATATGTAATTCAAAGGATCAATTTAAGAGGAGGATTTCATGTCAATTATTAAGGGATGTTATGACCACTATTTTATTCTATCTTTTTTAATATTGCGATCTGTTCATCAACTTTTTTGGATCTAAATTTATGAATAAGGTGCTCATTTTTATTCAATATATTCTATGTATCTGATATCTGTAAAACACATGTGTGAAACAATATCTCTTGAATTCATGGTGATTAAAAATTTCAAACACAGAGATATTCTAGATTTACAAAAATAGTGATATAATGATTCTTTAAAAAAATATTTTACAGATCTTATAATATAAAGAATGACCAGATTCTATTATATATCAGAAAGAGAAACATTTAATATCTACTTGTTCTAAATTGGAGATCTATCCTGAATCTACTACTGATTTGTATCTGAATATATTTCAAGATCAATTGCAACCGGATCAATTCAGAACTGCTCTTATATGAAGAACAACCTTTCTAAAGACAACAATCCATTTACTATCAGTTGCATACTACTACATATACGAAGATTAATAGAAACGTATTTGTAGAAATTATACTCTTTTATTTTGAGTAACGGCTTCTCATACTAAGTTGTTTCATTGGTTCTGTGTATAGAACTGGAAGGCTCGCTTTTAGCCTTAAACTATAAAGGTATCAACTGCCTACACACAATTGAGAATGATCTCGTGAAAAGCAGATTGACTAGTGAAAATCACCAAGATTGTGGAGAAGAGCATTTGTGGAGTGGACTAAGGTATTTTTGTGCCCCAAACCACTATAAATATTTTTATCCTGATATCTGTTTATTTTCCCTACATAAAAATTCTAATAATGATAAAAGGACAAAATTTATTATCATCAAGATTTCTCAAGAAGTTTTGAAAGGAAAAATTCACCCCCCACTCTCTTGTGTATATATCATTGTATATTTCGTAAAACATGATCCAACAAAGCATTAGCTTGTTGAGATTTTTTGTGACTAAGTCATCATGTTGTATTTATTTCACAAAAAATGGCTTGCACTCTAGATTTCCTTTTGATGATCAATAGTTTGATAAAATGATGAGAATATTGTAATATATCATTGCTTCTTTTATTTTTTTTGCCCAATTATTTGATTACACAATGATTTTGTATCTTCAAGGGCCATTTCATGATATTTTCCACAAATTTAGGGTTTCTTGGCATGTTCACCATTTGCACACGGTTTGAGCATGTTTTGTCAAAGTGTGAAACCTGGAATGTTTGTGGTTTCATGGTTGGTGCAAAGTGTGACAATGTTTTTTCCAAACTATGCAACACATCTAGTGGATTTCTTCTCTCAGCACGGTCTATGGATGTTTAGTGAAAATCATGTGACATAACCCAGGAACTATACATGTGGTAATTAAACTTCGAAAAATTGTAATTAATGACTTAAGACCCCTTAAATCACCCTAATATTCTCCTACATTACAATAATATGATTTTTAGGGTTCTAGGTGCCCTTTGAAGGAATTTTGGATCTCATAACCCTACCTCTTGGGGGATCGAAGTTCCGATTGAATCTGTGATCATCTTATGGTGAGTTATTTTTTTCTTGACCATGGTTCTCCCTTATCCCCGGAATTAATTCATCCTGAATGTTAAGAAAGCCTTTTATTTTTTTTCTTGATTGATGGATGTGGAATTATATATCTAGGATATCCTCCCTCTTCTTTCATGATCTCTCTTCTTGGATCCATTAAATACCATTGAAGGTGGAACATATCGGATTTTTTTGGTTGTATTCCTTACATTCCAAGTTGGTGTTTCTATGACTTTTCCATGGTTTTTTGATTCATTGTTGATAAATAATTCATAGATACATGTTTCATGATTTCTGACATATGTTCTAAGAAATTTTTCTATTTAATTACTCATAAAATATTCTTTTATAAACATCTGTTTAAATTGAACATTGTACGATTTAAATGGATTTAATCATGATATATCCAAATATTGTATGAATTATTTAAATTCCATGCATGATTGGTTTTATTTGTAAATATATTTTAACATGTATTTGAGTGAAATTGAAGCATTTCGAAGGATTTGATTTATTAAATGGGATTTGGCCCGATTTTTTATTTATAATGTGAACTTCCTTGATTTGAATTAAACGAATTGAACTATTTGATGTTTTCAAAATAGTTATAAATGAATGAATTTATTTAATGACCAAAAACCCAATTTCAATTATTTTTTACTTTGTTTTGAAATGGGTGTTCTTGAATTATTTGAAATAAATTACTTAACTTCTTGTAAATTGGGTGTAAAATCATGTTTTGAAATTTGTTGAATGGTTTTTAAATTGTAATACATCCATTATAATGATTTAGGGACACTATGAAATAAAGTCTTATTTCAAAGGCATGTTGGTAATTTTGAGGATGAATTGTGAAATGGAAGTAGGAATTACTTCCATTTTGAATTTTTTTTGTTTAAAATGATTTGGGATGAATTGATGATGGATAAAGAGGAGGATTCCCTAAGAAATGGTTACTTTGCAGTGCTTGGATGAATGATGTATGGAATCAATGTAGGAACCACATCTATAATGGGTGGTTCAATAAAGTTTATTTTTTTGAAGTCATCGTCTCCTTCTACTTTTGTAGGAGAGTCGTCACAATCCTTCTTATTCATGGAATCTTCATCATTATGGGTGATAGATTGGATGGTACAGTCCTAGTTTTCATCTAAGGGTTGCACAACTCAAATTAGGTTAAACAAAAATTATTATTCATCAACTTTGAATATGAGACGTCCTTAATTAATATTAATCAGTGCCTTTTCTATAGCTTGGAATGGTCTCCCAAGTATAATCGGAACGTCACCTTCTTCTTCCATGTCTAATAACAAGAAATCAGCTGGGAAGATAATCTTTCTGACCTTCACTAGTACATCTTCCAAAATGTCTCGAGGGTACATGACCAAGCGATCAACTAATTAAAAATCCACCCATGTTTATTTGATCTATTTGATTCTGATATTTTGAAAAGTAGTAAGTATCATGAGGTTAATGGTTGATCCAAAATCACAGAGTGCTCTTCCAAATTTTCACGTGCCTATCTCATAAAGGATTGAGAAGCCTCTATGGTCTCTCATCATTAGTGTAAATTTCTACTATACACTAGTAGATAATTATTTATTTAAAGAGATGACTCCTAGGACTTATATTTTTCTTTTGTTTGATAAAATTTAGTTTAGGAACTTGGTGTTAATGGGAATCTTGGGAATACCTTTGGAAAAAGGGATGTTGATATGTAATTTCTTGAACATATCTAGGAACTTTTGTATTGTGTCACCTGGCTATGTTGTATTGGTCTATCCAGATAGGGAAGAGGTTACTGGTATGGAGGTGGGGAAACATACACAGTTTCCCTCTGTTTTTCATGAATACGTTCCTTCTCATCTTTTACTTATTCATGAGGTATGGTGGGATTGACATCATTAGATTTCTCATCAGGAAATGGTTGTTTTCTCAGCTCTTCTTCTTTTTTTCTTTCTTCTTTGGGTTGTTGGATGTCCAAAATCATTTAACTTCTCATCACTACTACCTTATATACCTCTTGTGGGTATTTCTTAGTGTTACCAATTAGGGTACTTAGAAGTCTCTCAAATAAGGTATTTGAGATTTGACCCATTTGAATTTCTAGTTTTCTTGTCATAGCTCTCTGGTTTTGCATATTTGTCTTATTGGTTGTCATTCATTGATCAGACTTTTTTACAAATGATTCCAAGAGGTTTTCTAGATGGTTTTTCATAGGTGCTTGCTGAGGTCTTGGATGAGGTGGATAAAAATGTTGTTCTTTTTTTAGTGAATGGTTTTTTTGATCTAGAGGTCTTGGTATTGGGTTTATCGGAGGGTATCCTGGTGTTCCTTGAGCTCTGAATTGGTTTTATCCTCCTCTCAGTTTAAAATGACAATGATTGTTCTGAGGTTTCTGCTGAGCAGGCCTCCACTTATAATACTGTTGTTTTGGTAATGGATTGTTCGGTTGATTGTAATTTATGTAATTACAATATTTTTTGGTTCTTCATATCCATCTTTGTAATATTGATATAAATGTGGGCCACCACACATTTCACAAGACAGTAATTCCATTACAGTGGAAGGAATGGGTTGAGTAGTTGGTATCTGAAATGCTTCTACTTTTTTTGTGATAGCTTCCACTTGAGCTAATAGATTTGTGGTATCATCAATTTGGTGGATTCTACACCATGGTAGTCCACAATCTCTCTTCCACAGAATGGCATTGTGAGAGAGATCATATAGAATTTCTCTTCCGGCATCGAGAGTCTTGAACATGTGACCTCCATCAGCAGTTGCATCGACAAAATTCCATATACTAGATGGATTCCTTGATAGAAGGTTTAGAGTTATATACACATATCCAGAATAAGTTGTGGACAATTCTTTATTAGTTATTTCAAGCGGTCACATGCTTCCCACACAGATTCTCAGTCAATTTAGTTGAAATTCTGAATATGCATCTGAATCAACTTGGTTCGGATGGGTGGGAAGTACTTGTTCAAAAATTTCTTTGCTAGTTCATCCCAAGTCATAATTGACTCAAGAGCATGAGATTTTATCTAGTTCTTGGATCGGTATCATAAGGGTAATGGGAAGATGTGGAGTCTTATTGCATCAGATGTGAATCCCTAGCTGCGAATGGTATCGCAAACCTCCAGGATGAGGGAAATATGTTATTTTAGATATTCACTCTGAAGACCTCTAAACAGTCCCACGTTCTATATCATTTAATGAGTCTAGGTTTTATTTAGAAGTTATGGGTGTGGATAGGGGGGCAAACAATGCTAGGGATCATACCATGGATTGTTGGAACTCTATAATCCATGATTTCTTTCTCCTAGTTCATTATCAAGTGTTCCCCAAGGACGACTTGATGGTTGGGGTTTGGAGGGTTAGATCCCACAGGGTCGAATTTCTCGGCCATTGTTGGCCGATAATGAAAAGAGAGATTCCTTTAGATCATGGGATCGAAGGCTAAAATAGATTGTGCTTCAAGATAACTTTAATAAGTCAAAGTACCTTGGTACATGCATGAGATGAATGAAAATAAAATTGAAAGTACGCAAGGGAATCTAGAAACAAAGGAAATGGGGTGAGGTAAAGGTAATCATAAACCAAGCCAGAAATCCTAATCACTTAAAAATATCATTTCCCCTGGAAATGGCGCCAAAATTTGATTGTCCACAGACAAGCATCATTAATTCCTAGGGGTGCGAGTCAAATTAGAAATTTTTATGTGTCCCAGACATTATGTAACTACAATGGGACTCTATGGTAGAAGTTTGGGGTCAATCCCATTAGGAGGATGTTTTTCTGAGAGTAAAGGAGATTTGGACTTAAATCCCTTACAGTATTCCTTACTAGTGGACCAATGTTTGGTATTTTATAACTAATTTTTGGTTTGATATCAAGTGATTAAATAGGGATTTAGATCATGTCTCAGTATCTTGATAAATGTATTCCTAGTTATAATCTTGGAAAGGTCCTAAGTGCTAAGTATGGGAAGCCATCGGTAGTCACTTGTCAACCTTGATCCAGTCTTCTAGTTCAACGTAGGATGTAGATATTCCATGGTGAGGAAGCTATCTATAGTCATAAATGAATTACATTTAGCTTCTATTGTATAAAGTTACCTAATCTAATGGTCATAGTCATAGATTAATTTAATTAGGATAGGGTCGTTTTCTTGATTGTCTTATGGTCATGGTACAGTCACAAAAATGGTGTTTGACTGTTTGTTTATATCCTGATTACTAATCAATTTTTGTTTTACTGGTTAATAACTAGATATTTAAGTAAGAGTCTAGATATATCGAATCTTGATCTCTGCCCTGATGTGTTTAGCTACACATTTTGGTAATTAAATTAATAAAAGGAATATAAGAAATCATTTTAACAATGCTAATGGAATTTAACATGTACTTATATGAAATGGACATGCAATAATACTTTAAATAAAATCTTACGTGAATGGAATAAAATGGAATTGAAACAATGCCGAAATTGAAGGCATTGAAGAAAAGTGAATCCACAAATATTTGATTGAAAATGTAAAGAAATTTGAAAAACTGAAGTGTTAAGAGAGGGAAAAGAGATGAGAATTCCGAAGGGAGTCTAATATGAGAGAGGGAGTTGATCCCAATGTGACGTCTAATGTGTTTCTAAGATACTTCTTATATAGGAAGAAATGGTCCTGACGTGTACTTGATCATCTTGTAGTGAACCCTTAATACGTGTTTTTTTACAAGGATCCCCAACAAGGAATACATATCTTCTACAAATTAATGATGTTTGACTAGAGTCATGTCATCTACAGGTTTTTCACGACATGTACACCATGGCTATCTGGCATTTCACATTGAATCCTCAGGTATTTTTCAATCATTGGTTTGACTAGTGTCATAATGTGTAGTAGAGAGTCATGAAATGAACTAGAAATTCTCCCAGTCATCTTGATTATTCACTAATTAAGCTTCACAACTTGATGCATGTTGTGATCATCTAATACATGACGTGTACTTGGTCGTCACGATGTGTAATTGGCCATTTTTATATATTTTCTTCCTTTATTCCTGGGAATCTTTTTAAGAACTATTTCCTACAAAATTGGACATCTACCACATGCATTATCTAGTAAATTAATAAAAAATAATGTAAAAGTTATAGTAAAATATAAATAACATTTATGTTTATCATACACCATACAATAAGAAGTCTCATAACTACCACGACTAATCTATACAACCAATAATGTAATATTTACCATGGTTTCACTGTATAATGATGTGTCAAACCCATCAGGGTTGTATCCATGGTATAGTGGACTAAGGGATCAATGTCGAGTCGCAGGGGAATCTCAATGGAAACTTAGTAAAGATTGAATTGGGGTCCAAGGATCATGTCTATCGACCATGTCCACTTCAAGACCAACCAAACCGATTGCAATTGGCAACAAATCACATGGAATCCCAAGGAATAATAATTCATGGAGCATACTAGTCTAAGGAATATTCTACCATTCCCAAGACCTGTGGAGTAGCACACACAAGGCATTCTATGTAACAATTCATCAACACACATTTATCTTCCATGAGTATACCCAATCATATCACAATTCATATTTCAAATACATTCAATGAGATTACCCATGCATATAAAAAACACAAATTCATAATTATAAAATTAAAAATAATGTATCACATGGAAAAGGAGACAATAATGATCCTAATAAATAAATCCAATTCAAATAAATTATATACGGGCTTCCTCTAACTAATATAGAACAAAAAATCACCCCACTGGTGGTTTGAAAAAGGGAATCTCAATTTCTCTCCACAAGGGTGACCTTGGTTATAGAAACGACCTCCAAAAAGTCTAAAAAGAACTAAATGACATCCCTAACACGTTCCATTTCAATTATCTCAATTCATGTATTCGATTTCTAGGCTAGGATGGAAAGTATGATCGGCGATATAATGGAAAAAATATTAAGAAAGAACCAAACCACTCCAGAAAAGTATATACCACTTACCGTAGGTCAGTAGTAGAGTGATCATCCAGTATTAGTTCTTCATTTGACTCATGTCGAAATAAAAACAAAGAATAAATTAATAACATGGAAATATGGAATATTTTATTGCATATAAATAAATCTATCAATACCAAGAAGAATGAAGAATTCCCCAAAAGGAATTGAGTACTCTATGAAATAGATCTAATGATACCCACGATGCTCAATTCTGTGATCATATGAAGAAGTTGTAGAAAACCCTAGATTTTGGCTTCCAGAGTGCTCTCCCTGCATATGTTTTATACAAAAAATGAAGGAGGAATAAATTTTTAGTTTTAACATTAACTAAGAGAAGTTATATAATTTTGAAAATAACATCATGGGTCGCATGGTATGGTCGCATGTTTGGCCAAACCATGAACGAACCATGAAACCACTTCTATAAGGAAGGGCACCTTACACTATTTTCATGAATTGTTTGACTAACCACATGAAAACCATGTCATAGTTTACTTTTAAAAACTGAAAACCCATCATCATGGGTGTGTTCCACCAGCCACATTGTTTTTTAATCTGTGTGGGCTCCTCAAATGCACTTTCCATCCTGACATGGTTATTAGTAACTGTGTGACCTTCCCAACAGAGTTTATACTGATCATGCCTCCTGATTTTCTCTCCAAAAAATATATGTTTTGGGCTCCAAACAAGCCACAGACACCCATGATACCCACATGACCTAAAACGGAATTCCCATTAAACTATAAAAAAGAAATTAAAATGGAAAAAGGATTCATACCTTATAAGAAAACCCAGGTTCTTACACTCATAATGTTATAATCTTCTCCCTTTAAAATTAATTTCACCCTTGAAATTTACCTCAAAGGTTAAACACTTGAAAACTCCTTCATAAAACCCATATCGTTAAAATGAATAATAAAACTCTCCTTAAAAGGGTAATGTAGGAAACAGAATTGTAACATAAATTAACTAGTAACTAGCTTTACGCAAAGGAGAACCAATATGGGAAGTGAATATTTTTACATGGATGAATAGAATAAATAATTATAAAGAGTTATAAAGATAATTTATCAAAAAAAGTTTTTGATCTAGAGAAAGACAACTAGCATGAAACTGTAAAACAAAGAGTTATGGAAAAGATCAGAGATCTCATAAAAAAATGAAGATAATTGGAAAAATATATTTTAAGATCCTTTTTCATAATGATGACTAGTTTCCCTGAAAATATACCATTACTTGATGTCATTCCATTTAAAAAGAACAATCACTACCTTTGGTTGGTCCTTGATCAATTTCTACTTCATATCTAACTCTAATAAATGATGGTGTTTTTGTTATGCCTAATGTACTAAAATATCATATGATTCATAGATATAATGATAATTCATTAATTATATCTTTATTTATCATCCAAAAAACATTTATCCTAGTTTATCAAATATTCATAAATATTCATTTGGAAAAATAAAAAATTAATCATTAAAAACTCATTTAAAGTTCAACATTAACCATTTCATAAATGGGTCACCTTTGGAAACATAAAAAATATCAAAATCCAAAACATTAGAAAGAATTTCACTAAATTTATAAAAATCATATTAGCATTGATCGCCCATATATCATAAAGTAGCTATTGATTGTCACATACCCAACATGTGAATTCCATCATCATGTATTCTATTTTAATATGGTAATAAATTGAATAACTGTAAAACCATTATTTATTCATCATTACTTTTATATTATTAGATATATTCCTTAAATAAAAAATATATATATACTCCATTCATGATATCATAATATACTTTTTCAAAAAATCATTACTATTTTCCAAAGTAATCATTACAATCCAATTTAATTTATTCTTTTCTAATGTCGGTTTATCAAAACTAAACACCATTTTCCCAACATCGAGAACTTATTAAGGGTTTTCTTCCCTTAATATAAATATTAACTTTCCGTTAAATCACTTTTCTTGTCTATCAGTTTCATTTGATGTATTCTTGAAACTCTTTAATGTAGAAATATTGTGGAATAATCCATTGATTTCTCATGATTCTAATAACCAAAATACCAATGATGAAGATAGAATTATTTTATTCCCAATACATAAATACATAAATCATTCCACTTTATTCATACACTATTAATAAAGTCTATGTTTTTTTATTCATTAATAATTCACTCTTTCATATTTTATTTGTAGTCCCTTCATCTTTGGAAATATAACCATTACTCCTACCAACTTACTGATATTCTTCAAAAGATTTCCCCTATGAAAACAGTTGTTATATTTACAAATAATTCTTAAATTTAAAGAATACATCCAATGATAATAAATTAGGGAAACTAATATTCTCATCTACAGTGTTAATTGAACTCTTCATTTTTTAACAGTTACATTATTTTTTCGATTATTTTCCATTGTAAAATAATCTTTTTATTCCTCTTAGACATCCACATGGGTGTTTCTACCCACATTATCAAGGAAAATAAACTAAAGTTTTTCCTCCATGGTCTCCACTAACAGAAATCTCAACAAACTCTTTCCTTAAATTCTTTGGAATGTTTTTTAGTTGTTAAATTAAACATTGTTAATCATATTCTGGGATAATGGATTCAACATAAAAAAATATCCTTCACTCCATTCACCAACCCATTTAGCTTATTGTTAGAAAATTTTCCATCACATTAAATGTTAACCCAATTCATTATAGCTAGAACCATTGAATACAACCAAAAATATAATGTGAGAAACCCTAATCATAGTGGGGAACTACATAATCATGAAAAATATCTTATAGGATTCCCAAATCATAAAACATTTTTCTTTAAAATATGACACCTTTGATTTATCAAAGGTTCTTCGTGATCATGTTATATTTAAATCATTCGTGGTGGTTCATAAAGAGTTTATGAATTTTCAAATCATATCCCCTTGGATTTTCAAACCAGGTGTATAGAAAGGACCATTTCCCAGAACTAGTACCATATAGATTCTATATTAGTACAATAATTTTTAGATTTTTACCCCTAAATACATATATGCTAGATCCACATCCTCTTTTATTTTCCAAATATGGATGTAATTTCATGGAAACCTCTTACTCGATCCTTAACAAAAATTCTAGGAATTTTTCTTATAATTTAACACATCATTAGACCTATTCTTACAAACATCTAAAGACATATCCTTATAAATATCTCTAAGGATCACACTAATTTTTTCTCATAATAGATTCTAATGTTAACTACATCTTCCCATTGATGCCAACTATAGCCACCTAGGATTATCATACACGGATATTTGATATTTTTAGACGAATATTCAATACATTACAGAAACACATTCTCGAATACCATAATAGTTTTATACCTTTGGAAACAAGGAACACAATATTCAAATATGGTGAATGATATTCAATGTTCCCAAAAAGATATTTCCCCTTTACTACACTTCAAAAACACACTCTACCTAAACCAATATTTATAACCTAGGGAAAGGAAACATAAGAAAGGGTGGGAGAAGATTCTCAGTAAGTGTAAACATGTGAGATATGTAATTATAACAAGTACATAAGGGTACGAAAATATTATCATGAAATTTGGAATCAATACCATTCATATCAAAGATAATAATCTAGGTATATTTCATAAAGATTGGTAGTACAAAATTCATGAATCATGATGATAATCAATGAAAACGATCCATGAGTACATTACATTGGCATATGATATAGAATTCATGGGATACAGATAAACATAAAAAATCATTTCCATATTGGTAAAGGCTCACTGTCAAGTCCATCATAGTGGAAAAAGTCCTTTACTAAACTAATTTCACTCTTCATTACAACTATGTCTTACTATACAAGGTTTAATCCCCATTCCATACAAGTCTTATTATACCATGTTCACTCCCCATTCAAGATATGTATATCTCATGAGATATATAAATATTTAACCTATGCTATGTAGGGAGATATAGGTCCCTCCCCACACACAATAAAATCATCAATATGTGTGACATAAGATCATAAACATTCATTATATAATAACCCATGAAGTGATTTTGGAATCATAAATATTTCATAATACTATAACTTGTGTAAACTAGACAGGTTTTATAATTATTCCATTATTGAATAACCTTGGAAAATAAACATTTTTCATAAGAATTTCCTCATGGTATAACTTGTGGAAGATAAATAGGTTTCATAAACATCATTCCACAAAAATATAAACCATATATATAAAGAATATGAATTGTATCCTAGGATCATATCCACAGTAAGGAATAGGAAACACCAACAGATGTAATCTTAGATGAAAAATTATTTTGATCGGTTATTTAAAACATTTCTTCAAGAAAATATATTCTCCACTTTGAATGAAAATTTTTAAAACCTTAATCATTTTGAAAATATTTTTCTTTTAAAATACTTGTGAAAACTTATACATGAATCTTTGAAAATAATTTAATTCACTTTTTAAATATAAAAATTTTATTATTAATTTTCATTGAAAATAAACATTTAAACTTATAAATGAACATTTGAAAATAATTTAGTACATTTTATAAAATATAAAACATTTTTAAAATCCTTTCCATTGAAAATGACCATAAAGGGTAATTTAAAAATAGTTTTGAAAACATTTTTAGAAAATGTGGTTTTGGAATAAATCATATTTACAACAAAATAGGGAAATAAAGTCTGGTTTTCTTAAAAAATAATTCAAACATTTAAATTCCAAAGAGTGGTGAAATGGTATCATTACATGATGATAGCATGAATAATGAGTGGATGGGAAAATTCATGAGATTTATTGAGAGGTATATCATAATATTTCAATAATAGAGATATATTAATATACAATCATTATAAATGATAATATTGTAACATAGAATCATTACCACTTTTGTAACATTGGATCAAAATCTCCATGAAGGAATAAAATGAAATGAAATATACAATATAATTAGGTTAAATAAATTCATGATATTTAAAAGGGGAATTATGTACACCTCATAAAAATATATAGGTTCATAACATAGTGTATTTCTAAACAAATGAGAATTAAGAAAAAAAATATCTTACTGATTTGGCCACTTTTGAAATGTAAACCCCATGAAAGATATATCCTCAAATGGTTATCTAAACCTTAATAGTTTTTAGTAAAAGTATCATAATATACATTCATGGGAAAAATATACACAACAACAAAGAAACATGTAGTGAACATGGAATTAGACTCCCATAAAGTAAAAGTGAGATGGATATCTTTTACCTTAATTCTTCAATTACATCATAATCATTCAAACTATGGGCCTTTATTTTATCAATAGTACTCTTTTAATCTTATTGATTTGGATTCTCACAAATACCCTTGTTGGTTTTACTAATGATATTACTTAATTTTTTTTTCAGGAATATATTTCTTAAGAGGATTATATTATTCATGGGTTAAAATATTTGTTTAACTATTCTGGATGTGTTAAAAAGTATTTTGGAAACAATGTTTATACCATATGTCTATAAGCATAACATATGGTTTGGAAACCCTATATTTGGAATAAAACTTATAGATCATAAACCCTTAATTATTAGAAAAGTATGGACCAAAAACCCTACATTTGGAATAAACCCAACATTTAAAGGAGTAAACATATTGTTCCAAAATCCTACTTTTGTAATAAACTATCTATTTCCAACACAACTTTTAGAGTTTTTTCAATGAAAAGGAACCCTATATTTGAATGGCCAATGAATGAGATTTAAATAAAAGATATTTTCTGATTTTTCTACAATGGTATCGCTTGAAATAAATATATCTTTCAATTTGTTTTATGACTGATTCAAAGTATCATTTTCAATAGATGAAATCATTCCTATTTCTAAAGGAAATTGTGACTCACTTGACTGGTTTTAAAATTTAAATGATTTTAATTTTTTAAGAAATATTCTTAGAACTATTATGACTGAAAAAGGAAATATTCTCTTTTAAAATATTGAGGGTTTTTTTCAAGTAAGTGTGTGATAACTTTTATAATGCAAAACATCTTGAAAATATAATTATCAAAATTATCTATTATTCTGAAAAACCTACACTTTGGATACATACTTGTTTCAATCATAGGCTATGTAAGTTGTTGGTTAACTATTATTGTTATTTTTATTAAAGATTATTTGCAACCAGGATCTCATAAATGTTTTAACTTCATGAATAGTTTTATATTTTTAGGAGAATATCTATTTTCAGTCATTTCCCCCTACAACTATGTGAAATTCTATTTTTATTAAATCAAATTGAGCTATTTTAATTTATTTCAATATTGAATTCTTAGACATAGTTATGGTGGAGTATCAAATTCTCAAACTAATATTCAAATTCGTGGTTCCTTGTAAATGAACCGTAAGGCTCTATAAAAGCCTTTTCATAAAGGTTTCAACTTCCTATACTCATTTGTTAAGGTATTTTTATAAGAGGACATGCCTAGTGAAAATCACAATGCTCGTAGAGAGAGTGATGGTAGAGTGGACTATGAGATATTTGTTCACTAACCCAGTATAATTTTTTTTTGTGTTATTATTCTATTTTTATCCAACACTAAATTAACCTAAATAATAGAAGGTAAATATCTTCATAAATCATGAAGAAGGCTAAAATTTATAATCTGTCTAAAATTATTGAGATGCCATAATTCAACCCCATCGTGCATATCTTTTTATTATTCGGACCTAACTTAGACCTCTTGTATAATAAATAAAATTTTACTATAAATAAATTAAGCAACCATATTCATATATATCCTACTATATATTATTTTCTTATGTACTTTTATTACCCTTTTATTAAAAATTCCATGTTAAAGATATGTTTCGTGTAATAACTGCTTTGTTTTTCATATATGTTTTGATTTGACGTATTTTTAATTGATCATGGTTCCATCATATCAATAATTATATCCATGATATAAATATAATATATATTAAATATAAATTTACAAATAGTAATCCGTAAAAGTTAGTTGTAGGATGTGAAATGCACTGTTCATGGAGACGGTATGTCGTACCTACGCATGAATGTTGTTTCCAATTTCTTATTGAAGTAAAAATAAATAAATATAAGTTATATATCATCATGATTATTGAATAATTTTTAATTTATATGTATCACATATTTTTATTATAACCATGTTTAATACATTCTATTAAAAATGTGAATAGATCATATCGCTTCGCGAGGCGGTAGTCCGCCGTACACCAGAGCGATGTTATCGTATTCCCACAAAAAGAAGAGTAAGATGTTTTTTGTGATATAATAATTACAAAATCATAATAAATTAAAAAATTTATATATATAATATATAAATAATAAATCCATCCTTATGAACTATCTTGATAGAGGACATTGTAAAAATGAACAACGTCGCTTCGCGAGACAGTAGTCCTCCATACACACAAATGACGATTTCATAACATCTTTGATGGATGTTTGTGAGGTTTTTGGTAATAACATTAATGTAAAAATATATTAGAATATGGAATATACTAAGTTTAATATATAATCTTGTTATGATAATAATTTATGGGGTGGAGGAAGATATAAAATGAAAACACATGTTGGTGAACGTCATCTCTTCTTTGGGTATCCTCCTTAGGTTTTCACTAAATCCTTGATTAGTTTAATTTATTTAAAAAATCAGATTATAGAATATTTTAAGGTAACATTTTAATCTATTCGGGTTGTTTTTATTGTGATAAAAATGGCTTGAGATGTGTGAATAAGTGAGGAGAGTGGGTACACTTTTATAGTTGAGGAAGAGTGGTATTCTTGTAAATACTCAAAAGTGTACACTATTGGGAGGTATCCCTTACCTCATATGGATCAAAAATTGAATAAGAATTTATAGGAGGGTTCATTTTGTCTCGAAACACCTCAATTTCACAAAAATAAATGCATTTATATCATTCTTTCCTTAATCATTAAGTATACTCAATTTTACCCATTTTGTTTTAAACACGATAACTAGTTTTCTGACCATGATAATTTGTACTTAATGATTTAATTAAAGTGATTATTATTAAAAAATTCATACCCACTAATAATAAATATTATATTTAATTTATAAAATAAAAAATACAATTTTTTAGAAATTAATTAAAATTGAAGGGCATGTAATATGGAAAAACACTTTTTTACCCAAAACTATGCTAGATATTTTTTTACTAATTAAAAGTAAATATATTAATTATAAAATATAAATTGGTATATTAACAGAACATATTATATATTTATTATAATTTATAAATCACTTGGAAGGAGATAGTTTTTTTGTAATTTTTAATTGTTTAATAAAATATTATTTCTTATAAAATAACATTTTTGTTAATTTTGACACTATTTATTTAATTTAAATTTAAAAAATATAAATACAATGCTGAAATTTTATTAAATTAATTTCAGAACTATTTAAAATGATATATTCGTCTATAAAATCAATGTAATACCATAAATCATTAAATTTATATCACTTTTAATATTTATAGTTTCATTTATTTATTTAATTATTAACAAAATAATTACTATGTTGGGGTCTCTTAAGTATTTTAAATTACTAACATTCATATAAAATATCAAGATAAATTATTATCATAAGAAAATCACATTAATCTTTCAAAATAAAATTTATAACTGAATTAATGTTATTTTTACCTATTCTAAATAATTAATGATATTAAAAGAAAGTAATGTTCATTTTTTTCATTACTTTAATTATTATTTAGGTCACGATTATTGAAAATTTTACATAAATGTAATAAATATTGATAGAAAAGTCATAATAGTCAATTTAGTGATAGATATTTGGTGTTAGATATGTTTTGGGTCATTATTACACCTTATATTCTAAGTTTAATCCATACGTAAACTCGTTTTTACCTCAATCACTCAAATTAATTTTAACTGTTTTCACTAATCATTATGGTAAAAAATTAAGTTGATATTATTCGGTAATATAAATTATAAATATTGAAAATAATTAATCCTATTTTTAAATTCAAATCACATAAGTGGTATAAATTTAAATTAATATTAATCACGTTGACGAGATAGGAAAGTGGGTTTTTAAAAGAAAAATGTCTCAAGTGTTTACAATAATTTTATATCAAAATTAAATATGAAAATGAATAAAATTAACTGAATTTGATAAATGGGTATAACTTTAATCTAATGTTACTTTAAATAAAAAAAATATAATTTACCATTATCAATTATATAAATAAATATCAGTTTTCAATTAAAATATAGTATTTTTCTCTATTCATCAAAAATTAAAACTCCCCATAAAATTCTAAAAAATTTCCAAAAACATAATTTTTATTTTCCAATTTCTAAAATGAAGTTTATTTTATGAAATTAATATTTTATTTCTTGTAAAATTTATTCTTAATATAAATTCTCCATATAAAGGACACAAAACAACTTTTTAGAGAAATATAGTTTTAAATATTAAAATCATATTTATTATTATCTCTTGTATAGAAAATACATATGATGAATTTAAAATAGTACATTGGATATATACTCTATAAATTTCAATAAAATGGTTTTCCAAAACTTATTTTTTTAATTTATTGTGGAATACTACATTTATGTTCATAAAAGTAGTTTTTCAGAAAAAAAAATTTATATATTTTAAAATGGTTTTTTAATTTTCATTTCTAATTGGATGGTCACCATATAATTCATTATATATATAAATATTTTTAAAATAGTTATTTTTGTAATTTATTTAATATTATTTATATATTTAATTATAATGACTTGGTGATAACTATCATATTTTATAATAATATTTTATTTGTATGACATAGTTTATTTAATCTCAGTGTTGCGTGTAATGCGAGATAATCATAGTATTGTGGGTAACAAAATCCAAAATAAATTTTGTATGTAAATAAATATAAAATCAATATTACTTGTAACAAAATCCAAAATTATGATTTTATTTCATTCAAAATATTTAAATGATCAAATCTATTATAAGAAATAATTCCACAAATTCTCATGCTGATATAGTATAATAGACACAAGGTTTGTCCTGATAAGTCTGGTCCTTCCAATAAACAAGCATGTGTAGTCAAACCCATAACCTTGTATACTATTGTAGTATGTATACACTATCCAAGTCTATGTTTCTATTCCTTTGAGGAAAATTCCAGTCGCCATAAATGGTACCACATGATATGTGAAAAAGTCACACAACCTTGTAATATTTTAATTCATGAAAAAACCATAACCATCATAGAGGGGGTCCTTGAGTCTTGTATTTTTCCAAAATAAACATCATTTTTATCAAGATTTCACATAAATTCCATAAATCTCATGCATCTTCTCCAATGCTACCAATGTAGAATTTTACATAGATCTCAGATTTATGTTGACTGAATGGTTTTCATCACTAGTAGATGTATTGTAGCCACTATCAATTAGAAAATGACCATCATCTAGTTTTATATCCCATGTACTGAATCCTATGGATCTAAACTCCATTTATCTTTTATTGATCAGTTTTCATCATCATAGAACTTACCTCACACCTCAATACATTTCACATTTCATCCCAAGACATAAAAAATAATAAAAATGAATTAATCATACTTAAAATGGGTTACTTGGGTATTGTTAAATTACTGTCTAATCGAAAATCATTGATGAATGATGAATAAAGGTAGAAAGTATGAAACACAGTTTCAGAATCAAATGAAGTCCATGTTTGATTGGTTATTACAGATGAAATCTAAATAATGAGGTGTAAAATAGAAGTTTCAAAACAAATCAACCTCATTTTATTAATTCTAGGAATTTGGATTTAATGGAAATTGTAGAATATGATCTGAAAAATAATGTCTAGAATAATTAATTCACATATGTCATAAAAACCCAGGAACATGTATTGAAACCGAAAAAAACATCCTACCTAAATATCACATTGATCACTATTGAAGATAGATTATGTGACATTGTCTTTGGTGAGATCCAAGAACTCCATTGATGATGAAAACAACCTTGGTAGACCAATCATTGATCAGTGATCTTGTTATCATACTTTGATCCTCTCATTAGCATTATTCTCCTCCAATCACTAGTGGTATGTGTATAACATTAATATTTGTCCATAACCATGATTAAATAGAGGATATTTTTGTTACCAGAAATTAATTTAAAATAATTCATTGAATTAATTTATTGGTTTATTTTTTCACCTAAGATTTCACTTAAATGAAACTCCCGATGAGTATAAATATTATCTCACATATATTGTAAAATCAATATTTTGGATTTAAGGGAGGTATCCGTTTACCCAAACAATACACTATTCAGGATATATTATTTTATTTAGGAACAAATTCATGTGCGTGATATAATATATTTAATATTTTCAATATATCAACACTGAGGCTTAAGGGTCCTCAGAATCCTATGAGGACATCATGCCTAACTTAGAAAATATTAATTAATATATTCAAAAAAATTTAATGAAAAAAAAAGTCATTAAATCCTCCCCACCTCAGGTATTTACATCCAATAAATAAGAAAAAATACTCAAATGTGTTAGGGTATTCGTCTCACATTGGGATATCAAGATATGATGAGCTCTCTTAGAGGTTCTTGTGCTAACATCAAATTAAAATCAAGGGAAACACACACATGTAGAAGATATTATCCTATTAGTCATCTAACTCTATTGGGTACTCTATAAATTTAGAACCATCATCACTTTCCAGATCACTCTAGATGATAATTTGTGATAGGTTTTTCACATACATCCTCGGTTGTGACATGAGGAAGACATAATTTACATAGTCTAAATTTAGTGGTAGATATATGTGGTATTACACCTATCAATCCCTTCACTAAATCTAGAAGGGTACAATGAATTTTAGAAATAACTTTCTACCCCAGTCAATATTTTTAATTAACAATGAGGTGAGACCTTCAGGAACATGTGGTTCCCCTTATAAAACTATAAAGGTCTCTATAGTCTGTCTGAAAAAAAAATTACGATGGATCTAGAAATTCTTAATCCACTCCTGGATGATATTTACATTCTATTTTTGTTACTCATAGAAAATCTATCCCTATAAGTTATGTCTCCACCATATCAGCCCTATAGAAAGGGGTCATACAGATCCTCCCATAAAATGCCTTGAATGGCTTCATATCTTGGTGGAGTGATAGGTACTGTTATATATAAACTTTTCCATGGGTAAATGATCCTCCCAATAATAGCTAAATTTTAATATGTAATCCTGAACCAGGTTCACCAAAGAATATATAGTTCACTCTCTCTGGATGTTTTTCTAGGCATGAAATGTTATGCTCAAATGAAACTAATTTTAAAAATACTTATGTAACCCCATTGATAATTATTTTATAAAGTGATCATAATTGTCTAAAATAATCATTTAATCAACTACATCAATCAAAAATATCTCCTTCATGTACTCTACCACCTCCAAATGATTGGTCTCTATAAGACATTACACTTGAATGGCCATTAAGTAGGCTGAGTTGGTGAGTTTAACTACAATCACCCAGATAATTTCAGGACATGTAGCTGATGACTAATGTCTTGTACCTAAATCCATGGGGATATAATCCAACATCCACTCAAACACCTCCATGTGTTTGTTCAAACACAATAAAACATGTTGCTCAACATTCACTTGTGGGAAAGTAGGGCATCAAGAAATTACATATAAAACACTCCTCTTCATCCCAATCAACCAAGACAACCTTAAAAGGACTAGATATATCTTCATAACTCTTATATGTACCTATAATAGGGATATATAAAAATCTATCGATGTATCAACTCACAGTGTGACGGGAACCATCCTCCACCCATGGAAAAGGATGGTGTTTTCCACACCATCACAAAACCCATCAAGATAATATCTATTGGATATATGGTCACAAAAGACCGTTTTTTAGATGTACCCATGTTGTGCCTCCCTGGAATGATGAAGAATAATAATGGAAACAACCATCATTTGGAGGTATGTTTCACAATAATAATCCATAAGGGATTACTACAATGATACAAACAATTATAACTCCTCACTCAATAACTGCAAGTAGGATCTCATGCTAATAATTTTATACCACACTCCCCTTCATATTAATATAGACGATATCAAATTCAAAATACTATAGGAACTCTATATATCTCCTATACTTGAAGTTTGGATCCTTTTGTGAAAAGATATACATGACAATCTTTTGGTCAGAACAGATAGTGAATAACTCTCGTATATGATATTGATTCTAGGTCTTTAGGGTGAAAACTAATTCCACCACCTCAAAGTAATGGGATGAATAATTTTTCTCATGAGATATCAACCATTTTGACCCACAATCAACCACTTCTAATGCCTATATCAGAACTCATGAAATCCTAGTCATTAAGGCATTGCAAAACACCAAAGACTTAACACCCTCCTCTGGTAGTCTCCAAATTGGGGTGCTCATCAATGTCTTCCACATCTTTTGAAAAATCTCATTACACTTCCATGTACACATGAATGGCTTCCCATTCTAGGTCAAAGTATCCATAGGTTCCATGAACCTCAAGATACTTGGAACAAATATCATATAATATCTTATCAACCCATGTAAGATCCATGCCCCAATCACACTCTTGGTTGGATTCCAAGATAGCATTACCTCAATCTTTTTCGGTTTCACTATTAATCCCTCTATTGATATAAAATTCCCTAAGAACTGAACCTATTAAATCTATAATTTACTCTTTGAGAGATTTTCAAAAATATAGTTCACTTGGAGTAAGTCTAGAATTATCATCAAATGTCTCATGTGTAACTCCTCTGATGATGACTATAAAAGGATGCCATCTATGAAAGCCACAATGAACCGGTCCATGAAGGGCTAAAATATACCATTCATGAGTACCATGAACACTACTAGGGAGGTCTCCACATCGAAGATAATCCCCAAGTACTCTGAGTTAACATATAATCACTAAAATTTCATCGACGATATAACCTCATATTTAACCTAGATCTAGTGATAAACTAACTAGATATCCATCTTTGATAACCACCTCACTACATTCAGCTGACTGAAGTGTTCATAAATTCTCATAATAAAATAGTTATTATAATTGGTCACATGGTACATGAAATTGTAATCTATGAATAACCTCAAGATCTTATCTATTATTTTAGCAAACAACACTAGGGTTGCGAGGGGGACACACTAGGTCTAGAAAATCCCTTCCTATAAAAATACTCCAAATACACACTCAGGTCATGTGTCTATATGGGGTCATCCAATATAGTAGAGAAATATCAATGGATTCCCTTGGTACATATATTTGTAGAAATATATCCCTTTATTTAGAGGTAAGCCTGGAATTTCCTCACGGGATACATCCTCATACTCCTCCTCCACAGAAAGAAATAAAAATCTCCCAGCATATTCTGCTCGAAGGTTCATACAAGATAATTACTGAGTAATTGATTATATCCTCTTACATATGAGTCCATCCTACTCTTCTTAGAATTAGTTTTTGTTAGTTAATGAAATATCATCCCATCATCCTAAAGACATTTCATCCTCTGACTAAAATAGCTAATCTGTGTATGGTCTTTTGAGAGAAATTCCATACATATAATGACATTGTAAGGAATAATCATGTCTCTGAGAAGATCCCAGATATTGATCTCTACTCCAAGAGTTATCTCACACTATAAAAAGAATTATGTTACCATTTATTCTCCCCCAGTATGAGTTTACAACTTTAAAGGTTAAGTTAAAGGCTCCACCGAGATCTCTATATATTGAAAAATGGATAAAAAAATGGGAATCTTATATTGTTCCTATGTCTATCAATATTAATGATAAATTATAGTAGACACATATCATACCTTGAAACAATCTCATACCCTCTAGGTTATAAGCCTCCATTGTATGTAGTTTTCCATGCCCCCAACTACCATCTCCCTGATCCTGGCGTCGACGGCCTAGGGGTGGTGGTGGTAGAAATATATCAAAATTTTATACACCTACAATAGTTCTCTCAAATCCTGTTCCACATCCACAAACATACAGGCCACCCTACTAAATTTATTGTCCCTACCTCAAAACACCATTGAATTCCTCTCTATCTATTTCATGGCGGGTTAGAAAATCCCAAGCATTATTACCCCCCTGCATCACATGAGTAACACCATCTCTCAATTTACTAATTGTAACCATACTTAGAGACTTATTCATCATACCCTTTATCATGAGACTATATCCAAAAATGTCTTATGTGACTAGATCCCTATGTCTGTCATTGAATACCTACTCCTAATATCACAGATCTGAGGATTCTACTACCAATTGTTTTTCTATGATATCCTAGATACTCCACTACCATAAAATGTTCTATCACAATAGTATAAAAATTTATGCAAAGAGATACCACTCCATCCAAGATATGTCGTTGAAGTCCATTCTCAATGGCATGCACTCTAAAGTACCTACCACACACCATATCAATGGAATACCATGAGAGGTTGTTGAACCTCAATGATCACCCAATGGAATAAATATTTCCTTCTTGAAGCTCCAAAATCTCTTGGATATATACCATCGAAAACATAATTGAATAAAAATCCTCTTTAAACTAGCATTAAAACTCTATCCAAGAGAGAGTCGCCTCATTATATGTTTGTGTCACTAGGATCCAATATCTACTAACTGATCCAGGGAGAAGGAACACCACTAAAAACACCATCCAATTAGGAGGGATTCTAACAAGGTGTAAAAATCAATCTACTACATCAAGATAGACTTTATAACATGGGGTATTGCATTTCGTGGAAAATGAGTGGTGTCTACATTTGAAACATGTAAAGTGTTCTTTGTCTAGGAAAATTATCATTCATTAATTCCTAAAAAATAGGTTTCTAAATGGTTTTTGTTAGTATTGGAAAACAACATAGAGGAACCCCCTCAACTAAAATCCTCTATACTAAATCCCCATCACTAAAGGAATCATTATCATGACCCCTATATAGTATCCTAGCTGGCTATTTTCATGGATGCATCCTATAATAGTCAAAACACACTATGGTAATAAATAGAATATGAAGGGATATGGTTGAAAAAAAACATGGAAACCACAACCCATTTGCAACACCTAAAAAATTTATGAAACATTTTTTTCAAATAAATTTATTTTCTCCAACATATTGTGTTACAAGAAACACTGAGTTTTAGCAAACTCCAACAAACTATTAATAATATTGTTCAAACACAACTGTTATTGTATAGCCTTTAAACTTGGAGCAATGAGTATGAATAGGCAAATTTTAAATATTAAGTATAATTTTTTAATATAAATTCAAAATATTTATAAAAAGTAATCAATTTTTTGTAATGCATTTGTCTATTTTGAAAGTTTTATTTTTTTACAAAAAATATTCCTTATTGTGAAAAAATAATAAAATTATTTATTTCACATTTTAGAAATTTTTTTTCAAAGAATTAAATCATATTCTAAATATAAATGTCAATTTCATATTGGGGTGGATTTTTTTTATTTTTCTGAATAGATGAAAATTTGATGAATATTAAAAAATACTATTTTTTATTGAAAAATGTGTTTTAATTTAATGAATATATAGGGATAATTCGTTTCTAAAATTGTTTTAAAAGTAAATTTAGTTAAATAATATATTTATTAATCAAATTTTGGTAATTTTAATCAATTTCATATTGAATTTTGATACAAAATAATTTATAAACATTGGAACATTTCTTCTTTGGAAATCCATTTTCTCATCGTGTATGAGGGTTTATTTTAAAAATAAAATTTTCCACTTATGAGTGTAGAATTTAGAAAAATATAATCCATACTTGGAAACGATATGATTTATTTTATATAATAAGTTAAAATTAAAATTTTTCATAAATAATAGTAAAAAAGGTAAAAATTAATTACCTCAGTTAAGGGTAGGATGTATTTACCGGGGGTTAAACTAAAATGATAACATGAAAAATTACTTAAAAACTTTACCAATACCAATATTATGGACATATATCAACCTTATACACTATAAAGTTTGATAATTTCTTATTTTGAATATTTTTCCATGTAAAAAACATGGTTCACCTTATTGTTTTCAAAAATTCCTTGGGTGTCCTCTCCCCCACTTATAAAACGCCACCCTCTCCCACCCCTCTACACACTTCCAAAACCATTGGGATTAATAAATACATGCCCATATATATTTAAAAAACTATAGTAACTTCTTAAATTCATTATTTTATTATGAAACCCTCTAAATAATTCTTTAGGTATAAACCTAAAGAGGTTCTCCTAGAGGTAAAATTCTTAAACTTGTCTTTTTGGTTAATTTCATCTTAAACCTCATTAAAATCTTATTAAAATATTTTAATACAATAAAAAAATTATCACATATATATTTTAGTGCGATTGTATTAATTTAATACATTGCATTTATCTCCACTTCCATTAAATGTGAAAAGAACATGTTTCTTGTGTGTACGAAGGACTCTTTCCTCTCAATATAATGTAATTTTTTCCATCACCACCTCTGATGGATAGATATAATTCCAGATTTAATGTTTATATAATATATCATGGATTGCCCCTCAAGCCATGTGTCGTGACTACCCCAAGCCTTCCTTCCATAGGCTCTGCACTGGTGACTAGTACCAGGAAGGCATATCCCAAAAAGGGAAGGCATTGCCTTTAGACCTATACAAACTCAAATAGGGAATATCACACAAAGCGAACCACAAAATAAAGAAGGTAATATAACCACCAAAAAGTACCACCACAGAGAGTGAAAGGTGTAAAATAAAAGTAAAGGGTCCAGCATACAAGCCCAACTTAAAGAAAGTACATCACGAGAAGTACAAGCTCTGGAGTTCATCCACCAAGGATCCTACCTTAAGGGTAGGTACAACTCACTGTCAGATGTCACTATCTCACACTACATCTATCGATCCACCTCTGAGAACCATCTTTCCATGGCTCCCCAAAGCCCTAGTCAAAGTTGTCTTTTGTCTACAAAAGACCCAATAAGTGAGGGTGAATCCCGTGTAGGGGTGAGTATAACAATAATTAGTAGGGACCCTGAGACCAAATTTGGTCACATAGAAATCCACAAAAAATGATCTCAATGTAAAGCACAAATAAAAATACATAGGTCACACAACATATACCTTATTTACATAAGTAAATATTATTATTCATAAAGCTATATCGTCTTATTCTATTGAAAAGATCTACTACATATCCAGAAAGTGTCGCTCTACAACAAATCCATGAATGGTTTCTCTGTTGTTGATCTACAATGGGTCAATCTACGGTAGATCCACGATGGTTCACGCTATTGCTGATCCATGAAGGGTAACAATCATGTTCATCCATGAAGTTTCACTCTTAGGTTAATCTATGAATGGTCTCCCTTATGATGATCCATGAAGGGTACGTCTTATGTTAATCCACAAAGGGTCACTCTTCATTCATCACATCAAAGCCAGCCACTAGATGCCCGCACTTAGCACGCTTGATTTCCAAAGGATATGCTCCCCAATCCAATGGTATTACCTCGACCTCCACAAAGTCCCACATAGAGTAACCCAAAGGAATGACTCTTCATAAGGGTCCCAATGCAATAGATGGCACGTTGAACAGATGCCCCTTCTGTAAGATATTGGCGTTATATTAAAAGGTCTCGGTTGCATTCGAGTCCGAACCAACCTGTCTGAAGACCAAACTATTAAAAACCTCTCATTGAGTATCTTAGAAGGGCCTTTTAGTCAAAAAATTCCCAACTCCACTGATGGCGCGTCAATAAGATTCTTAATTTGATAGTTATAGGAATTTTACTTAAACGAGGGATGTTGGGGTCTCGGTCTGGTCCGAACCGGTTGAACCGACCCAACACGGCCTGAATCTGGTTTGGCATGACCAGATAGGGTGGGTCCGAACCACTAGTGTGGGTCCATCCCCCATGGGTGTCCATCCCCCTGGTACGGGTCTGGCCCACCATAGCGGTATGTCCCCTCCAACTAGGCATGACACAACCACATCTGGATTCAACACACGCGGAAGGTGAAACCGGCCACGCCTCCACGTCACCTACAGATGAAGTCTGTGGGTTGACCAGTCAATACGACACAGTTGGTCTCCAACATCACGGTTGCTATGTCCACATTCTCCACCGCATAGTTCACCCTTTCATTAGCTACCTGCATGGTCGGAGGCCCTATTGCCCCTCCGTCCGACACGTGATTGACGCCGCTGCCACCACTGGCACACCGACATGAACTTCGGCGGACCCCCAAACACTCCCCAATGGTCCATTAAACATTCCACTTCTGCCTACAGCCTCCATGGAATTCCATTTTTACTTAAATGACCTCAGATACGGATTGACGCCATCATAGAAAATACATTTACAAAGAACGTACAAGAACACACAAGGCCATGGGGCTCAGACCATATATGTTTCGGCCCACACTCTCCATGTTAGAGTTATATAATCAAAGTAGAGGTTTTGTATTTCAACACATGAATCTACCACACCATTCAAGTACCCATATTTATTAACCCGTCTACATTAACAAACAATCCACAATTCAACCTATTTTTGGGTTGATCTGTGTTCATCACTTTATAAATATAATGGGTAAAATAATTTAATCAAACAACCCCTACCTCATTTGACATTCTATGACATAGCGTTCTGTTGTCAAGGGTCCCAGAGGTCGACGTCGTTCGTCTCTTCCTAGATTTTTTTATCAAGGTTCTTCAAAGTCGTTGATGTTCCCCAAATTTAACAACCATCCCACATCGACGAATGATCCACATGTCAACCTATTCATGGGTTGACCCATGTTAATCGCTTTAGACAAAGAATGGGGAAAGTAATTATATCAAACAACCCCTATCGTGTTTGAAGTTTGTTTCTGTATCATTATGTCCTTGAGGGTTCAAGAGTTTAATGATGTTCATCATTTCTTAGCTTTATTATTTGAGGTATGTCAAATTCAATGAAGTTTCTCTGGAATCCATCATTCTTCATCAGAGGGGAAACTTGCTGGATGTTTGTCATAGAATTTCCCATGGTTTAATTCCAACTCTACAACATGTCATCTAATTTAAAGGGGAACACGACATAGAATTTGAGTTATGCTACTTATTATAGATCCATTAAGGGGATTCCTTTAATGTGAATCATCATCACCTCATTTTCACACTGCAGCACTACCGTCCGCCACTCAACGGTTGAAAAATAAATAAAATAACTTTTTAAAGTTATTTTATTATTTACTGAAAATTCTGAAAAATAAATTTTATATCCAACCCTTGTCGGTCAATGTTATGTAATTTCTAGGAGAATCATGGAATTAATATTTCAATGGTGCCTTTGTATTTTTAATTTGAGAACCGGTTCAAAAGTTAGAAAAACCATCTTTTATGTTTACTGAACGTACTTTAAAATAAGTTCAAAATTAAATTTCGAGCACCCCGAGCCTCGAAATCACATGTTGTCAAAGCGTACGGTCTCAAAATAATTCCATGTAATGTAGAAAATTACATGGAAAATCTAGGACATTATATAATAAATTTATGGTATTATTATATTTTTGAAATTATAATATCACGCATTCCTTCTTACTTTCTTACCCATTGTAAAATAACAATATCACTCATGTGTACGACGGAAAACAACCTTGCAAACCGATGTGATGTGTTTTTAATTTATGTTTTACATGGTTAGTAATGAGGATAAATTAATTTAACATATATTATAGTTATAATAAAATTATACTTTTTTAATTATGATATCACATATTCCTTATTACTTACCATTATGTCTGGGATACGATTCATCATTCATGTGAATGACATTGTACCACCTCATGACACGATGTGATTCTTTTTACACTAACACTTTACATGGAAGTAAATTTTGATAAACATAAGGAATTTATGTGATATATATGACATAATAATTATTAATTAAATATAATATATTATTTACCATCATTTCATTTCAACTTTCATGAAAATGGAAACACTGTTCATGCGTACTTATGGTATATCATATCAATAAATGGTGTATTTTATTTTCTATATTTTGCTTTTATTGATTATTCAAAATATATATATAATCAATTTATATAATATTTACATCATTTTTGACATTAATTATATTATGGAACCCAGATAAAAGTAAGATAACAAAAAATACCAAATCCAAACGTATACAAAGACCAATTTTGTTATTACGTGAAATTCAATTTAACGTGGAATTATTAATAAACAGGTAAATAATATCATAATTAGATAATATACATTATGATATATATAATTATGGTTCTTTAATATTTGTATATTAAACTTTAATTTATTAAACAAGAGTTTCGAATTTTTATTAAGGAATTCAAGTGTTATGGTAAGGTATTTTTGTGTCACTTTTATTATCTGTGAGACACGAGCCATATTCACCATGTGTTTATTTTATTTATTGTATATACTATCCAAGATTATATTTTATGATTTTTATACTGAATATTATTTATATTTACATATCTATTTTCTAATCTCTATCTCATGGGGTTTACAATTCAAAATATTCAAAATTGGTATGTGATATTTGTCTCGATTTGTCTTCTTTGGGACATATGTTCTGTTATACATCTTTCTTTTTATATGAGGCGTATAGGAATCCCCTTAGGTATGTAATATTAGGAATTTAATTATTCTCATTATATTTTTTAAATGTTATTCTTTCATGGGGCATATGATTAAATGTTACCAAAGTGGTAAGGGTTTTCATGATAAAGTTTCATCGTTTATCGGGAGTGTTTATGTTTATGCAGACGAAGTTGAAATATTATATATCCCTCAAGAAACTGAGGAATTTTATTCTCATCTGGTAATGCATTTAGAATACAACATTTCCATTCATTTTACTTTATTTATGTACTCAATAATCAAAAACAATATTTTCAAATAAAATATACATCATTACTCTTTTTAGTCAAAACCCCCTTTTTATTTCACATCCTTGTATGATAAAAAAAACTAATATTCCTATATGAATGTCGAATTTTTTTTTACCTTTTTTTAATTTTTAAAAAGTGTTTTAAAAATAATCTTCTAGACTTTTTCAAAACATGTCCTATTTGGGTTTCATCTAAAATGTGAAATAAATCTTTATTTTAATGTGTACAAAATTTCGTGTTGTCATAACCCCTAAATGTTTTAAATATTCCATTAAATATTTCTAAGGATATTTTCCAATAAATGAATTTTGAAAATGTATTATGTTTAAAACAATTCAATGATGAAGGTCATTTTCCTCTCGAAATTTTATAAATTATTTTTATAGCTTCCTTTATAAGTTTTCATGGTTGTTTTCCAAGAAAAGTTTTTCCATTTTTTTTTTCTATTTCTAGTTTTAAAAAAGATAATTCAAAATAAAAATTATTTTCCACATGAAATTTTTCAGATTATTTTTATATATTATTTTATATTTATTCAGGGTTATTTTCATAGAAAATTATTTCCATGATATTTTATGAATTTTTATTCTTAAAAATTTTATTTTCAAATAAATTTATTCCACAAAAAATTATCCAAGTAAAGTTTCATAAAAAATATTTTTTCCATTTAAGATCACATCCTTTGATGTCACTTAATATTTACTAGGTATATGATCCTATTATACCATATTTATTGTATATATGTATATTTTATCCTATAATGAAAATATGTTTATGAAACAAATTCATGGGTTATATTATTTTATAATTAATGATCTAATTTTGAGACCCATTTCTTTTAAATTGGTTATGATATAATGGAATGTTTTAGGAAACCCATTTCTTCTCATGGGTTCTAATGTGATGTATATTTTATTTTCTTGTAGCAAACCTATGTATGGTTTTCATTATTTGATGGTGGTTACTTTATAAAAAAGGATGGGGGTCATGTTATAAGTAAATATGGGTTAGAAATATATCTTACGTCAATGCATTGGGTAATTATTAACATTATATCAGCTCAAAGGGTATATGGGATATTAACCTGAGCATGAAAAGAGGGAACACTAGAGTTTATCCAAAGCACGAAGTAGGGAAATGGGTGGTTATCCCAAAACTAACATGTTCTGAATGTCTTGGTGGGTATACATGAAATATGGTTTTCCAAGCTTATTTATTTTCCATAAATCAATGAGTTATTCCAATTTTATGATCTCATGGTTTATGTTCATTGATTCCTTAATTATACATGTGTTTTAAACCTCTTTGATTTATGTAAGGACTCGTGTTTTTGATCTATGATATTCTGGTTATGGTTATTAAATTTTTATTCCCATGTTATCATACCTTTATGCTAATATTATTTTGATATCTCCCTTTTTTACACATACTGATCATCTGAGATCACACTTTTTTATGTTTCCTTTCCCTGTGTTATGAATAAAGGTATTAGGTATGATATATATAACAAGGGTTTTAGTTATGTAGAAGTTATTGGGAGATGATGTACATCAACTATGAACCAATTGTTTATGAATCCATGTTTCCAAATTCACAAGACCAAAATGATTCTGGAATGGATCATTAAGTTATATAGTGAATATTCATCTAATGTCATGTGATATTTATGTATGCGAGGTTTGAGTCTCTATAGTTGGTATCAGAGAATGTTTTATTTAACCTTTGGAGAATATGATAAGAAAACTTTATTCAGATCCCTAGGTATATGTTGGAGGATCTTTCAAGAGATATATATAAGTATAATAATAGTATTAGTCCAAGTGTAGTAAAATGTTCTTTAATTTTGGTAAAGGAACGAGCAAGCTTTTTTCTGGAAATTGCATCCCTGCTTGGATACTCCAATTAGATGAAGCTCTAGAATAGAGGTATATATAGGTAGTATCTTTTAAAATTCCTCATTTAGTTGGACATTATCATCTCCTGGTACATGAAAACATTACTTTATATGCACCTAGTTTGAAACTCCTTTGGAATATATGTTAGAAATTCAAAAACTCTTTATAAATCATCATGAAGTATATAAATAGGATACGACTATGAATGACTAGGAATAAAAAAAAGGTTTTATATATTAAAATGACTGTGTCCTGATTTAGTGATCCTATAAAATATTTTTCAGTACTATGTGTTTTCCCATTTTGATTATAGTTTCTCACAATATTATTTTTGGATTTAGTCAATGGTTGGGACCAGAAGGAACCTTGTTAATAATTAATGTAAAATACAGTGAAATTATTTTCCTAATTATAAAAAAAATATTCAAGATGCAACATATAATATTTTTACTATTATCCCACAACTTTCTTAGGCTATGAATTATGCTGAAAAAATAACTGAGTAAAGGAAGGAACAACATTATATCGATTCCTTTATGAGCCAATATCCTCCATATTTTAGATGTTCCCTTAATCCACTAGTTTTTCTAAAATGGATAATACCATTGAAAATATATATTTCATTTTGTAGTGCTTTTTATAATAAAAAATATGTTTTGGTTATCTATCATTTGGATAGAAAATCATATCAATGGTGGAATCTTATCAATAATATGAGGCAATAAGGTGAATTTTACTCTCTATAGTGGGATGAGTTTAGGATCTTATATTTCAATAACTAATTTCCTCATATTATTTATATGAAAACGGACAAGGTATTCCTCAAGAAAAAATAGAATTATGGTGAAATGTTTGGTGCCTATGATACAAATTTTACCAGACTATGAAGTATTTTCTTGTATTAGCATCAAAACTAAAATTGAGGACAATCAATTCATCCATGATTTAAAACCAATTCTCGGAAGGGTATATTCGATAAAAGAATTCAATATATATGAATAAATAAATAATTGTGAAATCAAGGTAGTAATGTAAATTGAATTTACCCATCAATCAAATTTCATTATAATAACAGAAAGATGTAATTCAAAGTAAACATGAAAATCCATGGAGAAAAATAGATGATCATTCATTTATGATTATTGTGTGGAAGGAAACATGGATGAAATTTTATAAATGGTACTAATAAATGTTTTATATATGGAACAGAATTTTAGTAAGGGTTTGAATTCAAAATTTATGGGATGAATTGAGATAATGATGGTGCTGGAGGAAAACAACCTCAAAATGCACCACCTACAATCTAAGGAATAAAGTTAAATAATTTTGTAATTATAAGAACAAATACCCCAATTCAAGGTTCAACGAGGATGATAAGCCATAAAAAAATTGATGGTGAATGTAAAATGGAAATCTGTTTCATTCATAATAGTTTAAGTGAATCATGATAATTATGTCACACTTATCCTCCACTCCTTAGTTGTAAATTTATTATTTAATTTTTTGGGAATGATCCTTATGAAAATGTTATTTTTCATACTTCATTTAAACCTTATGTGATTCAAATATTATATTAACTCCCTCTACATGGATTATAGATTAATAAAATCACATCTAACATTCTTTCAGTTGAAGTATAAACCCAAGATCCCAATGGAAATGTTTACGTCAAGGATAAGATCTTCTTTAAATAACAAATGGAGAATTATCTTTTGTAAGAACATATGTTTCCATGTAGGATTAAGTTAAGAGTTATGGATACCATAATGGGTTTTAGATTTTATTTTTGATCACAAGTTCATCATATTAGACAACTATTTTAACATTTTATGTGATAAGTGGTTATCATGATTTAGGTTATTTTGAGAGAAATATAGGGGAACACCCCTTTTTTATCTTTTAGTGAAAATGTTATTTGATAGGGGATACCTTTAAATTTTGTGGGCATAAGATTAAAGGTATTGGGAAAATTTATGGTTTAACTTATATTTTATGTTGAGGTAATTACTGTTTATTTAAATTTTGGAATGTTTTTTGAATTATTTTAATATAGTTTTGGAAAAGTGGATAACTCATAGGTTGGGCAAAAACCTTTTGCTTCCGGAAAGGCCATGGGGATTGAACCAACAACCAATGGAAGATAATGGTATATAACCTACCACTGGACTTTATGAAAGGTTGTTTATGGTGATATAACATAAAGAGATAGATTATTAGGTATGTATCTCATTAATTCATATGTTAGTAAGTTAAGGATGAGAGAGAAAATTATAATGGGATTCTACAACCATTATCCATACAAGAATGGTAATGGGAAAACATCACCATGGATTTTGTTATTGGGATCCCCAAAATAGTTAAAGGGAATAATCTATATGGGTCATGGTTGGTAGCCATAAAAACTCATCAAAATTCATAAATATCAAATAATATTTAAATCTTGATGATATTTATAGGATATACATTTAGAAAGTGGTAGGGTTGCATAGAGTTCCAAACTCCGTTGTATCTGATCAGGATATCAGGTTTATCTCAAATTTTTTGAGAATACTTTATCAAACTCTTGATAGGAAGTTGTGTTTCAGAACTATATATCATCCTTAGATAGATTTTTAGTCTGAATGATAAAATCATTTCATAGATGGTATGTTGAGATCTTGTTATATTGATTTCAATGGTTGTTGGGATTAACACATTCCTCTATTTGAGGTTTCATAAAATAATATATTTCTCTTGATCATTCAGATGTATCCATATGAATACCTCTATGGGAAGATGTGTAGAACTCAAATGTACTAGAATAATGTTGTATAAAGTAATCTATCAAGATTGAGCTGGCTAAAGAAAATTAAGATAATTTTAGAGACATTAAGTAGCAGATAAGTGTTATACTAGGTCTATAGAAAAGGCATGTTGATATTCATTATTGTGATCTAGAATTTTATGTTTTTGAGAAGGTTTTTCAATGAATTTATCCCTGGATGAACAAATATAAAATTAATTCCAAGGTCTAATGGTCCCTTCCCAACTCTTGATCATATTTCATGTTGGATTATTGTTTGTAACTTCCACTAATCCTCTCTCAGGTTCATAATTTATTCCATGTATCTCTCCTAGGGAAGTGCATACCTGATCCATCACATATACTGAATTGAGAGGTCATAACACTAGAGAATGTTTGTTCCTATAAGGAACAACCGATGGAGATTATAGATCATAATGAGAAAGTTCTATGAAATAAGACCACACATTTAGTTATAGTTATGTGGTGAAACAACCATCTTGAGGAAGCCAACTGGGAACCTGAGGATGTTATGAGACAAAAATATCCCCATTTTTTGTACCAAAGAGAAAAATTTTAGAGAAGAAATTAATTTTATTTCTGGGTATAATGAAACACCCAAATATTATATAAAGTAAATTTTTCTAATAAATTTAATTTCATTAATAGCTTGTGTTACAAGAAACACCCCATTTTAACGAACCACGACAAATTATTAATATTATTATTTAAAAGTAGCTATTATTACCTAGATAATAAACTTAGTGGAATAAATAGGAATAATAAAATTTTAAATATTATGTATAATGGTTTTATCTAAACAAAACATATTGATAAAAAGTACTAAATGTTTAATAAATTCTTTATAGGTTTTGAAAATATTATTTTCTCAAAACATATTTTATATTGATTTTTGTGAAAAAATAATAAATGTAAATTATTCAACACTTAGAAAAAAATTCATAAAATAGAGTTAGTATTTTAGATAAACATGTAAAATATATCTTAGGGTGTATTTCTTGGATTTTCTTAACTGGTCAATTTTTCGATGAGTTGTAAAAAATACTTATTTTTAGTGAAACGAACCCTTTAATTTAAAAATGTATAACTTTCATTTTAAAAAATGGTTTTGAAAGTAACATTAGTTCTAATATATATTTATCAATCCAATTTTGGTCATTGGAATCAATCTCAATTTGAATTTTTATAAACAAATCTTTTTAAACTTTTGATCATTTCCTCTTTGGAAAAATGATTTGTCATCACATCTTCTGGTTTAATTACAAGTCAAAATTTCCCACATTTATGAATTGAATATGAAAAAAAAAGATTCAAAATTTGTAATTATCATAATCAAATTATATAATAATTCCAACATACATTTTGTTAATGATAAATAGTAAAAACAAAAAAAATCATTGTGGTTAATGTAAAAACGGGTTTACTGGGGTTTAAGCTAAAAAGATAGGGGGTAAAATAACATAAAAACATCTCCCAAACCAGTATTATATAAATAGTTCGCCCTAATAATCACTAAGGTTTAATGAGAACCATTTTTTATATTTTTCATGTCAAAATTATGGAACAATTTATTATTTTCAAAACATCCAAGTGTGTCTTATCCACCATTTATAAAAAGAAACCTCAATCCTTCCGTCAACACACTTCCAAACCCCTTTTTTCTAACAATATCTCCCTTAATATATTCCAAAAATATCTATGCATTTCCTATAGTCTTTATTTTTTTATAAATACATCCTAATAAGACTTTATTCCAAAACCTTAATATGTTCTCCGAAGAAGTGGTAAAATTATTAAACTTGTCTTTTTTGTATTATTTCTTCTCCCAAATACATAAAATATTCTACAAATATATTAATATAACGAAACCACTACCTCCCATATTAAAATATATTATTATTTTATTTAAAACACCTATATAAATCCCTAATTCCGTCAAATGGGAAACAAAACTAATGCTCGTGTATATGGCGAACTACCCCCATGATAGCTGATGTTATTCATTTTATATCACCACTTCAAATGACTAGATATAATGATGAATTTAAAATTTAAATAATATATTTATGATATTATTATACTTATAGAATTATAATATCACCCAAACCTTATTACTTTCTTTCAATTTGTAAAACAATAACGTCACAAGTGTGTTAGGTGGACTACCATCTCATGAATAGATGTGATGTGTATTTCATTTATATTTTTCATATATGATAATAATGATATATTAAATGAATAAATTTTATGGTTATAATATAATTATAAATTTAAAATTATGAAATCAAATATAAATTCTTTTCTCTCATTCTATGGGGGATATGATAATGTCGTTCATGTGTACGGTGGACTACACCCTCGTGAAGTGATGTGATTCATTTTTCACTAATGATTTGCATGAAAGATAATTAGGGGAAATTTAATGAATATATGTGATATATATTACATAAAAAATATGATATTAATATAACATATTATTTACCTTTCTATCATTTCATCCATCGATAAAATGGAAACAATGTCCTTATGTATGTATGACCTATCATTGTCAGGAAAAGTGTATTTCATTTGATATACCTAAATTTTTATGGAATACTATAAATAAATATATATATGGAATATATATAATATTTTTATCATAGTTAAATTTATATAAATTATTAAAACATAATCAATATAATGTGAATTATAATACCAAATCAAAATAGTTACAAGAAACAAAGAAGTTAGTACCCAAATCATGATTTTAGCAAGGAATTATTAACAAAAACGTAATAAAAAGACATAAGTAAATAATATATGTTATGATATAAATAATTATGGTTCTTTAATAGATTTATAAAAAACATATATATATTATTAAATAGGTTTCAATGTGTTCCCATGAAGGTGATACTTAATGTAATGAATGTTCATTTCACTTTTATTTTCATTGAGACACATTCCATATTCACGACGTGTTTATTTTATATGGTTTATATACTATTCATTAATGTATTTTTTATTATTAAAATAAAAAATATTTTTATTTAACTATCTATTTACGGATCCCTATTTTATGGGGTTTTCAGTTCAAATGTTACCAAAGCAGTAAGCGGATTTTGTCTCAGTTTGTCTTCTATGGGATATATGTTATGTTATGTCTTTGTCTTCTTTTATGAGGTGTATATATAGACCCTATGAAATTTAATATCATGAATTTATTTATTATCATGATATTATAAGTTTTAGTTACCTTTATCCTTTCATGAGGCTTATGATTCAATGTTGAAAATGTGGCAAGGGTTTTCATTAAACAATCTCATTGTTTATCAAGATTATTTTTGTTTTTACTTTTAATGGTGAGGTATTATGATATATCTCCAAATAAACATATTAATTTTATTCACCTATGTTTATATCATGATAATACATGTTTTAACTTTATTTCACTCTTTTTTTGTCCTTAACATTCCTAAATAATGTATTTAATGAAAACCAACATTATTTCTCTCTTTGGCCGAAAAACCTTTTTTATTCCACTTTAATGTTTTCTAAAAATGTTTAAAAAAATATTTTAGTATTAAAATTATATTTTTTAAAGTAATTTGAAACCATGTTTTACTTTTAAAAAAAGTAATCTTCTATTCCTTTTCAAAATAAGGCTTATTTATCTTTTTCTGATAATGTGAATGAAATATTTATTTTAACACATACGGAATTTTAACCCATCATGAACAATAAATGTTTTGAATATTACTTTGTATGTTTTAATGGTTATTTTAGATGAAATGATATTAATTTTTTTTTGTCTTCAAAAAATGAAAGTGGATCATATAGAGTCTTCCATAAATGTTTTAAATTATTTTAAAATATTCATTTATAAGATTTCAAGGTTATTTTCAATGAAATGTATTTTTGTAATATATTATGAATTTATAATTTAAAAAAGGTGATTCTCAATGAATTGTTTTCCCATGAAATGATTTAAATTATATTTAAATATTACATTATAATTTTTCCTGGTTATTTTCAAGGAAAATTATTCCCATAATATTTTATGAATTTCTAGTTTTAAAAATATAATTATCAAAGAAATTATATTTTCATCAAGAAATGTTCCAAGTTATATTTATTACAAAATAATTTTCAATATAATATTGCATAATTTTATATTACATATTAATTTAATTGGTTATTAACCAATTATACCATATTTGTTATTTCTCAGGTGGGTTTATGTTTACAATGAAGATATGTTTATAAAACTCATTCCTTTTTCATGGGTTATGCTATGATGAATTGATGAGATAATTCTGAGATCCATTTCATTTCTATGTGTTATGTTGTGTTGACATATTTTATGAAACCCATTTCTTTTGATGGATTATTATTTGATGAATTTTTTCTTATCTTATTGAAAACTTATGTATGATTTTCATTATGTGGTGGTGGTATTGTTATAATGAAATATGGAGGTCACCTTATAATCAAATATGGGTGGGACCTATATCTCCCTCAAATTAATTGAGTAATGATTAATGTTCTATGAGCTCTGGGGTACATGGGAGGTTATCAACAAACCAAAAAGATTGTATATGGTAGGTTATCACAAGCCTGAAGTAGTTAAATGGAAGGTTAGCCTTGGACTAAAATGTTATAAATTTCTTTGTGGGAATCGAAGACATAATGTTGTATAGGATTATGTGTTTTTCACAACTCCATGTCTTATTCCAATGTTACACTCTTATTTCCTATTTTAATTGATTATGTAATTATTCATGTCTTACAAAATACCAAGATTTATATCATGACTCAATTTTGTGATCTATGATATGCAGGATATGGTTTTTTAAATGTTATTATCTTGTTTCCATGCCCTTTACTCATGTAATGTTGATGTATCCCTTGTTCTCCCCTACTGAGTATCTGACCTTACCCTTTATTATGCTTTCCTTCCTGAGGTTAAGAATAAAGGTATTATGTATGATATGTATAAAAAGGGTGTTATTTATGAATAAATTATTGGTAGATCATGCAGTTCACTCATGAACCGTTTTTTTATGTATAAATGTTTCCAAAGGACTATATCTAAAATATTATGGCATGGATAATTATGTTTTGTAATGAATATTTATCCACTAATATATAATGGTTATGTTTTATAAGTTTGGGTCTCTCCACCATTCATATATGATTCATGTATAAATTGTTTCCCTACAACAAGTGACTACATGTACTGAGTCAGCTACCAGGTTTTGAGAGTCCAAGTGAAAGGATATGTTGGCCCCCACAACATCACTAGGTTCCAAGGACTGAAAGTTGGTCAAGAGTTAGTTTAACACTATCTCCCTAGTTCATAAACTAATTCTCATATCTATACAATCTATAAACTCTGATTCTATGAAAATCGTTCTGATAACACTATTTCATGACGTGGCCTTCCAAAGCCTGCCTGGATAGTGGTAAGCCGAGTGTGACACTCCTATCCCCACATTAATGGACTAGAGGTTGGTGACTAGTGTCTAGTATGCATATCACATATATGGAAGGAATTAACATAAAGTGCATATACACATACAAATATATCCATGTAGTAATGTAATTCACAAAAGATAAAAAATGGGTACTATGAATTCATGTATCAAAACTAATCTCAAAATTGAGTCTAGAAAGACCAAAAAAGGTAAAATAGCCAAATACAAGCCCACCAATAATTTAAATATATTCTAAACCTGAAATAAAATGGGATTGATTTCATGATGAAACTAATAGAACCAACCATAGTTTCTCAGGCATAAAAAATATTTACATAATGCTGATCCTACAAGGAATATGTTAAAAGAAATATATTATGGATAAGACATCACACATGCAGGAAGCACTCATATAGGTGTTAGTATAAACATACCCTATAATAGACAAAAAAACACAAAAATCGTTACGGAATGAGTTAGTTCAAAACCAAAAATAATGTAATTTAACAAGGGAACCAAGATATTCTAATATATAGACACTAATTCTCAATATAGGGTCGTGTTATCACTTCTAGACTAGGATTACACTCAAGGCTCATAAATCACATTTTTCTAAGATAACCAACTCATGGTTATGATTATGATTATAGAACTAATCCTAGAGCTTTCCCTCTCCAGGTCTTATGATGAATAATTACAAATCGGAACTCACAATATATTTATACACACCTAAGGGATCACACCCAAGGCCTTTGGGGGATACATAAACCTATGTGGGATAACCTACATGGAAGGGGATAACATTACATAGATATTGAAAATGGAATACATAACCTATCATAGGGAATAGTGATAGAAGATCACACATCAGACCAAATGGAGAGATACCAAAATCAATCTAGATCAATCTCATATAAGGGATATCTTATCCTATACTCATGATGGGATACCTCAATTTACACTCAAATATATTTTCCATGGGAACACACCCACATAAATAATGAAAATATAATGAGTGAAAAAAATGGTTCTGAGATGACAAAAAGTATACGGTGTGTATAAGAGACACATTGCATGTTCCAATAACTCTGGTTCTACCAATTCTCAAGCTCATGTACTACAACCCAATCCCATGTACACTAGTCATGTGTATGGACCCTAGTTGTGTATGTGTCAGTGTACAATCACCAAAAAAGGGGCCACATGATTTCTGACCCAAGCACATTCTTGTGTGATTGTTAAGTTCACATGTAAAACCTAACATCCATGGAGAGAATCCACATAATTTACTTTCTTATGAACAACACACTATGTATGGGGGGATTTTAGAGAAGGTATAGAACTCCAACGCACCATCTCCCATTTCTATTCCACCTCTGATTCCACCATGGAATCTACCATATATCTCATACTTAAGTTGACTGAATGGTTGTCTTTATTTGCAGCTATATTTCACTCACAATAAATTGTAAAATGATCCTTGTCTCACCATGAAACCCATGTATTAATCCCAATGAACTAAACTCTGTTGATCCATAATAAAAAATTCATTATCATAATAGGTAATATATCACACCAAAATACAACACACATTTTATCCCAATTACAAAACCCATAAAAACAATGAATCAATCAATCCAAAAAATTAGTTACAATTTTATTTTTGAATCACTAGCCAATAAAATTCTAGTGATGAATGAGGAACAATGGGATACAAAAGTTAAACACAAATTGAGAGTCTAATGAAGCTCATTTATGGTTTCCCATTATTGAAAAAAAAAATCAATTAATAGGATATAAATTCAATGTGTTAAATATAATCAACATAATATTTATAATTCATTGAATTTATAATTTAATCTTAATTCTAGAAGCTGATCAAAAAATTTATTTCTATAATAATTATTTCATGTTCTTTGAAATGAACTAGGAACATAGACTTAAACCAATGAAACATATATCAAAAATCTATATTATATTTATAAATAATGAATAATGATTTTATATCATTATTTTTGTAGAGATAAAAGAGCTCCATTTATTATTAAAACCTACTCAATATACTAGTAACCTGTCTATGATCTCATGGTCGTCTGCCAACACTCTCCTCCATGGTTCTCTCCTTTAATCTCTAGGTTTGTGTTCCTAACAGTATAATTTTCCTATAGTTTTTATTAAATATAGTAAATTTTGGTTACATTAAATTAATAGGTAATAAGTCATTTACTTAATTTATTTTCCTATTTTTTCACTAATCATTGAACATAACTAAACTCGTAGAATGTACCAATATTATATATCACTTAGCAAAAAATACCCATTATAGATTTAATAGAGGTATTTGTTTTCCCAACTGATTCACTATTCAAGATATGTTCAATTATTTCTTAAACTTTATGTGTGTGTGATATAATATGTTTAATATTATAAATATATCAACATCAGGGATCCATAGGCCCTAGAATCCCACAACGACTCTATGTTTAACTTGAAAAATATTCATATAAAATACTCCCAACGTTACATGGAAATAGAGAGTAATTCCATTATATGGGTTGAACATGGAAGAAGATAGGAGACCGTTACACTCACCAGTCATTTTAGGGAGGCCATTATAAATTAAAAACAGGGCCATCATCAATATTTATAAAGGAACATTTACCATCATGTTTAGATAAATCAACATCCATTTTAGAATTTGTGAATCCATCTGGAACCCTTTGGATTTGTTACTCACAATTTATACTTTCCCAACAAAAGGTGGATAAAACCTTTGAAGATAATTATATGCTTAATGAATTTTTATCCTTAGGGATACATTATTTATTGATTTTCCCCTAGAATATAGGGTAGTCCATAAATTTCAATATTCTAGAAATTTTTATTTCAAATTGGAAGAAGTGGAAGACTCTGAGTTATCTAATGTATCGATTGATTTATATCTTGAAAAATAAGCAAGTGTGTTGCCTTTTTCATAGGAAGTTAAATATTTCATAGTGGGTAACCTCAATTTAATTTCATCAAATAAGTAACTCCCAAATAATGAATTGAATCCACTTCCCAATGGTTTAAAATATGGGTACCTGATGGAAGGAGAATGTTTACCATTGGTAATTGAAATCAATTTTTATACAAACCATAAAAATTCATTGAATTACATTTGGTGGAATAATTTCAATGAAATAGGGTGAATAATATGTGATATCCTATTAATAAACCCAAAAAAACTACTCATGTACAATTCTTCTTGAGGGGTGTTCCAAACTCATCACACACCCCCAAGAGAGGCCAAATCCTGCCATGAATGAATTAGTAAAAAAGAGATAAATAATATATATTATAGAAAATTTTAATCTATCACATTTCATATTCACAATGGGTCTGCTCAATCCTTGTAGTTCCAAATTAAACATGACTAACTATTGTTAGGAATGAAAATAATGAAATAATTCACGTGAGAATTCAGAATAAAAAGAGTGTGTATGGACTTTTGTATATTGAATATTAGAAAATAGAATAATCATTTACTCATCCCCTTTATTGACCAAATGCTATATATATTGGTAGGGATATCTCATTATTTTTTTGGATGGATTTTTTATGTAATTTTCAGGTACCCATTATTCCTGGTGATCAAAATAATAGTACCTTTACCTGTCCCTTGGATAATTATACTGACACAAGTATTCCATTTCGATTATATAATGAACCATGTAAATTTAAAAGGTGAATGGTAAGAATATTTTATGATCAAATTGAGGATTTATTAGAGGTATTATTTGATAATTTAATATGTTTTGGAAATTATTTTAACTATTTTTTGAAAAATTTGGAAAAAATCATGAAACTTGCATTGAAAAGAATCATATTTTATTTTTTGAAAAATATCATTTCATTATTGAGGGATGAATAGTAATTGGGAATGTAATTTCATATAATTTCATTGAATTGTATAAATATAAAATTGGAGTGCTAATTTAATTTTCTTACCCATCTTGTGTGAAACATGTTAAATCATTTTTAGGATATGCAGGATTCTATAGGATGTTATGAAAGACCATACCACTTAGAAACATTCATGTAAAATCCACATGGTCAAAGTATTTCAAATTTAAACATTAAAAATTGTGAATTTTTAAGGATTTATGATATTACATTTAAATAGAATATTATATGTGTAAGAACCTAGTAGTTCTATGAGGTTTGTATCCATTAAATTTTGGTATAATTCTTCATATTTCACTAATTATGGATTCCTAATGAGGTCATGGATGTTTCGATGGTGTCCAGGGATTGTTTAGAGCTTATAAACCCAGTCAATTGAAGAATGAACTGGGTCACACGATTAATAGAAACTCTATGGGGAATTTAATAGGGAAAATCTAGGTGTACATTTTTTCCTAAACATGTTCCTAGGGTCACAATCACATGCTGTAGGTCTTGAATTTTTAATAGAGGCATATAGCATGGCTGGTGAATTGTTTCTCAGACCGTGTAGCCAAACCCTGTGGGTTCCCTCTTAAGGTAGATCACGGCACAAGGTTGGTTCATGGTTTCACCAACCGTATGAACAAACCATGAAACCCATTAATTTTTGTGTAAAAAGACAATTTTTCCATAAATTTATAATCACCCTACCCCTTTTTCTATTTTCAACCACCATCGAATGGAAGTTTTTGTTCTCCTACTTTGATATCTCTTCAGTTTCAATCATCCTATGTTCCTTAATTACTTCATTATCTAACCTCAAAATTAAGATTCTATCTTATCATTAGATTCGTCTCAGAAAGTTCTTCAGTCCTTAAGCTCGGTTTTCTATTCTTTTCCTTTTAATGATGTTATTTTCATGTAGGATCACATTTCCTATTTTTAGGATATTGATCCATTCATCATTTTTATCCCAATATAGTCCAAAATAAGTGAAGATACTATATTAAGTGATTATTATAGGCCTAATTTTTGTGGTCTATTAATTTTCCCAAAAATGTTCTCTATTTTGTAAACTTTCAACCCTGTGTGCATTCCTTTATTACTAGGAATTTAGGTTTTAATTCATATTCAATGATTATAATCCTTGAATTTGTGTTATATAGTCACACTATTCATGTTAATCATGCTATTGGAGGTAGTGAAATCAACATAATCCACCCCAATTGGGTTGCAACCTCTTTTATATCTTTGTAACCCATGTTGGGTTTACCTATTCCACCATTTTGGTGAGCTCGAATTGTCCTAAAAAAGATAAGCGGTTTATTTAAATAATTGAATATTGAATGTTAAAATTAAAGTAAATTATATATGTAACATGACCTAGTTTATTATAATTGATTGTAATTGGTTTCATTTCCAAATTCACCTTATCATGATTATTGAAAGGTAATGGAATAATCCTAATAAAAATTTATGAAATTAAAGTGATAAATGGTTTCTAATTCTTGATTAGACTTGCAATGTTGACGAAATGTAGTGGAATGAACCTAATGAGTAAAAATAAGGTATGACTATTACATGGACTAAATTGATTTATGATATATATATATATATATAAGTTTTCTATTTCATATTGACCTTTTTATCTTCATAGGAATGGTCATACTTCATCCCAACTTCAATTTCAGAGGGAATGCCTTGATCACTCAGAGGACACCATTTTGATTTAAGGAGCCAGCTTCCAAGGGAGATACCCACATTTAAATATGGTCCTTGTATACAGGTGGATTTCTAGACTGATGTCTTAGTATCCCTTAACTATCTTCTAGATATGATTATTCCTAAGATACACTCCTTGAATCTGGATTTATTTCTTTGGATGTGTGGTGTGATGGATTCACCTCTTTGGGCCCAGTCATGCTTAGCCTATGTTTACCATTCTGGATATCCTTGGACTTCGTCAGAATATTTTAGAGTGGAATGCCTTTGGAACACCCCTTGGATTACACTTAGACCCCATATTGATAGAATTCAAGTTATTACTAAGTTTTCTCATCCCCTGAGGTCAAGGATGCAGTGGTTTAACTTTGGATCCTCTTTCATTATTATCATCATTATAGGATCACTTAGTAACACCTTGGATCCTATATCATTATCTATTTCATGTACAGTTCAGTTGATTCTGATTATATACGGTAACATAATTAATTAAATTATTACATGTCCAAATACCATTTGAGGATAATGTAGTTAGGGGATATTTATTGTTATTTTTATACTTTTATATACACCTGCACATTTTTTCAGTTTATATTTACAGAATGGATTTTATAGACATCATTAGTGGTGTCTTACTGAGATTTTTCTCACACCATATATGAACTACCATTAGTTCCTGGGAAGATTATATGTATTCATGTGTTGATAATAGGAAGCATCTCAATTTGTATACCTAACTTGCCTGGTTGATTTAGGATGGGTGCCTAGTAGAAGATGACCAATCCAGCACTCAGTATGTTGGATATATTTTAGATTCTTTTTTATTCTTCTATATGAAATGTTTTTACTGACATCATGTACAACTATTTTACAATTTTTTAGATTTATGACATGAACTTACAATTTTGTATACGATTCAGTTTTTATCTTTGAGTATTACTATCTATTTATTGGTTGTTTATGTCTTCTTCCACTAAGTTATCCATTATTATTATGCTTTCTCTATTGTTATCCATCTATTATATTATATTATATCCATTGTGATCCATTCAGATATTAGGGTATATTCTCCCCATGGATAAATAGTAGGCCCTCATTGATAGTCTAAATACACTAGAAAATGGGGAGGTGTCCTTGAGGGGACGTGGCCCACTATCATAGGGAACCATGAGTGGCACCTAGGCTGGGACATCACAATGTGGTATCAAATATTTTTCTTTTCTTTTGTCTTCATTCATGTATATATAGATAGGATATTAGGAACATGTTGGAACATGGTTATAATCTATTTCTAAGTGTATCTTACCCTAATCTGAGGTAGATACCATGTTTCTGAGGAATGGGAAAAGGTTATTCTATATTTTTCTTATTACAGTTGATATCCTTTCACCATTTAGTGATACTCATGAATTGAGATATTATATATTGTTTATGGATATTTATCTTGGCCTAGTATGGAAATTATCATTGTTACATGAAACATTATTGGCACTTATATTTCACATTCCATCCATATTCCATTCTATATAGGTTCATTCTATTCCTTTCATTGCATGTGTTTCCTGTGATTGTTGATTAATTCAGGGTTTTTATCTAGTCCTGTGATGGTAACATCTTCTATAGGGTACTGGAATTTGTTATTTATTATGTCAGAAACAATCTACATTATTTTTTCCTATATAGGATGATGGTGTCATCTTAAATATCTAGTTTATACCCATGTCAGCTATATACATTTAGTTACAAGAGCTAGGCTTTGGCTATGATTGAGTGACTACTAGTTTCAATTTATGATGTTTATAATTACTCATGAATTGGAAGGGATAATTAACCAAATATATAAATCATATATCACAAGTTAAATTCATAGACTGATGGAAGAGGGGTTTTAATTGAATTAAATGGGCACCACATTCAATTATAAAGTGTATGGGCCTTTATTAGGTGGGAATAACGATCCATTTAATCGAACCTTGTCATATGTGTATAAGAAAATACAATCATTAAATGTAAATATAGACTTATAAAAAGGAATGGTTAAAATTAAATGAATACGCAAAGTGAAATTGACCCTTCAGCTACTGTAACTCCTTTAAATTAAACTTAATAACTTACCAATACCTTGGCCTCTTATGTGGGTAGTTGGGGTAGTAACATGGGAAGTGAGACCTTATTCCTATGATTTTGATTCTCTGGTGTACATATATTCTTTCAAATTTTGATCTAAGTCATGTTCATGGAATTTTTAGATCTATTCCACCATGATTTCCTTGATTCATTCACCAGTAGGGTGGAAATGACCATTCCTAAGAGATGGTGGTCCCTCAGCTGAAATTCTTACCTCAAGGAGTTCCAATAGGGGAACTTCATGTTATACCTGAACTGCGAACCAATGTATATCTTCAAGAGGGTTTTCCGAATCTAATGTAGTCCATGTAGGGTTCTCAATTATGTTCACCTATGATGGCTATTCTAGATTATAAGTCCCAACATCATCATCCTACCTTATTTTAGGGGGGTGAAAGTCAATAGGTTGTCGGGTCTTTTCTCAAACAAGTCCCATCCATCTTATAGAATCTAGATATTAATCCATATTTGAGGTTAAATCATTACACCTATATGCTACTTGATTTAACTAAACACTTGTGGGATATTGTTACTCAGACAGGTCTTCATCATGGCATGGTTTGGGTGGACTTATATATTTCCTTATATGATTACATTTTCCCGCAGACGATGAGAGTTGACAAGTCCAGAGAGTTCATAAATTAGAAGTTGGGTTCTTTATCTATCAAGTAGTATTCGTTGAATTTTGATGAGTTTCAATGCCTTGATCCACTTCTTTCCAGTGATGAACTATCTCGATTGAGGTGATTTTAGGATAGGCTCAAGTATTCCATCCACTCATAGGTGAATATATTGTCTCTACATAAATTTTCGTATATTGTTAATCAAGAATGTATCATTGAGTGAAACCTATGAGAAAATAATAGTAATGGGCATATTGGTTCAGTGTTGAGGTAGGGTAGTTGTTCTTCTAGTGGCCATAATCATTTCCATGAGGTTTCTCATTAGAGTAGTGTTTTCAAGAGTATTTTTATTAGTAGCACCATTATATAATGTCAGTGTGGAAAATAGAGGAATTTGAAGCTTTGATGTGATAGAGACCCTCTATATTTTTGTTCTTATGGTCATATGGGCCATCACTAGATATTATTCCAGACCGTTCATCCTACTTCTAGTGGAAGACGATTTATGCTAGCTCCGCCCTCAGGGGTAGGATCCGTTAAGCTGCATCTAGTTGTATGTTTGAGTAGCATCAAGAGGATAGGAAGGGGAGGTGGCTAAGGAATTGGTATCCATAATTATAATTATTAGGTCCAAATATAAGACCTACTCAAGGTAGTCTAGCTGTCGTATAGTTTTGTAGATCAGACAAGTTGTATGCCTTATAGTCGATACTCAAGGATCACAGTGCTAGACCATCATTAGTATGGGGTATTATTCTAGTATCTACTGATAGTATTTGAATGTGATTTTATACTTTATCAATTTAAAAAAAATACTCTGTTTGATGATTTTATTAAATTCCCATGTTTATTAAACTATCATGCATTTTAATTAATTAATACTTTTTGATACTTTTTTAAAATGTTTTTGTAAATGTTTTAAATTGATACCTCATGTTATTATTATTTTTATCCACATAAGGTATATTTTTTATGTAAAATAAATATGTTTTCCATATTTAGTGAGGATCCTTGGATAGACCTCAACCACTTAGGGGGGCTCATTAGGTCAACACCATAGGAAGGCCCACCAAAGGTATCCCACAAGGAGGCTTGAGAAAATGGTGTGCATAGTTCATGCTCAATGCATGTGGGATTCTGTATAGGGCCCAAAGAGCATTCTCGTAGGTTCATTGGTTGGGCATGGTCACCTTCTAGGCTATAGAACCATTTTTGTGTGTTGTGTAACCAGTGATGAAACTTTATAGCTAGATAAGAAAAGGATCATCAAGACTTTATTGATATACAATTCTTCCCCTACATCTCCAAACAAATGCGGGATGCTGATATGCTTATACTATTCATATGAACATAAAAAATCATATATAATCTTTTCCATCTGATCTTTTTAATATATCATATTCAATATTTTTTTAAGGCATGTGCTTCCATTTTTCTCTCATTAATTCTTATTTGAACCCCCGTGTGTTTTTCCTTCTTCCTTTTTCAATCATCTTCCTCAATGGTCCAACAATTGACTTTGATTTGATCGGTAATATTGACAGTGTCTTTGAAGATTCTAAATGAGTTAATTTAAGCTTGTATATTATTATTGGTTGGTTTTAGCATCAATTTTTTCATCTTCTATCATGAAAATAGTATCTCAACTATTTTTCTTCAAGATTCCCATGGTTCACCAATTTTTGGGATTCCATTGTAGTTTGAATCTTTCCCCTCTATTGTTTTCTCAATAATGATACTATTGGATATCAATAGTGAGTCAATTCACCATTATACTTAAAATGGTTACTATTTTTTACCATGTTTTACTTTATTTAAGCTAAATAGATACTAGGTGAAATCTTACTCAATATTCAACAGGAGCACCTCTTCCTTGTCTGATCAGGTTCAACAGAGTTTTATTTCTTTTTTTAGTTTTTTTCAATTATTTTTCAGTTGATGTATTCATCTACTATTTATTCCTATTGGTTGGAAATTTTTTCATTGATTCATCACTCGAAATCTCCAATGGTAGGTAATGATTAATTATTGTAAATCTACAATAGTGAGTCATGAGTCACCATTGGAAATCTCAAATAGAAGGTCAAGAGTCGCCACTCTCTATTTTTAGTAATAAAAAAATAACCCACCACTAGTAAAAAATGATTCTAATATTTTTTTATATACTATTTTTTAATTTATTTTTATAATATTAATTTATTTTTTAAAAGTTTTATTATTTTATGTTGAAATAAAATTTAAGTGTTTGTAATAATTAATTATATCATTATTTTATTAAACATATGCTTTCAGATTAAAAGACTTGTGATTAACTATTTTACTAAATTTTTCATCATTTAAAATCTAGAAGATTATATTTTTTTATTTCATTTATTTTAAATTTTTAAATTGATTAAAATAATAATACTTAAAATATTAAATGTTTTATTTTAATATTTCATGAAGAAGTATATATCTGGATTGTTCTCTATTTTTCACCGTAGATTTCCCAAAAATAGGTAACTAACATATTATTCTATTTTCATACAATAACAAGTTTCATAAATATATTAGACAATAACATGATCCTAAAGGATATTTTTTAATGATTTAGGAGATCAATTTAAGGAATAAAACCAATACAATTTTAGATCATTTGATATAATAACATGTGATACAAATTTTACATTCTTTATTATATCAATTATTCATGAAGTTATGCGGATTTTATACTCTTGTATGATCTAAAAAAGGCTTCATATTGAACATTGTTACATTGAAGTGATAAATAATCATTAATCATAAATAATCAAAATTTATAATCATCTGTTAGAATCTTGGTATTGGTTTTTATTCGAATAATATTTATTCTTCTTTTTTTTATGAATGGTTTATTCTTTAAACCAATAAAAGAATTCCTTGAATCATCTATTTATTCCCCCACCTAAATAGATATTTGGGTTGTGAATCATGATCATAATTTAGGTGAGTAGACATGTTTGGTTCCAGGTATCAAGACTATCTTGTCACTATATGTTGTTTAAAAATTACTTTCTGTAAATAAGGTTCTCACACCTTGGAAATTGGTTCTTTTTGGGTACCAATATCCTAGAGTATAGGAGGTTTTGGAGTAGGCAAGGATCATTGTAATACAGACCACTATAAATCTTATTGTTCTTATATTTTATTTCCACTAAATCTCATTCTAATAATTAAACACTTTCTAAATATTAATTTCATAAAATCTGATTAGTTTTCTCTTTAAATTTTTCAAAGTAATACATACACCCCCTATAGTAATAATTTACATCACTAAAAATCCAAAAATTGGTATCACAACATAGTTACTTGATATTTGGTTTTGATATCAACGATTTGGTCTCAAAATATTATATTTGATAGTTTAATATTTCTACTATTTATTTTTTACTCTGTACTAACCAGATATCATATGCTTAATTGTCAAATGATCAAAATAAGATACTTCTTTTAAGATGCCAGGTATCAATTCCAATGATAGATTTTTTCTAGAGAAACCCTCATTATTTGATGGGAGTGACTATGTCTACTGGGAAGCCATAATAAAATTACACTTGAAACAACTAAGTGAGGATCACTGGACTATCATGAATAAGACTTATGAGCTACCCAACGTGGATCCTGAGATAATGGTAGGTAATGACATTGTAAAATATGTTTTAAATTTTAAATTTAAAAAAAATTACCATGATAAATGTAGAAGTGTCTATACCCATGTTTCATCTTTTACGATAGCCCATTACATATGGAGTACATTGTAAGTAACTCATTATGGTATTGAAATAATGAAAATAACCAATCTAGGAATGCTCTAAGAATAATACAATGACTTTAAGATGGGAGATGAAGAATATATAAACAAGATGTTTCATAGGTTTACCAATAGAAATAAGTATATGAGTTCACTTTTAGAAGTCTTCGACAACAAAAATCAAGTGGAAAGAGTTCATACAATACTTATAAAATGTGGGAATGAAAATAAAGTGTCCATTGAGGAGAGTAAGATTTTTAAAGAGTATACATTATATGAACTAATTGGATCTCTACTTCAATATGAGTTAGAGCTGAAAAATATTACTGATGAGAAGTATAAAAAAATTTATGTCATTTAATTATAATATTATTGATACCACTAATTACACTGAATTTGAAATCTAGGAAAGTGAGAAAGAGATGGGTGACTTTATTAAGAATTTTTTCAAGTTCATGAAAAAATTTGAAAGAGGCAGTTCAAGAGGAATTCCAAAAAGAATTATAAGAAATGTAATAATACTAAAAAATAATTTTTTATAATTCACCTATTATGAGTGAAGGAATAAATTTCACATAAGGAATAACTACTGTAAACTCAAACATCCAAAGATATACAATGACAAAAGAACAAATTAATAACAATATTATTTTCTATGTTGGGAGTGTTCATAATATTTTGATTCAAGTTGTTTTTTAGGAAATGAACAGGAGAGAAAGAATCCAACCCTAATGGGTATTACATGTTAGGTAATGTATTTTTTCTTCAACCGGTTATTAATTCATACAGATGTTGATGATATGTCTTTTTCTATAAATGAAATTGAAATTGTTTGTACTTATTGTTATTAATTTGATTCAAAAAAGTCCTAAATTAACAATTTCTAAAAGAGAATGAAGAGTTAAAGAATGATAGAGTCAAAATAATTGAAAATTATACTGACTTATTAAATTAATAATAATAATTTGATTTTATAAAATGATAAAATGAAAATAGAATTTAATAATTTGAAAATTATTATTTCTAAGAATGATAAAACTAAAGAGGATTACAATTCATAATTTCTAAATCTAAAATATGAAAATGAAAGAATTATAGACTTTTTTTGATGTAAATGATAGAGATCAAAATAGAATATTTAATTTAGTTAGGGATGAACTAATTAAATTAAAAAATGAATGTAATAAATTAAATAATGAAAAAAATAAGAATCATAGCTTCTGGATCCAATGAAAAAGTATTTACAGATTTAAAAACTATTCAAATTAGAATATGAATTTGAAATATGAATTTATTAATCATAAAAGTGATTTATAAAATTTTGGTAAAGGAAAATAAAAAAATGAAGATATTTTCCTTTTCATTAAACAAAATACAATTAAAAATGGTTTTGGATACAATTTTATAGATCTATGTTTAAATATTACTAATATTGTTAAAATCTAAAAAGGAAGCATTTTAAGTGTAACCTTTTTTAGTGTAGAATGAAATATAATTATAAAAATGAGTATCTACTTGGATTTACACAAATAATTTGGTCATACTATAAGATTAATTTATAATTATTTACTTTCTAATCATACCACTAGTAAATAATTTAAGTCTATTTTGGTGCAATAGTTTTCTAAAACTAATCCTGTAGAACCTATGTTGGAATAGATACCTAAATAATATGTTTGATTATTTAATTTCATGAAACATACCTTAGAAATATTAACAAATAATGGTACTTAGATACTATACACTTTAGGAACATGATGGGTGAAATTTAAAAATTCTTATGGTTTAATTCATATTATGGTGGCCTTGTCTTTTTTGGAGACAGCTCTTAAGGTCAGATTAAAGGAATATGTGAAGTTGGTTTTTCTAAAAAAATGATTATTTTAGAACTATTATATATACATGGTTTAAAACATAATCTTATAAGTATATCACAATTTTGTGTTCATGTATTAATTTTTGTATTTGAAATTGATAAATGTATTTTTATAAAAATTAAATTTGGTTTATTTTCTACAAATAGGAAATACATTGAATATAATATTGAATTTTTTGATCTAACCAAACCAAAGGTTATGTGTTCGAATGATGTAGAAGTAGATGAGTTTTGTGGCACAAGTGGATTAGGCATGAAAATTTAAGACTCTTTCACAGACTATCAAAGCATGAACTGGTTCTAAAACTGACCAAGTTACATACAAGTAAGTACTTCATGTTTGATTCCTTTTTGAATGATAAACAATACGAAGAAATATTTAAATCTATAAATGATTTTAGTAATACAATATGATTATAGTTACTACATATTATCTTTATTGGACCTATTAAACTTTCATGTTTTGGTGGTAAAAAGTTTGTTTTTATAATTTTAGATGATTAAAATTGATTTTTATGGATATATTTTTATCCCATAAATATGAAACATTATCCAAATTTTGTTCCCTTTGTATGATTATTCAAAATTTTAAAAAAACTTCAATCACCTTTCTAAGAAGTGATATAGGCGGTGAATTTTTAAATTTATAATTTGATAAATATATTGAACCAAATGGCTCTAAACATTAGTTCCCATACCCTTTGTCACTACAACCAAATGGTGTGGTAGAAAGAAAGAACAGATATATTCCTGAAATGGCTAGGTCAATGATAATATAATTTAGTGTACCTAAATATTTTTTGGTAGAAGATTCAAATACATAGTTCCATGTTTTAAATAGTGTTTCTATTAGATTGTTCCTAAATAACAATCCTTATGAAATATCAACGGGTTTAAACCTAAATTTGGTTATTTTAGTGTCTTTGGTTGTAATGTATTTATCTTAATTACAAATGAAAATTTAGAAAAATTTGACTCTAAATCATATGAAGTGATATTTTTAGGATATTCAAATTTTATTAAATCATATATAGTTTTAAAAATAAAACATTAGTTTTTGAAGAACATGTGCGTGTTAAGATTAATGAGAATATATTTAATAAGAAGGATTTTTAATTGATCAAAAAAATAATGAGTTCATAAAATTTAATTTTGGTGAATATATTGACCAAGATAATGAAAATGCATCTATTTAGGGGGAATATATCTTCTCAAAATAATCCAAAATAATGGGATACTGTTAAATATCACCCTATTGAAAAATTAATTGGTAATTTAGAATCAATAATTCAAACCAAATTTTTTTTACTTTAATGTTCCATTTCTACTTTAGTTGTTGAATTTTTTATTATTAACATTTAAAATTTATTAATTTATTAAAATTGAATTAATTCTACGGATGATGAGTTAAATCAATTTGAAAGAAATAATGTATGGGATTTAGTTACTTTTCAAAATTGTAAACCTACTGTAGGAACTAAATGGATTTTTAATAATAAAATTCTTGAAGCTGGAAACATTGTTAAAAATAAAGAAAGAATAGTAGTTCAAGGTTATTACCAGGATGAGGGAATTGAAATTGAATATTCTTTTTCTCCTATTTCTAGGGTGGAAGAAATTGTAATCCTTTTATCCTATTATTATTTTCAAATCATCAATTTATTTCAAATAGATATAAAAAGTCCCTATTTAAATGGAATTATTTCCTAGGAAATCTTTGTTAGAAAACCCCCTAGATTTGAAAATGATATTTTTACAGATCTTGTTTTTAAACATAATATCGACTTATATGGTCTTAAACAAGATCCAAGATCATGGTATGAAAGACTAACAAAAATTTGATTAAAAATGAATTTTTTGATGGTAAGGTTGATCCAAACTTGTTTATAAAAAGAGTTTCAAGTGATATACTTACTATATAGATATATGTTGGTGATATAATATTTTGTTTCAAAAAATTATTTACTATATAATTATTTTTATAAACTAATATCAAGTGAATTTGACATGATCATAATGGGAGAAATAAAATATTTCCTTTTAAAAAAAATTAATCGAAGAAAAAATGTATTATCTTAAATCAAGATAAGTGTGTTAAAGAACATGTAATGAAGTTTTTATTATACTCTAGTAAAACTATGAAACACCTATAATAACTAATTCCAAATTTGAATTAGATGAATCTTGGAAGTCAGTTAATATTAAACTATATAGAGGCATGATAGGTATCCTATTGTATCTCACTACTTCAAGACTAGAAATAATGTTCTCAATTTTATTTTGTGATAGGTTTTAGTTAATCCCAAAATAAATTCATATTAAATCTATTAAAAAGTAATTATATATATGAAGTTTATTAGTTTTATTATAATATTCTATTTTATAGATAATTTTTTTAATTACTTCCTTACTCTGATTCTGACTTTGGAAGTTGAAGACTGGACTGAAAAAACAAAACAGGTATGTCTCAATCTTTTTAAAAAAAAATTATCATGGAGCTTTAAGAAAAAAAATATCATTATAAACAGTAGATATTGAATATGTTGTTGATTCTTGTTTTTTTTCAGAGAGTGATTAGATAAAACAAAATTTGTATGATTTTAATATAACATTTGATAAAATTATTATTTACTATGTTAACTCAAGTTCTAATTATATTTATAAAAAAACCTCTCCAATATTATATAACTGAACACATAGATGTTATATTTCATTTTCTTAAGGATCATGCAAATTAAGGTGATATATTCTTAGAATTTGATCCAACTGAGAAACTATTAGCTGACATTTTTGAAAAAAACCCATATATTATGTTAAATTTTAGAAGATAAAATTTTGATTGGGTATCTTAGAAGCTTAAAATCATTGTTATTATAGTCATGGTACTTAAATATTTTTTTACTGGATTACTATAATTGAATTTTATTTTCTACTCTTAATTAATGATACTTAGATCATGTTATTTAAAAATGATTTATTAACTATAACCATATTTTAATCTACTTTATTTGAATATTGTATCTATCTATTTTTTCTCATGATAATAGACTACGATTTTTCGTTTAAATTATTTGTTTATGATTAAAAGAGAGTCTCTTTATATATTTATTCGAATATTCATTTTGATAAATTTGAAAATGTTTGAGATATTTGTTGAAAATTTAATGAATGTTTGGTATTGTAATTTAAAAAAGGGTGAGTTTATTAGTATTTTAAAGTGATTTAATAATTTAACATTATTATTTGTGTTGATAAATTAATCCCTCATGAAAATTTTATGAAATAATCAAATTTATTCAATTATCAAGTATTTTATTGAATTAATACTTTTTCATATTTATTTATAATTTTTTTGTAAATATTTTAAATTGTTGATTCATGTTATTATTTTTTTATTCACTTAATGTTAAAAAATTATTATATAAAACATAAATTCATTTCATCCCCAGTGAGGTACCAGGGATATCCCTCAATCACATAGGGTGACATAGGTCAACCCCATTGAAAGGAATACAACTAGTAGCCCACAAGGAGGCGGGAGTAACTGTTATATATAGTGAATGCTTGACACAAATGGGACCATGTATAAGGCCCTCTAAGAATGCTCGTAAGTTCATGGGTTGGTATAGGTCCCATATTGGGTCGTAGTCCTATGTGTGTGCATTATATAACTGGTGTTCATCCCTGGTAGCCAGATCAATCCGAGGATCAATGCAACGTGATTGATATATAGTTCTGCATCGGTATCTAAAAATTGAGGTGGGATAGTGATATGTTTTTACTATTCATGTGAACTTAAGGAACACAATTATATTCTCTATCATTATTTCTTTTTATTATCTCTCATTTGATATTTTTTAAAGTCTCATTCTTTAATTTTCTCTCTCAAAGGCATTCATATTGGAACCCCCATGTGATTTTCCTTATTCCTTCATCAGTCATCTTCCTTAAATATTTAATCATCGGCTTCCAGTTAAGCAGTGATATTCATATTGTGTTTGAAGAATCTAAATGAATTTATCCTAGCTTTTCGATTTGTCTCATTTAGTTTTATAATACATTTTTACATCTTCTCTTAATAAAATAGTAGATTCAATGTTATTCTTCAATATTCTAACTTTTTACCTCTCTTTGGGATGTTTCTATAGCTTAAAGCCTTCCCTTATTTTTCTTTCTTGATGGTGACACGGTTGGACATCAACGGTGAGTCAAATAACCTATGGAATTCAAATAGTGAGTATTTCTTTACCCATATTTATTTTCTTTCTCCTATAAAAAGATCAAAAAGAGGATTATTCAAGCTCCAGCATGGGCTTGTCTTCCTTCTTCAATTGGGGGCAGCATATTTTTCATCATATTTTAAGTGGGTTTTATTTATTTTTCAGTATATTTATTCATTTTCTATTTATTCCAATGGGATTGAAATTTTTTTTCAAGACACAATTAGAAATATCATATAGTAGGTCATGAGTCACCAATGGACATCTATAATAGTGACTCATGAGTAACCATTGGACATCCCCAATGGTAGATCATTAGTCATCGCTCTCTATTTTCATTGGTAGAAAAATAAACAGCTATTAGTTAAAAAAATTTATAAAATTTTTTATATCTCCTTTTTTAATTTAGGTTATTATTATGAATTTATTTGTTAAATAATTTATTATTTAATTAATAAAAAAATTTAATGTTGGTAAAAATTAATTGTTTCATTATTTTATATACACATATGATTGTTGTTTAAAAGTCATGTGTTGCTCTATTTTACTAAATTATTTTGTATTTATAATCTAAAAGATTGTATTTTTTATTTTAATTGTTTTATAATTGTGAATTATTTAAACTATTATACTTAAAATATTAAATGTTTTATTGTAATTTTTCATGAAGGAATATAAATCCTGATTGTGATCTGTTTTTTACCATAGATTTAACCAAGGTAATGACCATATTATTCTATTTTTATAACCAAATAAGTTTCATGTAGATAATTTACATAGAAATAATCCTAAAGGATCTTGTTTTAATGATCCAATAGATCTTTTCGAGGAATAAAACATTTACCAGTGCACATCATTTGATGCCGCAACTTGTTATACAACTTCAACATTCTTACTATTTTTAATTATTCACAAACATTTTTGACATCATTGTTCTATATGTGATCCCAAAAGGAATTTATCTTTGACATTTTTATATTCTAGTGATCAATGATCATCATGATTCAGCATAATCAAAATTTCTAATCATTTTATAATTTCCCAATATTAGTTTGTATTCATATAATATTTACTCTTATATTTGTATTTATTCATGTCTGGTTTATGGTTTTCCATAATAAAATAAAACCATGAATATTATAGTAATTCAACCACCTAAAAGGATCTCTAGGTTGTGACTCCCAATACAAAGTCAGGTAAGAATACTAGGTTGGTTTTTCTATATCATGACTATGTTGTGCCTCTGAGATATTTAAAATTAAGTGTATGTGGACAAGGTTCTCCCACCATTAAAAGTGACTTTCTTAGTGGGTACCAATATCCATGAGTATTAAATGCAGTTGAGGAGTTTACTAGGATTCTCTTTATGTGAACCACAATAAATCTTGGTGTTCTTACTTTTTATTTCCACTGTAACTCATTCCTAGGACACTACACTCACTATGTCTTAATTTCATATAGTTTGATTATTTTTTCCATTAAATTTTGAAAATGAATATTCAATTTTACACTAGTCATAATTTCAATCTCTAATGATCCAACAACCTCTACAACTGTATCTTATTTCTTCGATGCATGTGATTCTCACTCCTTTATCTCCTTATCAACCTTGGAATGTATCTAGCAAGTAATTCGGTACTTTTATGGTGTGATGTCCCAAGATACACCCTTTTATGTTTGGTTAGAGGGAATAATTCAATGCAAGGATTCCCCCCATTATGTATTTAGTTATCAATTCTTATGGGAACTCTTCATACTCGATATGGTAGGTTTCGATTTCATTCTCATAATGGTTTGGGAGGTTCTATGTCAGGAAAATATGGATTATTATGGATGAAGGTTGTCATTTACATCACCAGAGGGTTGTAGTTATCTCCAAAATATTTAGTGGAATGTATAGGACAGTAGATATGGACCATAAAATAATGGGATATGTGGAGTGACCACCCATATTTCTAGTCTCACCATAGAGAAGAAAAAAATATATCTAGAAAATTTTCTTCAGTTGGTAGATCATTTCAGGGATATCTTTCCCAATTATTTTTCTAGATTATCTCTTGAGAGAGATATAGAGTGTATGATTTATATTTTTTAGGTGTATCTCCAGTATCTATTAATGTATATAGGATGGAACCTTCTAAGATCTAGGATCTCAAGTGACAGTTATAGAATTTAGAATCTAAGGGGTTTATCCGACCTAACACTCTTTACATGGTTATCTCATGATTTTCTCCAAAAAGGAGGATGGGACCCTTCACTAATGTGTGTATTACCAATGTTCTAGTCATATTAGGATTAATAACTAATACTCATTTCCTTAGATAGATTATCTCTTTGACCAACACCAAAGAACTTTGGAATTATCTAAGATCGACCTCAGATCGGGCTATCATCATGTGTGAGTCAGGCCTTCAGATATACCACATACATATTTACAAAGTTAGTATAATTTATATGAGTATCTTATTATTCCATTCAATCTTAAAAATGTTCCCCCAATTTCATGTCCTTGGTGAATAGGGTTTTTTATCCCTATTTGGATTCCTTTATCGTGGTCTTTTTAGAAGACATCTTGGTGTACTTGAATACTCATAAAGACCATTCTAAACATCTTGAGATCATTTAAAATACACTAAGAGATCATAATCTATGATCTAAGATGGATATTTTTAACTTTTGGATCAATAAAGTTAACTTATTAGGTCATATTGTCTTATAATCAAGAGTATTTGTTGACTTATAGAGGGTGAGTGTTTTTGTTTCATGGGAGAATCCCAATAATAAGTTTGATATATTGAGTTTCATGGGGATATATAGATATTAAAAGTTTTTCATAGAGGACATATCATGCCTTGTTACACCTATTAAAAGTCTTAATAAGAAGTTTGTGAAGTTCTTGTGGTATGAAGCGTGCGATAAGGCCTTTTAGGAGCCGAATGAAATGATTACTTTAGAATTGATTCTGATTCTTCATGTGCCTAGAAGAGACTATATCGTGTTCTATGATGCATCAAGAATCAATATAGGTGTATTTTAGATATAGTAGTATAGATTCATCACATATGGATCATTCGAATTGAGAATCACATTTTTAACTACCTAACACACAACCTTGATCTTGCAACAGTTTTCATGCCTTACACTACTGGAAAAACAATATGATGGGTGACCACATTCTAGTGTATATTGGCCACAAGAGCATCCAATATATCTTTAAATAGTGTTAAATTAATCATAGAAAATTAATATGGGTTTTAATAGCTTTACACTTTTGATATTTTCTTGGATATGTGACTAGAAATGGCCATGTGGTGGCTGATGCATTGAGCTAGAAAACTAAGTCACATGCCATACAGGAAGCCAGTGGTGAATTGAAATTGATGGTCCTTTTATTTGAGCTGCATCTAGAGTTTCATGAGATTCATAAGTAGTCTTTTATTTAAGAATTTTAAGTTACCTCTTTACTCCTTGATAGAGTGAGGAAAATGATGGTTTTGGAACTTGAGGGTTTGGTTCTCTGGGAGAGTATTTTTGGGGAGGACCTGCCTCCAAATTGGTCTGTTGAAGGAGAAAACATCCTAGGTTTACATGGGAATATCTGGGATCTTAAATACATGAGAGAGGAACGGATGTAAGAGTCCTATACTTCTCAGTGGTTATTTCAACCTATAATCTTCAAGATATATCGTCATATGTATCATCGTTACTAGTGTATTGGGATAAAATACTTGATAACATGTTTTATCACTTGGTTTTCTACCAGTCATTAGGTGACGATAGATCCCCAGTGGCCTACTAGATTTTTACAACCATTACCAGACCTATAATGGAAATAAGAAGATGTTGAAATGGATTTTGTAGTTAGATTAATGAGGTTACCTAGAGGTAGTGAAATAATTTGGGTAGTCATTGATCAACTAACAATGGTATCCCACTTCCTTCCAATCTGAGAGACTTTCTCAGTTGATGATTTGGGAAGACTGTATTTCTATGATATTATCCATTAAAATGGGGTCCTTCGTACTATCATTTCAGATTGGGATTCACATTTCACTTTGAGGATCTAGAAAAAGTTAGATAGATCTATGGGTACACATGTGATTTTGAGAAACAAAATTACCTTCTTACCAGTGGTTGATCATAATAGATGATATAGGTTTTGGAGGACATGCTTTGAGAATGCATCCATGAATTCGATGGTTATTTGGGGAAGCATAGCCCTCTCATCAATTCTTCCTATAATAATATCTTTTATGAGAATATTTATATGGATATGTACGAGTCCTTGTATGTAAGGTTGGGTTATACACCCCTATGTTGGATAGAGGTAGGAGAGGAAGTGCAACTAGGTCCTTGTATCATTCATGAGGCTTCGGAGTAGGTGTTGTTGATTAGAAATCATATTTCTATAGATCAGTATAGATAGAATTTATATTTCGACCACCATCAATGATCACTTAAATTAATGGTTTGGGATAGTATTTTCTTTTAGGTATCATCCATAATTGATAATAGATGGAAACAGAGAGAATTATAGCATCCCAACCTGGATTCCATGCCCCGGTGCCCCAAGACAGACCACCATATGACCTCAGTTGAACCTCCCCATATACCAGAGGCTTTCAACTATTAACGAGGGTCTAATATAATTCATATGGAGACTATACCTTATTTTTTTACTTCAAAGTAATATAACAACGGATATAATAAAAAATAACCAAATGATATGAAACAACTAGGAAAATTTAGTATAACAAGATGAAAAAAATTGGAAATAAAATATCAAAACTGAATAGTTGACATGCCATAATAAAGTACATGCCAAGTGTCAAATGTAACTCTAAACTAAATAGACTGACAAGTCCCATGTGGGCCCCGAACCAAATCTAGTTCCCACATGCATGCTCCATAACAAATCAGTCAACTAAAATAAATATTTTTACCTTAACTTGTCTAGTAATCAGATAATATATTCAAGTACTGATCAGCCTTCTTGAGTAGGGTGTAAGAACAACTCAGTAGGCCACCACCAACAGTTTCTAAAACAAATCTAGTCAATAACAGTGTATGCATTTGTACAAGGAATAAAACCCAAGAATTAAAGTAAAAAGACTATATTTATTCAATTACTCTTTATTTAACCACATAACACCCCCAAGATCCCAAGAACATCAAAACTCTCAATACAATCCTCAGCTCGTGCCAGAATATGAACTATCCCCAAGGGAAATAATATATTTGAATGTTCATGTTGCTATTTATTATCACAATTCATATCTGATTAAATTCAAAAATCTTGTAAATAATTTTGGCATGAGTAATGTGAACATAGGTCTCCAACCTCAAGGGTCTAATTTGAGTGAGTGTAAAGGAAGAATAAAAACATGTTTGGAAAAGGGGGATCTCTCACGGTCTTTTCCCAGGCCCAACTCCAAGAGCTCTCAGAGTCTCTGGGAAATGAAAATGGAATCTTTCATGATATTCCTCCACGAAGGCTCTCACATTCCTTTGGAAATCAAAATAGAGTCTCTCATGGTCTTCCTCCCTGAATGCTCTCATGGTCCTTCGAAAATCAAAATGGAATCTCTCACAGTATTCATCAATAAATTCGTCTCTCACACCCCTGTTAACCCATGTGCCAATCCAAGCCAACATAATCACAACCAAGTGACCTAAAACCAATAGCCATATCATAAATCACCCCATTAATTAATTCAACAATTAATTAATCATCTCAACTCTACTAATTAATTCAATAATTAATTAATCATCTCAAATCTAATTATTAATTCAATAATTAATTAATATTCTCACAGTGTTAGTTAATTCAATAATTATTTAATATTCTCAATATATTAATTAATTCAAAAATTCATTAATATTCTCGACTCTTTTAATTAATTAAATAATTAATTAATCTTCTCAACTCTATTAATTAATTAAAAAATTCATTTATTCATTTAAATCCACTATAAAATAATAAAAATTACATTAATTAATTTTAAAATTAATAAATCTATTCAGAATCCCAATATCCCATAATTAATTGAATAATTAATTATTTAATTGGAAATCTCAATATCCTATAATTAATTATTCTATTAATTATTCAATTCAAAACAATAATATCTCATAATTAATTAATCAATTAATTATTCAACTTAAAATATCTATATCCCATTATTAATTCATCAATTAATTATTCAATTCACTGTATCAAAATTCCATAATTAATTCATCAACTAATTATTCCATTCATAATGTCAATATCTAATAATTAATTCAATAATTAATTATTCCATTGGAAATATCATTGTCCCATAATTAATTCATCAATTAATTATTCAACTCCAAATCTCAATATTCCATAAGTAATTCATCAATTAATTATTCAATTAAAAATCCCATTTTCCTATAATTAATTCAACAATTAATTATTTCAATTCACAATTTAATATTCCATTATTTAATCAACAATTAATTAATATCCAAAATCCCACAATTTTAATACTCTTATAATTAATTCAACAATTCATTATCCAATTCACTATTTTCATAATCACAATGATACATTAATTAATTCAACAGCTAATTAATCATAATCAACAATCATAACATTATATCCATAAATTAATTCAGCGATTAATTATTTATATAAATTCCATTAATTAATATCACAATTAATTAATCACATTGATTATATTCAATTAATTCACCAATTATTTTTTCACATCGATTGCATTAATAAATTCTATAATTAATTAATCACATTCAATCCCTTAAATTAATTATATAATTAATTATTCATGTCAAATTCCATTAATTAGTTCAAAATTAATTAATAATATTCAATCACATCAATTAATTCACTAATTAATTGTACATGTCAAATTCCATTAATTAATTCACCATTAATTAATTACATTCAATTCCATAAATTAATTGTCCAATTAATTTTCCAAGCCAAATTCCATTAATTAATTCTCAATTAATTCATTTCCTTCAATCCCATCAAGAAATTCTCTAATGAATTTTCCATGTCAATTCCATTAATTAATTTCAAATTAATTAATCACATTCCTTCTATTAATTATTTCAAAAATTAATTAATCTCATCAATACCATTATTTAATTAAATATTTAAATAATTACATTACTTGATTAATTAATTCATTAATTAATTAACCCTAATAATATCTTTATTTAATTCAAGATTAAATATTCACATTACTCCATTAATTAATTCATCAATTAATTAATCCCAACATAAAAAATTAAATTACCCAAATTAATTCATCAATTAATTGTTACGTCCCAGCAAATTAAATATTCATAATTAATTCCTTAATTAATTTTTCCATATTATTCAATTCAATATAAAAATAATTAATTTGACAGTTAATTATTCAATTTCAATAAACTCAATCTCTTCATAATTAATTCAACAATTAATTCTTCCAAATGAAAATCCCAATATTCTTATAATTATTTCAAAAATTATTTATTCCATTAAAAATACCGAATTCCTCATTATTAACGCATTAATTAATTATTCCACATTTATAATTTTATTATCCTAAATTTCACAATTTCTTGAATTAATCACTTTAACAAATTAATTAATTCAATAAAAAACTAAATTGATAAACATAAAAAATAAATAATAATATTACATACATATAATTGAAACCAAGTATTTGGGATTTGAATTTTTATCCCCTTACCTAATGTTTGATGAAGAATTCTCACCAATAGAATTCCCCAATTTGAAGTGGATCAATCAATAATGTGGCAGAGAACACGGTCTAGATCTGAAATCCCTAATTTGAGATTGAACCATCAAGATCCAATCATCCTAGATCTAGATATATAAAAGCTACATCTATATCCAATAAGATATAGTATAAATTCCCTCTAAAAGATGTGGTAGAGATGAGAGACTGGAAGGAAATCACACCATATTAGATCCTCTTACTAGGGAGAGTGTATATCTTCAATCTAAAAATTGATTTGCCATAAAAAGATATCGGGAGCCTTAGGGAACCTTTCAAGAGGCGCCAAATTGTGAGGAACCCTCAGAGGATGAGTGGTGGTATATTTTGTGATAATATAGGGGTTTGGGTATTTGAAAATCTAACTTTTCTAGTAAACTGAAACTATGTACATTGTTTGTTACTCGGGGTGCACAGTTTCCCCTAACTATTCATCTTAAGAGTGTGCCACTTCTTAGAGGGTGCATGGTTTCTTCTTTTAGTGAACGCTATTTGAAAAATGTTGTTCCATCTATTCAATCTCTCTTCATTCAAGGTTGTACAGTTTGCTGGGCCAGGGCATACATTTTGGGCGAACCGTGCACTGCCTAAACTTATTCAAAAATTCTCAATTTTCATCGAGATTCACCCCAAGGTAAAACCCAAATGAAAAGTATTCAATAACAGGAAAAAATATTACATTTAAAAGAGCCCCATATATCTCCATAAATATTCAGGTTCTGACAATATCATCACCTTATAATAGCTCTTCCTCAAGTGGTACTTACATTTATCTGTAAGATTCCTAGTCAAAATGGTTCGGCCATTAATACCTCTTATTTTCTTCTCTCTCCCATGATTCAAAATTTACACATTCATGTTTACATAATACATGAACTATCATCATGGTCATTCCCTACAACACTTTTTCACAATGATCCAGTATATGTATCAGATGCTCCTCATAGGACGCATCGGTTTTAAACTCATATTCCACAACATACCAAATGTGTTTCCCAAATCACTATTCCAAACAACTTGAATAACATCATCCAACATTGGTACTTATCCTTTCCATAAAAACACCTAGACAGTATGCACATCCACTGCCTATAAGGACCACTTATCATTTCCTTGAGAATTTTTACATGCTCCTTATAGGATCCTCATTTAGAGACTTTCTATAGATTACCACCCACCATCCAACTCCATATATATTGTTTCATAATAGGATCTTATAAGGGGCCCCATTTCCAACCAAAACACATTTAGGTAGCTTGGTGTAAATCCAGATCTTTCCCATCATACTCAAGATAATGTCAAGGTAGGGGAAATGATCTACACTCATTAAAATATTTATAAGACGTTGTGGGTGAATACCACCAAAAATCCTCTATAAATGATGTTACCTACCACTATAAAATCACCTTAATCTTTCCAAAGATTTAGGTTCCCTTTCCCTCCAAAATCTCACCACACCGATCCAAAACCCAGATGATCCCTCACACAACCTACAATCGATTTCTCAAACTAAGGAATTCTCATTACCCAAACCACCCAGAACAAGTTACAAATAAAAAACAAAGGATCATAAATTCACAACATTAAAATAGTTAACAAGTTGATTTTACACAAAAACAAAACATGACTTTCCATCTTTTTCCAGTTTCATGGTCAAAACCAAGGCATCATCACTACTCTTAACCATCTGACATGGAGGTCTTGTCCATAAAGTTTAAACACATCTTCAATATTAAACATTCTCATTAGATAACCATTTATTCATAGTTTTCATCATTATACAATTATTGTTACAAAATTTCACATTATGATCCATTTTTATTTCAATTTTACAAGCAAGGAGAAACAATTTCGTGCTCAATAACATAATTATTCCTTTCTTTCCCATGCGTACATATAAATGATGTATTTTAAAATAATCCTTAGTTTTATGAATTATTCTTTAATACTCAACTCTCTTGCCTTTCGGGACCCTGATTCAAAAATCATAAAACTTCAATATCAATAATCACATCACACAACAATTATGTCAGCCAAGGTGAAATAATATTTCGTTGTAATAGAAAACATCAACAACAAAAATCCAACCCCAGGTACTTGGGTTTGATATCATACATGGGTTAGCTACGCCCATGAACAATCTCATAACCAAGGCTCAAATCTTAGTTGTCACCTTTCTACCTTTCCAAAATAGTAATAAAAAGGAAAAATAAAAGAAAAATGGGAACTGATACCACTTTTTAACATCCTAACCCTGGTGCCACTCTCTGGTGCCCCGAGATAGACCTCCACATGACTACATGCATGCCACCCCATATGCCGGAGGATGCTGACTAGAAGCAAGGGTCTAATATCTATCATGGGGAGAATATACCCAATTTTTTAATTTATAATTATATATTTGAATAAATAATAAAAAATAAACAAATTATATGACATAACCAGAACAATTTAGTATCACAAGATGACAAAAATTACAATTACAAAATAAACTCAAAACATTGGATATTACATGCTAAATTGTGTGCCATGTTTCAGATGAAACTCAAAATTATAGAAAATGAAGACTCCCAAGCGAGTCCCAAAACTTTTCTGATTCCCTCATACATGATCCATACCAAATCACCCATCTAACATACATATTTTTCACTTAACATGTCAGGCAATCATATAATCTATTTAGGTAAAAATCTGGCAACTTTAGTAGGGCATGAATACAACTCAGTCGGCCACCACCAATAGTGTCTATAAAAAATCGAGTCAATAACAGTGTATGCAGTTTTATAAATAATAATATACAAGAAATAAAGTTAATATTTTACATTTATTCAATTACTCCTTATTTTACCACATAACAACCCATGGTTCCTCAGGACACCCAAACTCTCAATACCTACCTCAGATCCTGTAGGAACTTGAACTATCCCCAAGGAACATCATATATATGAATGTCCATTTTATCATTCATTATCATAATTCATGTCTTATAAAATACATAAAACATGTAAATAATTCTCACATGAATAATGGGAACATAGGGCTCTAACATCAACGGTCTAATGCGAGTGAGCCTAAATGAAGCATAATAGCTTGCTAGGGAAAGGGGGAAGCTCTCACAGTCTTTTACCTGACCTAATTCCTAGAGTTCTCATGATATCTTGGAAATCAAATTGGAACATCTATCAATATTCCTCCCCAAAGGCTCTCACAATCCTTTGGAAATCAAAATTTATGTTATCATGGTCTTCCTCCACTTAGGCTCCCACGATCCTTCGAAATTCAAAACAGAATCACTCAAGGTCTTCCTCAGATAATCCCTTATTCCCACATATGTTAACCTATGTACTAATCCCTGAAAACGTAATCACAACCAAGATACAAATAACCAATATCAATATCACAAATCAAACCATTAATTAATTCAATAATAAATTATTCATTTGAAATCTATTAATTTATTAAACAATTAACTAATCTTCAAAATTATATTCATTAATTCAACAATTAATTAATCTCTTTAACTCTATTAATTAATTCAACAATTAATTAATCTTCCCAACTTTTTTAATTAATTCAATAATTAATTAATCATCTCAACTCTATAAATTAATTTAAAAATTAATTAATCTTCTCAAAACTATGAATTAATTAATGAATTAATTAATCTTCTCAACTCTTTTAATCAATTCAACAATTAATTAATATTCTCAACTCTATTAATTAATTCAATAATTAAATAATTCAATTCAAACAATTGTAAAATCACAAAAATTCCGTTAATTAATCCAATAATTAAGTAATCAAATCACAAACCCAATATTCCATTATTATTTCAACAATTATTTTTTCACATGGAAATATCAACATCACATAATAAATTCCTCAATTAATAATTCAATTCACAACCTCAATATCCCATAATTAATTCATCAATTAATTATTCATTTGGAAATATCTATATCTCATTATTAATTCATCAATTAATTATTAAATTCACCAGCTCAATATCCCAAAATTAATTCATAATTTAATTATTCCCTTCATAATTTCAATATATGATAATTAATTCAACAATTAATTATTTAATTGGAAATATCATTATCCATTAGTTAATTCAACAATTAATTATTCAACTCCAAATCTCAATATCCCATAATTAATTAATCAATTAATTATTTAATTGGAAATCTTATTATCCCATAACTAATTCAACAATTAATTATTCCTATTCAATATTCAATATTCCATAATTAATTCACCAATTAATTAATCTCCCAAATCCCATAATTACAATAATTTGACAATTAATTCAACAATTAATTATCTATTTCACCATTTTCACAATGATAATATTCCATCAATTAATTCAACTATTAATTAATCAAAATAAACAATTGTAACATTAAATCCATCAATTAATTCACCAATTATTTTTTCCCATAAATTCCATAAATTAATCCCATAATTAATTATTCACATTAAATCCCTTCTATTAATTCAACATGTAGTTTCTGACATCAATTACATTAATTAATTTCATAATTAATTAACCACATTCAATCCCTCCAATTAATTTTCCATGTCAAATTTGATTAATTATTTCATAATCAATTAATCACAATCAATCCCATCAATTAATTTTACAAATATTTATCTATGTAAATTTCCATTAATTAATCCCCAATTAATTAATCATATTCGATGCCATCAATTAATTCTCTAATTAATTGTTCATGTTATATTCTATTAATTAATTTAAAATTAGTTAATCACGTTCAATCACATTAATTAATTAACTAATTCATTTCCCATGTCAAATTACATTAATTAATTCATAATTAATTAATCACATTTAAACTCATCAATTAATTATCCAATTAATTGTCTATATCAATTACATTAATTAATTTTCAATTAATTAATCAAATTCCTTCCATTACTTAATTCAATAATTAATTAATTCCATCAATCACATTATTTAATTCAATAATTAAATAATCACATTACACAATTAATTAATTATTCAATTAATTAATCACATCAATCCTATTATTTAATTCAACAATTAAATAATCACATTACTCCATTAATTATTCTGTCAATTAATTAATCCCATCATAAATAATTCAGTAACCCAAATTAATTCCTCAATTATTTGATCCATCTCAATCAATTCAATATAACAATAATTAATTCAACAATTAATTATCCAATTTCAATAATCTCAATCTCAAAATAAATAATTAAAAAATTAATTATTTTAATTAGAAATACGTAAAGTTTCATAATTAATTAAAATTTTAATTATTCAATTTAACTACCCCAATTTTTCATAATTAACTCAAAAATTATTTATTCAACATCTATAATCCCATTATCCACAATTTCATAATTTCCCCAATTAATTTATTCACTAAATAAATTAATTCAATATAGATCTCAATTGTAAAACATAAAATATACATTATAAAATTATATATATAATTTAAATCAAGACTTTAGAATTTTAATTATATACCAACTACCACAAGTTTGAAAAATAATGCTCACCAACAGAAATCCCAAATTCGAAGTGGATCAAATAAGAATGCAATAAAGAATACAACCTAGATCTAAAAACCATAATTAAATATACAACAATAAAGATCCACTAAAACTATATATATATATTCTAAATTTATATCAAATAATACATAGGATACCTTCCCTCTAAATGATGAGGGAGAGATGAGAGAGAAGAAGGAAATCACATGGGATTCAACCTTCTTACCAGGGAAGGTATAGATCTTCAACCTAGACTTTGAATCACAAATAATGAAGGTTTTGAGCACTATTAAATCTTCTAGGGCCCTGAAAATTTATGATAAACCATTAAGGTATGAGTGGGGTCAGTTTGGGGTTAATATAGTGGCTTGGGTATTTTAAAATCTAATTTCTCAGGTTAATTGAAACTACTCTCACGATTTGCTGCTCAGAGCACATTGTTTCCCCTAATTGTGTGCATAAACCATGTGGAAAATCTATGTTGTTCATTGTTCCTCCATTTAGGGTTAATGGTTTGGAAACCTATTTTATAGGCGTACAATCCCTCTTTTTCTAGGGTAGCACAGTTTGTCGGTCTAGGGCACATGGTTAAACAAAATTGTACGTCATCCCTGTAATTCAAAAACTTCTTCCAAAATAGTCAATTTCCACCCCAATTCACCCCAAGGTGATGGTAAATAAAACAATACTTAAAATAATGAAAATATTACCTATAAACAAGCTTTATACATCTCCAAAAATGTTCAAGTTCTTACAACAAGGGAATTCACCACATCGTTATGTCGGACCGTTTGAGATTCTAGATAAAGTCATTCCAGTATCATGTTAGTTGTTATTAAATCAAAGGTAAAATTATATTCATGAAATATTCTACATTTCACATATTTTCCATCATCATGTTGACTCAACTCATTGTTTTGATCCCGATGAGGCTTAGTTATAAGTTGAAGCTTCACTTGGGGAGTATCCTTTACGCATCATTGACAGGAGCCCAAAGGATCTCTAATGTTGTTTTTCCCTTTAGAAAGTGTCCAATGTTAGAAAGTCCATGTAAAAAATAAAAACTATGAGAAAGAGGCCAATTTAAATGTTTATTGGCCAGAGATGTTCTCAAATAGTGTTTTATTTCCATTAGAACGGTTTCTTGGGGAAGAATACCTTTAAGGGGGAAGACTATAAGTACTCTGTTTTTATATATGGTATGTATCCATTGAATTTTGGTTTAACTATTTACCTTGGACCTATTATGGGTTTCAAATGAGGTCATAGATGTTTTGGGGGTGTCTGGGGCTTATTTGAAGCTCAGAAATCCGATCGGTGGAAGAAAGAAATGGGTCGTATAGTTTCCCACCACCATGCGCCCAGGGTTTTATGTCCATGTCAGAGGATTTTAGTCTTAAGAAAATGAATATAGCAAGATTTGAGTATGATTTTTCAGACCATATGGACGAACCATGTGGTTTCCCTCTTAAAGAAAATTTTGGAGCATCATTTTCGTATGGTTTGGCCAACTGTGTGGCCAAATCATGGGACCCAGTAATTTTGGGGTAAAAATACAATATCACCCTTGAATTTATAATAACAGTACCCCTATTTCTATTTTACTCCTAACGTTGATTAAGGGATTCCTTCTCCTCCTAGGATAGATATTCAATGTCCATCTTCTTAGGATCATCGATTTCTTCACTGTCCATGCATAGAATCAGGAGTTAATTGTCTCATTGGATTCCTCTTAGTAATTTCTTCAATCCATATACTCAGTTCATCATTTTTCATCCTCTTAGAAATTCTATTTTGATTCGGTCTCATATTCCCTATTTTTATGGAATTTGTATGTTCTTAGGCTTTCTTCTAATTCATGCCAAACTAGGTGATGGTACTGGACAAGGAGAGTACTATAGGACTAAGGTTGGTGGCCTATGACATTACTCTAAAAGTCTCACAATTTTATAAACTTTTATCATTGTGTGTATTGCAGTATAACTGGGAATTAATTTTTAAATTAATATTCCATGTTTATAATCATTGAACTCATGTTATAAATCCTATTCAATAAAGTTTAATCATGTCTTTTGATGTAGGAACATCAATTACTTCCACCCCCAAGTAGGGTGTAAAATCTTGTATTTATTTGTAACCCATATTGGGTTTACCTATTCCATCATTTAGGTGAGCCAGACTTGGACTTAATAAATGTTAGGGTTTTAATTAATTAAATTAATACTTTATTTTTAAATAGAATGTGTATTTAAAAATATATCTTTGCCTAGTTAATTATAATTAAATTGTATTTGGTTGGATGTCCACTTTCACCTTGTCTATATTATTAAAAGTTCATGGAATAAACCAAAGAAATGATTATTAAATGAAACTGATAAATGGTTTCATGTCCTTTATTATCCTTTTAATTTTAATGAAATGTTAACGGAATAAACCTAATGATATAATAAAAGGAAAATTATTACATGGAAAAATTGTTTAATTATATATGTATAAGGTGACTATTGTATATAGAGGTTTTTATCAATATAGGAATGGTCAGGCTTGAGACAGCCTTGGATTAACAATTGAATACCTAGAGCACTTAAAGTATTCTATTCCGATTGAAAAAAATTGTTTCTAAGTGATATACCCACCAAGGAACATGGTCATTTTCTACAAGTGGATTTCAGGTATGACCTCATAGGATCCCATCACCATCTTTTGGATATTATAATGCCTCGGATACCTACATGGATCCATATTGACATCTTCAAACATGTGGCACCATGGATTCACCCCATTACGACAATTTATTATTAGCTCATTTTTACTTTGATGTGATCCTTGGACTCGATTAGAAAATTGTATAGTGTAATTTCTTGGGCACACCCCTTGGATTACCCTCAGAACCCTTATTTATAAACTACATCTTATTATTTAGTTGGATCGACACCAGAGTTCAAGGATTCCTTGGTTTGACCTTAGACCCTCTTTCATTATTATCATCATTATAGGATTACTTTGTTACATCTTGGATCCCTTTATATTATTTCTATCATATATAATTTGGTTGACACTTTTTATAAATTAGAACATAATTAATTAAATATTACATGTTCAAACACCATTTATGGCTGAAGTAGGACTAAGTTTCTTATTTGTAATATTGTAATTATATATGTACCTCCACACTGTTTCAATTTATATTAAAAAACTATATTTTATAGACATTGTTAGTGGTTGCATGCTGAGATTTATCCCATACCCAATTCAAGAAGCCATTGGTACCTGGGAAGATTATATGTATGTATGTGTTGATAAGGGGAAGTGCCCCGCTTTGGACACCTAACTTGCATACATACATTAGGATGGGATCTTGGTAGTATATGATCAAGCTATCACTCAGGATACTAGATGGTTTTGGATTATTTTTTATTATTTATTAGAGCATGTATTGACTGCTTCCATTTATACTTGTATTCCCATTTTATAGACACATGACATAACTATAACATTTCCTATATGATTTTGTTATCCGCTAAGAGTTTTATTATCTATTTCATGGTTTTTTATGTATTCCTCTATTGAGTTATTCATTATTATTATTATTATATAGTTATCCATTTTTCTATTATATTATATCTGATGTGCTTCACTCTGATATGAGGGCATAGTCTCCCACTAGATAAATTCTAGGACCTTATAGCTAGTCGGATTCCTCAAGAAAATGGGGAAGTTCTCTTGAGGCCATGTGCTCCCCCATTTCGTGGTACCATGACTGAAACCTAGGTTGGTATGTGTAACATCCCGAATCTAGTTTTTGGCCAAAGGTTCCTCGTACTCGTTTGGCCACATTGCCTAAATCAAATTTCCCAAAATGCTAGAGGCTACCAACTAGCATCAAGGGCCTTGGGTGTGATGGTGGGGAACATATCCCCTCACTGGTTGAGTAAACACAATGGAAAAAACAATAAATAATATCAGAAGCATAATACCATAAAGAAAAAGTAACTATTGGAAGACTAATAATAATATAACAATGGGAGCATATAAAAATGATTCATGTCACATGTGTCTGGGAAATTAGTTAAACAAGTCAAAATGATAGAAATAAAATACTAAAACCAAATTACATAAAAACAGTAAACACCAACAACATTGCAAGCCTTAGCTTGGTCCCATGCTCTCCATCATCAATTGAAATCAAGTACCTGATGAAGAAGGGAACTTTCCCTTATCTATATCGGTGACCATATAGTCTAATTGGGTCCAAAAGCGCGACCCAAATAAGGTTTGAGATTAATCCTAGTAGGAAACCACTAAAAGATATGTTCTAAATGGTTTGTGAGTATATATAGTAGGTAATATGCACAAATGAAGCCATAAACTAAGATGTACTCAAAAGTAAAAAATCCTACATTTTTAAATTACATTCAATTAAATTTATTAATTATTCAAACCATTGAATAATGAAATCCTATAATCTTGCCTAATCTAGGTATCCCCTATGTAATAGAAAAATAGATGTCTCAAAATACCATCTACACAATCTTGTAAGACCGATTCCATGCTTGTGCTTTGGCTTGGCAGACTCATCATAATAATTCATAAGAAACCCTTTGGGAATGTTCTTGTATTCTAACACCTCTGGTATAACCTATCATTAAATATTTTACAAACTACCACATGGGAAGCTCTCATAGTCAATACCCGCTTGGTCTACATAGAAACAATAAAGAATAATGAACATCTGGCATCTCTCACAGTCAATTCCCTAGATTTGAACATCCATTTAATAACGACCCTCTAGGTATCTCTCATGTTCTAACCCAATATGGTCTTTGACCACCTAGAAGATATCACAGTCAATACCTTTGGGTAAACATAACAACAATTCATATATAAATGGCCCTACCTCGAGAATATCTCATGGTCAAATTCCCCTAGGTCAAACTTTCACAATGTGAATCCCATGAATCTAATATAATTAGTAACTCCATCCTAACAAAACGAGGAATGGAAAACAAGGTATTACAATAGGTATCCTACACCAAAAATCCTTAAAAACAAACATGGGAATGCACCTGTGGGTTGTCCCATAACTGGGTATCTAACCATACGCATAAGAAATAACCCCTTTCTAAATCAATCAAATCATATGAGGTATTAAACAGGGTTAAATTCCAAAACACACAATACCCCAAACATGTTTATTAGTAACATTAAGAATATTTTATATAAAAGTGAATAACGAAAGACAAAAAACACGTACCTCAATATCATACGATCAATACTCTTGAATGTTTTTCCTATAATTGGCATAGAATGGAGTAGATCTATAAAATGGGTAAAAACAAAGAACTCTCTAAAACATTAGCGAGATTAAAAATTAGGATGAAAGGATCTATGGGAATTGATAAATCACTAGTGGGAATCCAACTTAATTGATGGCGTCTCAATTGGACCATGGATGGAAAACCGGGAGGGGCTCAAAGTTCATTATCATTCAGTCACACTCTTATGTGAAAAATGGGGAGAAAAGGGTTCTATGGACATGAGACATGACCCTTATATGTTATAGCAAATAAGAATAAAATTACATGGTGTTATCATTTAATGTACATGCTGTGTAGTAGCCTTAACTGGACCCCACTTTAGGTGGTTAGCCAGGTCACCACACGGCCATGTACTCGGCCATTTCACAGCCAGTCACTACTGTACGCGGTACCCAGGTACATGATGTGTACATAGAAAAATCCAATTTCTTACTTTTTCCTCAAAACAACCTAAAATCAAGATCCATATCTGAAATGAAGATGTGGGTTCTTATAACCATCCCCTCTTAAAGCAATTCATCGCTGAATTTCCCTTCCAAGGGTGGGGAAGAAGAAACTTCAAACAACTCTTGCCTATGTGATCATACATCAGTCTCCCTCTCCCAGGTCTTGTCCTATACTTGAATTCGCTACCATAACACCTGTACCAGAGGAACATACCAGCCACAGAGAACCTTTTTGCAACAATACACAATCCGAACAGGGTGATCCTTAAAGGATGCATCCACCTCCGACTCAACTACCTCTGGTTAAAAAATATGAGACGGGTCTGAAAATTAACATTTTAGTAAAGAAACATGAAAGATGTCATGAATATCCAGGTAACATTGAGGTCACTGAAACAGATAGGAAATCGACCCGACCCTCCCCAAAACCTCAAATGGCCCGATATATCTCATTGAAAGCTTCCCATGTATCCTAATCCTCATGTGTATCAACCTTAGTGTTACATGTAAAAAAACAAGATCTCCAGCCTCAAAATCTAGAGGACTTCTCTGTCAATCAGCATAATATTTTGGTCGAGGCTGTGTAGTAGCCATCCTCTTATGAATCAACTCCACCTGCTCAGTGGTCTCCTGGACAAGATAAGGTCCCAGCATTGCTGCCTCTCCTGCCTCCAGCAAATATAGGGGTTATCGGTGTGGCCTAACGTACAAAGCCTCGTAAGGTTCCATTTGAATCATTGCCTAAAACTAATATTGTAGGAAAACTCCACTAGGGGTACTTGTCTCTCCCAAGGGCCCCAAATATCCTGGACGCATGCTCCAAACATGTTCTCTGAAACCTAAATCATGTTCTTGGAATGTCAATCTTTCTAGGGATGGTAAGTTGTACTCAAAAGTACATGTTTACCCCAATATATCTATAGTCCATGCCAGACACTAGAAGTAAACTAGGAATTCCTTTCTGATATAATGGAGTGTGAAACCCCATGAAAATAAACAATCTCTCAGATATACAACCTTCTATTCTCATCAAGCCAATGAGCTCGTACCTTAGTGGTAAGGGCTCCTGCTTGGCATCCAAGAGACCCAGGTTCAAAACCGAGTGGAGGTAAATTTCTAGATACTCTAGTAGTACTGTAGCAGTCGCTGGAGTAGTTATTGTATCAGTTACTGTAGCATTTATTGTTCTCTACTATAGCAGTCGGAACTATTCACCTGGATTGGGCCTTCGGGCAACCAGTTTGGGCTTATTGGTCTAAAGGGCCTTCGGGTCATAAATGTCCTTTGGGCCATAGGTCCTTAGATCCATGGAGACCATGGAGTAGCCCAGTTCACACAGAACAGGCCCCAGGAGAGGATCAAAGCAACAAGAGTAGCATCCACTAGGAGTAGAGCTAACCAGATTGGAATAATAAGAGGGTATGGCAGCCACCATCTGGACTAGGGGGTGCGTAGCTTTGTATGGGGAAATGCTAGCCGATCAGAAATTCTAGGCGGGGAGCTAAATTATCAATGATGAAAAACCTGGGGAGGGGTAGTTAATGTGGGTTGGGCCTATGGGTCATGTATTGGGCATGGTATGCCTCTAGGCCTTTAGGTCATGTATTGCAGGTCAGTTGGGCCTTGTCCCTTGGGCCTATGGGTCATGTACGGGTTCCCCTTAAACCCTTAAAAGGGTGTTTATCCATAATAAAATAAAAAATAAGGTCTTAGGTCCATTTGGGATATGCTCATTAACAATGAAGGTTTTTTTAATTGTTAAAGAAATCCGCAACCTTCGTGATCCTATCGAGATAAACTCACATTGTACCATTACCATGATACCAACATCATTTGAAAAACTCTACAAAGCATGCCCCTAAGCATTCCAGCAATGCTACCAGTGTGTTTTACTTTAAGTGGGTGAACCAAAACACAAATGAGGCCATAACCATAGCCTCATAGTACGGATAGTTCAAACCCAAAACAACATCAGAAAAACTGGTCATGAAATCTTTCCTTCAAATACATTGAAAATTTTCATAGTACACAAAACCTTAACTAGAGAGGTGTTAAAACTGGATCACTCGAACCATAATCATAGAAAAAGAACGATAACAATTCAAACCATCACCAGATGACATATCTCAGAATCTCCTGGCATAGAAGGTCGGCGTATTGCAAGAGAAATGGAACACCTTTTTTCAAGGCACCATGTGCTCACAACAAACCCTTTCACCAAAGCCTACATTTATGTCTGCTGATGCTCCAATGTCATATCATCCCTTGATCACCAAAAAGTACATTCCATTCCATGAACAAAAACATAATTCCAGATCCATCCCACTGAGATTATTACCATTTTAATAATTACATATGAGCCCAAATAAAAGACTGAGATAACCTCAGATTAATCAACCCAGTGTCTGAGGAACTCACCAAGTTGGTCCATACACCCCGTATAAGTGAGACTTTGGTGTGAAACCCAAAAGTACACATATGAAAACTCATTGAACCCAGAACGACATCTGCCTGGTGTTCACATCAACGAAGAAGTAGGCATTAAGAGTTTGTCCATGGTTTCTTACACGGGAACTCAAGCATTGCTCAAGATTAAACAAGCCTATATTGAATCCATGAATTCTACAAAAAACATGGAAAGAAGTCATGAACCAATCCAATGACTTACAACTATAGAAAATCCTATAACTGATGCTCTCTTAGTGCACCCAGGATGACTTCAAGATAGGGGACACTCTTTCCTCTTAAGGAAGATCACACTATGAGGACTTTAATGATTTCCAGAAAAGTATTGTTGAACCACTAATGGTTGACCTCATTAAGGAAACATGGATTTACATGCTGACGCATCATCATTTAACCAATCAATAAAACATTGTGCTTCCTAGAAAGAAACAACATGGAAAAAGACATGCAAGACTCAAAAGAATTCTAGTAACAATTACCATTTCTGAACAGTCCATTATTGTGATCCTTCTACTTGGAAGGAACACATTTGAAACATAACCAATGCGACTCTTCCTACCTTGGAGGGTCTCATATGTCGAGAAGGATTAGACGCTGTCAAACGATCTAGTTCAGAAGAAACATAAATGCACATGTGTAATTACATAAACCATTATCACCACTTCACTTCACTTGGCATGAATCCGGAAAGATAAACTGACCAGAGTTTCAAAAAACCTATATCACATAAAGTCATTCTGAGTAGTGGGATGAACGGTTTCCATAATTTTTAGGTCACTCTACACCATAGATAACCCAATAACATACAAAACAGCTCAAAGATATTGATAGGTATCGTGTATGTCGATATACACTACCTCGAGTTTACAAGATCAATGAAACATTATGGTGGACCATGCATAGGTTTTCCACCCTATGCATCCTAGTACCAGATAGATCACAAAATAACTGGCTCAAAATCACATCATTTACACAACCATTAAATCGGGTGACGATTTACCAAGTCATCCATCACTAAGAAAATGAAGGTTTCCATGACCTCCTAACAGCCGACCATTCCTGAGGCATGTCTAACCCAGAGAACCATGTGATCCTCAAGCTTATTCCCATATAAAAAGTCAAGGCACAATGACCACCCCTCTAAAAAAGGATTTAATTTAAAACTAGAAGTCCTACTCTGGAAAACAACACATGGACCCCACTAATGTTAAAATCTCTTAGTGGAAAACAAGACAATCGGTTATATAAGTGATATATACCATGGGATAGAATCTTATGAAGCATTAGAATCACCTTCCACTACTATGTTATGAAAAAACAGATTCACTAGGACCAAAAGTCATTAGGAAACTACTTTATCTCAATACCTCAAAGTAAAACAGGTAAGTATCACCAAATTTCATTTAAAACACTCAAAAACTCTAACATTCCATCATAAATGGGGATTTAGAAAGTAAGATCCTTTTTAACAACCACGTAAACCTAAAAGGATCTTTTATATGCATTGTATGAGTTCTACATGATAAGTAGAACTCAAAAACCCTGGTTTTACAGAACACGGCTGGAACCACATGGTTTCTCCTGGGGTGACACTACAAGATGTGAATGCTCTAGACACGGTGTGTACAAAAAAAAAGTTTTATCAACCTGTGTCGTTAGTCGCATGGATGGATATAGAGTCGATCTCTACATGAAATGTATAAACTGGACATGTAATTTACAGCCTATGTTTCATCCACCTGTGTTGTTAGTCACATGGATGGATACAATGTCTCTTAAGGAATGACGTGTACTAAAATTACACGGTGGATTCTTCTAATATTTTATCAACCCCATGTCTCTACCCACACAGTCAGTCACATGATCAACAACTACACTGCTTGTGCATACTATACATGGCATGTAGTTAAGAAAAGTTGTTTCATTTAGAAGAGAAGAACAGATGGCATTTGTTCATAACCTCACATGCCATGTTGTTTGGGTTCCTAGATAGTAAGCCTCTGAATATTCTTCAGAACCCTTACAAACATAAAATTTTACCAAGGAATGAAACATTAAAACTCATGGGAGCCTATAATCCCCACTAATCAAAGTTAGGAATCCATGTTCACATTATAACTTGAAAAAATTTGATTAAATTTCATACATGATTAACCGAGTTATGATCCAAGAGGGCCCATAACACCTCAGAAACCAAATATTGGAATCTATCCAAACAAAAATTTATATTTAGAAATACCCTATCAAAATAGTGGGTAATATATCATGGAACCTATCATAACAAAATGAATATCTATCACGAAATCTATCACAATAGTATTGAATCAGTAATTCGCCATAAATGGCATGACAGGAATGCATGACATGTGATCTCTACAAAGTTCTTATATGATAAATGATATAGCATACCATCATCTCATTTGGTTGAAAAAGAAACAGAACCACAATGATAATAATACTAACAACACAACATAAGTGAATCACCCAATGATGAAATCAAATCAACTGTAACAGTTGAAAAACCATAAAAATTTCAATATTCGAGGTAACTTGGATTTTCCCTGTACATTGGTTAGCTAATATTTGCCACATATTATTACCAACTACCTATTCCTTTATATCACTATCTATAGTCTACAAATAGTAATACAAATCAGAAAATAACCTCCTTTGATACCACATTGATATGTCCCGAATCCGGGTGCCACCCAAATGTGCCCCGTACCCGGATGGACACATGGCCTCGAGTACATTTACCCAAATGTGAGAGGCTGCTGACTAGAAGAAAGGGCCTTTGGTGTGATAGTGTGGAAAATATTCCCTCATTAGCAGAGTAAAAATATCAGAAACAAACAATTTACAATATTAGAATCAGTAATACCATATAAAAAAAATGTGACGAGTAGAAGACTGATAATAATATATCAACTGGAGCATATAAAAATTACTCATGTCACCTATGTCTAGGAAAATAGTCAAGCAAGTCACAATGCTGAAAATACAACACTAAAACAAAATTATATAAAAATAGTAAACTCCAACAGCATCGCAATCCTCAACATATTCCCATTCTCTCCCGTTCAATCAATAATCAAGTACATGATGAAGAAGGGCCCTTGTCCTTATATATACATGCAACCATATAATCGGTTTGGGTCCAAAAGAATGACCCAAACCAATTGTGAGACGAATCCCAGTAGGAAACCACCAAATGATTTGTTCCTAACTCTTAGTGAATATATATAGCATGTAATATTCATAAATGAAGCAATAAAATATGAAGTACTGAAAAGTAAACAATCCTATATGTTTTAAATTACATTCATTTAAATTTATTAATTATTCAGATAGTTGAATAATAAAATCCTGGGATCTATCCTAAGCTCTGTATCTCATATGTAATATAAAAATATATTTCTTACAAGACCATATAAATAATCTATTAAGACCAATTCCAAGCTTGTGCTTTGGCTTGGAAGACTCGTCGCAATCATTCAATCATTCCTAAGAATCCCTCTAGGAAGGTTCTCATTGTCTGACCCCTCTGGTCTAAGATATCATCAAATCGTTTACAAACAACCACGTGGGAATCTCTCATGGTCAATACCCCCTTTGGTCTACATAGTAACAATAAACAATAATGACCACCTAGAAGCTCCCAAAGTCAATGCCCAAGAGTCCAACATCCATTTAATAATGACCCTATGGGTAGCTCTCATGATCTAACCACTACGTTCTATGACCACCTAGAGTCTCTCACAGTCAATACCTCTAGTTCTACTTAACAATAATTCATACATAAATGACCATACCTCCGGAAGCACTCATAGTAAAATCCCCCTTATCCAAACATTCAAAATGTGAATCACATTCAACTCATATAGACAGTAACACCATCCTAACAACAAGAGGCTTCTAAAATGAGTCATGACTATAGGAATCCTAAACCAAATGGCCATAAACAATCATGAAAGGGAATGTACCCATGTTTTTTCATATAACAGGGTATCTAACCTTACGCATAACCAATCACCACATTCTCACTCAAACAAACCATAAAATGTATTAAATAGGTTTACATTCCAAAACATGCAATACACCAAACATGGGTATTCATCACATTAAGATTATGTAATCTAAAGACGAACAATGGAAGGCACAAACCACCTACCTCAATATTTAATGATCGATACTCTTTAACGTCAACCCTTGAATCGGCCTAGAATAGCGTAGATCTACAAAAAGAGTAAAAATGATCAACCCTCAATAACTCAAGGGAGAGGATAAATTAGTAATAAAGGCTCTATAGGAATTGAGTAATCACTGGTGGGAATCCAATGCAACCAACTATGTCTCAATCGGAGCTCAGAAGGAGAACCAGGAGGGGCTCGAAAATTACGGTCGTTTTGTCCCTCTCTTGCATGAAAGAGAGGGAGGAGAAGGGTGTTAGGGACGTAAGACATGACCCAACTCATATTTATAAAATAAAAATAAAATTACATTGCATTTTCATTTAATGTACACACCATTTATTAGACTTAACTTTACCTACTTTAGGCGGTCATCCAGGTCACCACAAAGCTATGTACTTGGTCGTTACACTACCAATTCCATACCCAGGTACACATTGTGTACTTAGAAAATTATCATTTATTTCTTTTTTCCCAAAACAACCTGAAATCAAGATCCATACCTAAAATGAAGATCTGGGTTCTTACAATATGTCACAAAATATACCATATAAAATAAATTAGGCATATAACATAGAAATATGTTTCAATGAATGGAAATTGATATAAATTCCATTACCTCATTCTTCCTTTTAATTGAACATGATTTAATGTTATGAATTATGGTTTTAATCATTTTATTATTTTATAAAAGAACCATATAATTTTTTATAATATAATATATGATCATCTTATAAATTTTTTTCACCTTTTTGTTAACAATATTTTATTATTTACATTCTTTCAGGTGTTAATTGCATTTTTTTTATCGTGCATGTTTGTCACAAAATTTCTGGTTCATTTGAATGGGATATAGATAAATTTCCTCAAGAATTGTATTAATGTTATAAATGTCATATTTAATAATTAAGTATAATTTTAGAACCATTCTTGAAATATTTACATGGAAAATGTATTGCATCACTTCGTGGAGGTGGTAGGTTGTATGTATGCACGAGCGATGATATCATTCCCTTAACAAGTGAAAGGGTAATGAATTTTAGGATATATTAATTTACCACAATCAAAATAATGTAAACTATATCACATATAATCATTAAATATTTACTTATTACATTCTATGTAAAGAGTAAGTGAAAAATGAATCACATTTCTTCGTGAGGTGGTAGTCTATCGTACATAAGTGCGACGTTATCTTGTTTTAAAAGTAATGAAAATTAAGAAGGTATATATCATATTATAATTAAATAAGTATAATTATATCATAAATATTATATATATATATATATATATTGTAACACCCCAAGCATCCATGGTATGCTTCTCTTTAAATAATATAGTAGCATCTGTTGTACGCAACTTCGAGTTCTAACACACACCACAATCAATCAAACTAGCCGTTATGAATAGTAATACCCACTTTTTGAAATTTTATACATTTTATCTTTAAAAATATAGTCCATTTTTGGATTCAGAATATCGAAATCAGCTTAGGGTAAATTTTTTTACTTTTCTGATAACTTTCATATTTTGATGAATTGTGAAAATTACTAAATTTTAATTAAAAACAACTATGTTAATCGAAATAATTAATAGTGATAAATTATGAATTTTAGGGGGTTTAAATTATATTTAGAATATATTTTTACAATTTATTTCATTTTTGGTCATTGGAAATAATTTCACATTTAAACCGCACATAAACAAGTGTCAATCATTTGATAGTTATTGTTTCTTAAAAACACGCTTTCAGTTTTGACAGCGGGAATTAATTTTAAATTAATAAATGAAACTTCTATGTTTTGAATTTGGTAAAATAGACTTCATTATTAAATTATGAATATCAAAATTAGCTTAGGGTAAATTTTTTGTATTTTTCTGAAAACATTTTATTTTTGAGGAATAGTGAAAAACACTGAGTTATAATTTAAAACAAAATTTTTATTTAAATAATTATTTATATTATTTAAATTATTTAATGTCATAATAGATACATATTACCTATATAAGTTCAATTTAATTCATTGGATTCGGTTTATAATAATTTTGGATATATAAAAATTTTATTGAACTTTTCACCGTCTTTTACCTACCTCCTAGGAGCTTTTGCAAATTCACATAAAACTTAATTTTACCACTTTTGTGAGCTGAATTTAGAAAATCCGAGAGACATGGTTAATATCAAGGAGTAAAATGTGGTTCAATGAGATGAAAATAATTTTCAGTTAATAGTAACTTTTTACTTTTATTTACCACGGTTAAAAGTAATGAGGGGTAATTAAGGGAACAATGATATTAATATTACCCTCAAATATGTCCTAATTATATTGGACAAGTTTATCTCGACCAAAAATAGCCTTAGGAATAAAATATGATCATTTAGGTCCACTTGGATTAGATTAGGACATTTATTATTATTTAATTCAAAGAAGAGTTAAAAGAGTTTAAATCAAAGTTTAATAACTAAAAAAATTAATATAGGGTTTTGCATAATATAAATTCGATTATAAATATTCATTATAAATCTAAAAAGATTTCCTACATCATGGTATTTTATTTATAATTTCTAGAAATTATATAAATAAATTTTTTTATGACACAATGATGATGCAGTAATTACCTTATTCATTAAAGAATCAAATAAATGGTATTATAAATATTAAAATAAATATAATTTCAATGTTTTTTTGAAATCCACGAATTTTTTAGGTGAATATGACATGTTAGGATTGATTAAATTTATTTTTTTGAAGTAATCATGTTGTTATTATTTAAAAAAAAACAAATACCAAATAGTGTCAAAATTGACATAAAATAGTTTTCAAAGTAAATATTATATTATTAATTTATATAATGGTCCTAAAAATATAAGGTTCAGGAAAAAGAATTATATAATAATATATATGACATTAATGAACCAATTGGGGTTCGATTGGAATTATATAGTATGTTTATTAACCATATAGTGTAAGAATATAAGTAGACACGGTAAAAGTTAAATTATTTAACTTAGAGTTAAATCTAAATGATAAGGTTAAAATGGTAACCTAAACATGTCTAAACCTATTATTTGAGTTGTTTTCTACCTATCAGAACCTTAGAATTTAAATAATCAACATTGGATCCATTAGAAACCGAATATGAATTTATTATAAAAGAATATTTTAAGTTTTTCCTAAGGTGCCCATCACCCCTGTTGTAAAAGGGCACTCCCCCTTCTCTCTAATTCATACCTTCTAAACCATTTGGCTCAGCCAACCCTGGCCCACATACCCTATCAAATATCCTCCCTTCAACCTAGAGGCCTTAGTTTGATCAGAAATCCAACCTAAGGAGCCCTTTTGAACAAATCAAAAGGAAGAACCCGAAGAAGAGGTAATGATTTCACCACCCTCTTTCAAGTTCCTTTCTTCATCCACTTCCTTTTTCTTTGTTGTTTCCATTATAAAATAATAAATCCACTATATTATATATAATTTGATGTTATTATAATTATGTTACAACCAAATTCATTATTCTATCCACCCTTTGAATGACATGTCACCATACGTGCGTACGTACGGCTTACCGTCTCCACATCATGGTGTAATTGTTATTCAATACATTATTATTTGGATGGGTATAATAATGATGTGTATTTGATGTAAATAATAAATATAACATGATAAGTATTCTGTATATATTATATACATTCCAATTATATATTATATTAATATTCAAAGAATTATATTTTCGCTTGTGCGTGCGTACTGATTACCGTCTCCACGATGCGATGAGATTCATTTCCAAGTTCACCATTCATCGACGATTATAAAAATATATATTACTAAAAATAATGTAATATATGACCTAATAATGCTACTGGAGATATATATATTTATATATATAAGTATTTATGTACTTATATATATCTTATTCACTTACTTTTATTCAATACTATATAAAAATGGATACAGCGTTTATGCATACGTACGGACTACCATCTCCATAAACGGTGTTTTCATTTCATATATACGTCTATTATAAATTTTTATATTCTAAATATATATGATAAATAAATCATGTTTTATATTCTGTAAGTATTTAAATCATGATCTAAGTGATACAATCAAGATTAACAAGTTAAAACATGTACGGTAAAGAAAAGAGATTATTACCTGAAATATTAATATAACATGAAAATTATTATAAAATGGATAGTAAAAAGTCATAAATGAATAATGTATGACATCCTAAATATTAATATGGTTCTGGTATAATTTAATAACACACTATAGTCTTCATATAAGAGGCTAAACGTACCCTCGACTAAAGGAAACTGCAAGGTAAGGGGTTTTTATCTCACTCCTTATTCCCGTGAGATTCATGCCATATTGCCACTATTACCTTTTGTGTGGTGTATTTACTGCCCATAATTGTATTCATTCTATAATATACTTTTATATATGTGTATTTACATATTCATTGTATGATACGTCTTTGATGGGGTGTATGTTTCGTAAGTTACAAAATTGGTAAGGGTTAATTTCACAATCTCATTCTTATCTGAGGTTGTTTTGCGTAATTATCTACTGGGACATATTTATTATCCATGTTCATGTTTTATGAAAGATTTTTCAAAGGGATTCTTTTAAGGGACTTTTTACTAGAAAATCATTTCAAATGTTTTAAATATTTATTCTTCTAAATCATTCTCAATAATGTCCATGTCTTCAAAATGTTTTTTAAGGATTTATTTATATGGACATGAATGTTTTTAAAATGTTAATTCCTTTCAAAAGTTTCATAGCGGTATGGGACACTTTGATTCAAAAATTTATTTAAATGAATTCTTTTCCAAAATTTGTGACTTTTAAATGGTTTAAAAAAAAGATATTTCTCTCAAATAGTTTTGATTTCATCTATGTCAACATCCTTTGATAAATTTTACACTTGTTTGAAGTTGATTTATTATGATACAAATCATCCATATTGTAATTAAAGTTTTGTGATATGTTTGACTATGGATGAGTTATTTTTATGCCATTACTAGTTTATGATTAATGTTTTGGCATTCCGTATTCTAGTTTTAATACGAATGTTTATGTTATATTTCATCCTCTTCTTAAGATGAATGTGTTGAACTAGTATGTTCCAGTTTGGGGTCCGGTTATAGAAGACCCTCCGGGTTGGTGTCCGGTTATTAGAGGAACTCTGGGATGGTGTCTGGTTGTTAGAGGAACTCCGGGTTGGTGTCTGTTTATTAGAGGCACTCCGGGTTGGTGTCTGGTTATTAGAGGCACTCCGGGTTGGTGTCCGGTTATTAGAGTCACTCCGGGATGGAGTCCGGTTACAGAGGCTCTCCGGGTTGGGTTCTGGTTACAGATATCCCATAGGTCTTGGCACGAGGCCATGACACAGAAATTAAATTTTGGCATTATGCATTCCATCGTTATGAATGTGGTTATTGATATTTCATGTGATTATTCGATTAGTATAATATCCACATGAATAAGTAAATGGAATTATTTCATTTTATTTCTTCCATATTATTCTGAAGTTCAAGTTTAAAAGGATTTTGTTTTAGTTATATAAATTTCCTTAAATGTTTATGCTTATTTATGAAAGTTTATACTATATTTATTACCCTTACTGAGTGTTTGAGATCACCCATTTCTATGTTTTATTTTCCCAGGATTCCAAGAGGTGTATTGTGATTGATATGCAGGGTTAAGCCAAGGGAATAATGGCATTCATAATGGATTATTTATGTTGTTTTCTATGTTATAAAGTGTAATGTAACATTCATGTATGTAATCTATTTTCCAAGACTTCTAAAATTATTGGTCCTTCAAGACATGATTCCTTGTAATCATGCCAATGTATTAAAATAAAGCACCGACTCTGGGTAACTAGGGTGGGGGCGTTATAGTTGGTATCAGAGGATGTTTAGAAATAACCTTTGAAAATAGATTTAGATAAAATCTGATTAAAGCACATCGCCCTAAGATAGACTTTGAGGATTAGTATAGAAGAACTTCCTAAAATTTTGGTATTGTAGAGATTTTTTGTGTTTTCCAAGCAATACATCCCTATCTGGATACGAGCAGGTAGAGGCGGCTCTGGAACAGATGTACCTAGGGGTAAAACCCGAGAACACTGCTTTGATCTGGACTCGAATGAGAACTGGTTCGCGACAACGGTCCTTGTTTCACTCTTGGTTACAACACTCCCGGGGGATATGCTTAGGATAATTCTTATTTTCTTTACAAACCATTATGAAGGGATTATGAGTATATACTTACTCAAAGAAAACATTTTTATGATTATGGATTGTATCCATAAAATTTTTAATATATATTATGTGTTTTACATGTTTGGGATTTGGTATTGCTATTAATAAACTAATCTAGTGTATTCTATTGTTTAGAAATGGCACCCAGTAGAAGGAATGAGAACTCCAGCAATACACATGATCCAAAGAGTAAGAAGGTTCATATATTTCATGGTCCTAAGCCAGAATTTAGAAGGTAAATAGTCTCCCATATATTATCATCATATGAAGAAATGGTATCATTTATTGATAAGATAAGTAAATAATTCTCGGAATCCTATGGCGTTGAAGGGAATCCAGAGAAGAAAAGGATGGTAGAGAGAAGGACATATAAAGGGATGAAAGTAAAGAAGGATTTTCCCATATGTTATAACTATGGAAAGAATCACCTTTGTAAATGCTTGAAGGGAATGGGAGTATGTTATAAGTGTGGAGAAAAAGGACACCAAGTACGTGACAGCAGGTGTAAGAAAAAGTTTTCAAATGTACAATGATTTATCTGCAAGGAGTTTGGACACTACGCGAACCAATGCCCCAGTCATCAGACTATGCCACAAATGATTCTATTAGATAATAATCATGTTATGATACTACCACAAATGAAGAGGAATGACTAGTGTTCTTATGTCGTTATTTTGGAATTATTTCATTTAAGTGTTGTGTCAGTGATGTTCTGGAAATAAATAAGGATTGTACTACAGTACTATTTCATTGAGGATTTTAGATTTTATGGTACTAATAAAAGTGACTCTATAAAGAGTTAAACTTTTTGGAAATTACATGGTTGAATGAAAGATAAACCTTAATATGGTCCTAATATTGAGGTACTGATTTTGGAATAAGATATGGTTGATTTTGGTAAAATATGTTGGATATTATTGAATACCTTTAAACTGATTAATGATTTTTAATCGTTGGAGTTTACAACATTTTTTATAAAAGAAGTATATCCAGTATTCTATAATGAATAAGGGATCATGAATGTAATCAATAAGGTTTTATGGTAATTCAGGATGTTACCATGTTTTAAATTAATACATGGTGATGGTTTTCACATGTTATTACATGGAAAAAAGGATCTTCATTGTGTTTAACTTCATTATAAATTTTGGACTTTGAGTTTGGATAGTAGTATTTTGGATAAGTCTAAAGGTTGGAATGGATTAAGATTGAAAGGGTATTTTTGGATTTTTATAAAAGGACAACACACAGACAGTGTGACAACCCATCGCGTCGGACAAAGCTGCGGGAATCGAACCCACAACCGTAGTGCGATTGGGATTTATCACCTACCACTGGACTATGTGAATTCCCTAGATTTTGTAATGTAGTGTCTTTTTTTAAGGGGTCTGATATGTGAATTATACATTCATTATATTTGGAACCCTATACGATTAGGATAAATAGAGTATTTTTGAGTTGTATTATGTTTTGTAGTGAAAGATGAGTTTGTGGTAGAAATTTATTAATGGATAAAACTATAATTATAAGGTAAGTATATATCCTTATGATCTTATCCAATCTCATAAATAAATTCCTCAACATTAAGAAAATGAACTTAGAACAAAAATGTAGTCCTAGATGGTACCTTAGATCATCACAAATATATGGCTTTGTGATTATTGGCCTTTTTATAGCCAGGTTATCTAACACTCTCCATCACATATTGATGGTTATATTTCCCTTCTATATCCATATTTTCTTACATGGAACCATAGTATGAGTTATTTTCAGTAACCTTCATACATACCACTCATTATTTTAAATAGAGTCCTCATTAATCTTTTTTTCGATGTGGGATTTCAACTAAGATATTTCAAAATGTCAACCCCAAGTTTCCAATACTAAGTATAAATTATGAGGACGCAATTTATTGAAGGAGGGGAGAATGTAACACCTCATGCTTATACGGTATGCTTCTCTTTGAATAATACAGTAGCGTCTGTTGTATACAACATCGAGTTATAACACACACTACAACCAATCAAACTAGCCTTTATGAATAGTAATACCCACTTTTTCAAATTTTATACATTTTATCTTTAAAAATGGACTTCATTTTTGGATTCAGAATATCGAAATTATCTTAGGTTGAATTTTTTGTACTTTTCTGATAACTTTCATATTTTGATGAATAGTAAAAATTACTAAATTTTAATTAAAAACAACTTTTTTAATTGAAATAATTAATAGTTATAAATTTTGAATTTGAGTGGTTTTAAATTATATTTAGAATATATTTTTACAATTTAATCAAATTTTGGTCATTGGACATAATTTTACATTTAAACCGAACATAAACAAGTGTCAATCTTTTGATATTTATTGTTTCTTAAAAACACGCTTTTTGTTTGGACAGCGGGAATTAATTTTAAATTAATAAATGCAACTTATATGGTTTGAATTTGGTAAAATATACTTCATTATTGAATTCCGAATATCAAAATTATCTTAGGGTAAATTTTTGGTATTTTTTTTGAAAATGTTTTATTTTTTATGAATAGTGAAAAACACTGAGTTATTGTTTAAAACCAAGTTTTTATATAACTAATTATTTATTTTATTTAAATTATTTAATGTCATAATAGATATATAATACCTATATAAGTTCAATGTAATTAATTTGAGTCAGTTTATAATAATTTTAGATATATAAAAATTTTATTGAACTTTTCGCCGTCTTTTACCCACCTCCTATGAGCTTTTGCAAATTCACATAAAACATAATTTTATCACTTCTGTGATCTGAATTTAGAAAATCCAAGAGACATGGTTAATATCATGGAGTAAAATGTGGTTCAATTATATGGAAATAATTTTTGGTGAATAGTAATTTTTTAGTTTTATTTACCACGGTTAAAAGTAAATAGGGGTAATTAAGGGTAAAAATGATATTAATATTACCCTCACACATGTACTAATTCTATTGGACATGTTTATCTAGTCCAAAAACAAACTTAGGAATAAAATATTATCATTTAGGTCCACTTGGATTAGATTAGTACATTTATAATTATTTAATTCAAAGAAGAGTTAAAAGAGTTAAAATCAACGTTTAATAACTAATGCATTTTCAATATAGGGGTTTGCATAAGATAAATTCGATTATAAACATTAATTAGAAAGATAAAAATAATTCCTACATCATGGTATTTTATTTATAATTTCTAGACATTATATAAATAAATTTTTTTATGACACAATGATGATGCTGTAATTACCTTATTCAAGAAAGAATCAAATAAATGGTATTATAAATATTACAATAAATATAATTTAAAAGTTTTTATGACATCCAAGAATTTTATAGGTGAATATGAAATGTTATTTTTCATTAATTTTTTTTGAAGTAATCATGTTGTTATTATTTTCACAAAAAACAAATACCAAATAGTGTCACAATTGACATAAAATAGTTTTTAAAACAAATATTATATTATTAATTGATATAATGGTCCTAAAAATCTAAGGTTCAGCCAAAAGAATTATATAATAATATATATGACATTAATGAATAGAGGGGTGTTATATTTTCCGTATATAGTATGTTTATTACCCATATAGTGTAAGAATATAAGAAGACACGGTAAAAGTTATATTATTTAACTTAGAGTTAAATCTAAATGATAAGGTTAAAATGGTAACCTAAACTTTTCTAAAACCTATTGGTTGAGTTTTTATCGACCTATCCCCACCTTATACTTTAAATAATAAACATTGGAGCCATTATAAACCGAATATGAATTTATTATAAAATAATATTTTATGTTTTTTCTAAGGTGCCCCTCACCCCTCTTATAAAAGGGCACTCCCCCTTCTCTCTAATTCACACCTTCTAAGCGATTTGGCTCAGCCAACCCTGGCCCAAATACCCTATAAACTATCCTCCCTTCAACCTAGAGGCCTTAGTTTGATCAGAAAGACAACCTAAGGATCCCTTTTGAACAAATCAAAAGGAAGAACCCGAAGAAGAGGTAATGATTTCACCACCCTCTTTCAAGTTCCTTTCTTCTTCCACTTCATTTTTCTTTGTTGTTTATATTATAAAATAATAACTCCAGTATATTATATATAATGTTATATTATTATAATTATTTTACAACCAAATTCATTATTTTATCCACCCTTTGAATGACATGTCACCATACGTGCGTACGTACGACTTACTATCTCCACATCGTAGTGTAATTGTTATTCAATACATTATTATTTGGATGTGTATAATAATAATGTGTATTTGATGTAAATAATAAATATAACATAATAAGGATTATTTATATATTTTATAACATCCAATTATATATTATATTACTATCAAAAGAATGATATTTTCACTCGTGCGTACATACGGATTACCGTCTCCACGATGCAATGAGATTCATTTCCAAGTTCACCATACATCGACGATTGTAAAAATATATATTACTAAAAGGTATGTAATATATGAAATAATAATTCTACTGGAAATATATATATATATATTTATGTATACGTATTAATTTACTTACATATATCTTATTCACTTACTTTCATTCAATACTATATGATAACGAAAACAGTGTTTATGCGTACGTACGGACTACCATCTCCATAAATGGTGTTTTCCATTTCTTATATATGTCTATTATAAATTTTTATATTATAAATATATATGATAAATAAATCATGTTTTATATTCTGGAAGTATTTAAATCCTGATCTAAGTGATACAATCAAGGGTAACAAGTTAAAACATGTACGATAAAGAAATCAATTATTACCCGAAATATTAATATAACATGGAAATTATTATTAAATGGAGAGTATAAAGTCATAAATGAATAATTCATGATATCATAAATATTAATATGGTTCTGGTATAATTTAATAACATACTATAGTCTTCATACAGAAGGCTAAACGTACCCTCGACTAAAGGAAAGTGCATGGTAAGGGGTTTTCATCTCACTCCTTATTCCCATGAGATTCATGCCATATTGCCGCTATTACGTTTTGTGTGGGGTATTTAATTCCCATAATTGTATTCCTTGTGTAATACACTTTAATATATGTGTATTTACATATTCATTCTATGATACTTCTTTTATGGGGTGTATGTTTGGTAAGTTACCAAATTGGTAAGGGTTAATTTCACAATCTCATTATTATCCGAGGTTGTTTTGGGTAAGTATCTACTGGGACATATTTATTATCCATGTTCATGTTTTATGAAAGAGTTTTCAAAGGGATTCTTTTAAGGGAATTTTTACTAAAACATCACTTCAAATGTTTTAAATATTTATTCTTATAAATCTTTCTCATTAATGTCCGTGACTTCAAAATGATTTTTAAGGATTTATTTATATGGACTTAAATGTTTTTAAAATGTTAATTCCATTCAAAAGTTTCAAATTGTTATGGGAAACTTTGATTAAAAATGTATTTAAATGGATTCTTTTCCAAAATGTGCAGCTTTTAAATGGTTTCAAAAAAATAGATATTTCTCTGAAATAGTTTTGATTTCATCTATGTCAACGTCCTTTGATAAATTTTACACTTGTTTGAAGTTGATTTATTATGATACAAATCATCCATATTCTATTTAATGTTTTGTGATATGTTTGACTATGGATGAGTTATTTTTATGCCATTAATGGTTTATGTTTAATGTTTTGGCATTCTGTATACTAGTTTTAATAATAATTTTTATGTTATATTTCATCCTCTTCTTAAGATGAATATGTTGGACTTGTATGTTCCGAGTTGTGTTCCGGTTACAGTAGACCCTACGGGTTGGTGTTCGGTTATTAGAGGCACTCCGGGGTGGTTTCTAGTTATTAGAGGCACTCAGGGTTGGTGTCCGGTTATTAGAGGCACTCGGGGTTGGTGTCCGGTTATTAGAGGCACTCCGGGTTGGTGTCCGGTTATTAGAGGCACTCTGGGATGGAGTCCAGTTAGAGAGGCTCTCCAGGTTGGGTTCTGGTTACAATTATCCCTTAGGTCTTGGCATGAGGCCTTGACATAGAAATAAATGCTTGTCATTATGAATTTCATTGTTATAAAAGTGGTTATTGATATTTCATGTGATTATTCGATTATTATAATATCCATGTGAATAAGTAAATGGAATTATTTCATTTCATTTCTGCCACATTATTCTGAATTTCAAGTTTAAAAGGATTTTTTTAGTTTTATAAATTGACTTAAATGTTTATTCTTATTTATGAAAGTTTATGCTGTATTTCTTACACTTACTGAGCATTTGAGATCACCCCTTTCTATGTTTTATTTTCCCAGAATTACAAGAAGTGTATTGTGATTTATATGCAAGGTTAATCCAATGGAATAATGAAGTTCATAAAAGATTATTTATGTTGTTTTGTATGTTATAAATTTTAATGTAACATTCATGCATGTAATCTATTTTCTAAGATGCTAAACTGATCGGTCCTTCGGTACATAATTCCTTGTAATCATGCCAATGTATTAAAATAATACACCGACTCTGGGTAACTAGGGTTGGGGTGTTACATATATAATTAAATCCATTTTTATATCCAACCATGTGTGTTGTTCAAGGAAAACGAGTGACATTGGAGCGTGAGGTGGTAGTCCACCATACATATGAACAAGGATTTCCTTTCCCATTTGATAGAAGTGGAAATGAGTATAGGCCATTCTGTTAAAGAAATAATATCTAATTTCATTCTATATAGTTGTTTTAATTTATTTTATGTTTTTATATTTAATTTATTGCTGTAAAATAATAAATAAAAAGGAAGATCTACATTTTGACGATTTCCTTCTCTTAGAGAATCCTCATTCAGCTCTCTTATTATGGAACCTATGATTGGTATTTTTTAAATTAAAAAAGATATATAATGTGGATAAGGATTTTTGGGAATTATTTTAGAAACTTTTGGTCAATTCCTAGAACATTATAGGTGTGAAGATGTGATAGGAGGGTGTTCCCTTTTATAATTGAGGAGGAGTGTCATTTTTGTAAATACCCAAAACTATTAATATAATGGGAAGTCATTCTCACCACTAGTGCATCCAAAATTGATAAATAATGAATTTGAGAGATTTTAAGGTTGATAAATCCTCCAAAACATATAATTAAATATTTCTTAAACATGTTAGTCACTTATCTTCTATGTTTACTTACTTTTACAATTTTCCACTAGTGTAAGTAGTTTTTTAAGCTAGGTAATTAATACATTGTGACTAAAATAAAATGAAACATATTACATAATTTGTAGAAAATAATTACTGATATTGAATAAATTTTATCAAATATAAATTCTATATGTGTGAAATATTAATTTTAATACATGCACATCCAACGCGCAAACCACCGTTTTAACTTTAACTGTGGCATTTAATTTTTAATGTCTTTACTAATCATTATAAAAAAACAATTCAAGTGGAACTTATTATATCATATTAAATAATATTATTAAAAATATTTAATCAATTAAATGAAGTTAAACACACAAATTGGTATAATTTGATTTTAAAATAAACCCTCTATTTTTTGGAAAAATGATTTCTCAAGAAATGTATTTTTCAAGCATAAAATGATCTTACATTAACTATATGACTAGGGATGATAATTATATGGATTTAAATTCATATATTTATATATATATATATATTCTTTATATTTCATTAAAATATTTCCTAATTAGTTGTTATTTTAATTAATTAAAATGGGGTGGCATTATTCTTTTAAAAACATTTTTCAGAAAAAATATGTTTTATCCTAAAAATGAATTTATACCACAATTGGGTATAAATATGAATAAAATGAAATTTATTTTTTAAAATATAAAAATTTATTACTTTTTTACTTATAAATAAATTTCAAATCATATTTGAACTTTTAAATTACATAATTAATTAAATAGATTTGATAATTTTACAAAAAAAGCGATAATGTTCACTATTAACAAAACAATCACCCTCTATTGAAAAATCCCAACATTTAACCATAAGATAATTTTTATGTGTTGAATTCAAATAATTAGTTCATTTTAAAAATAAATTTTATAAAAGTTAAAAAAAATTAAATACAGTAGTTTCTCGCAAGAAGCAGTAAAAAGTCATTTTTGATGAAAATGTATTTTTGAAGAATAAATTGACTTTACTGAAATTTGAGTTATTATTATCAATAAATTTTTATTAATTAGGACCTTAATATAAATTTCATTATTTTTTTAAACCTATTCATTCCAACCAATTTAATGATCATGTTATAACATCCATATTTAAATAATATATTTTGTGGGTTATTTAAGTTCGGTGTTGCATGGTGTATATACTGTCAAAGATAATTTTATTTTATTAAAATATTAGGGTTTTGTGTGCTGAAAGATATAAAATATACTTTATTTAAAATAATATACTTAAAAAATATTAGGTTGTTAGAGTATGACTAAAAAATAATGATAATTGTTTATGTTTCATTGTTTAGAGGATAATTCCAGTGTTGTGATATAGTATTATCTGAAATCCCAATCTCCTAATCGGTGTTGAATAGGATAATTAAGTGATGATGGATAAATGATGGTAATGATGATGTTGGAAATAATTATTCTGGGGGTGATTACATGGATGACTATAATGGATTTATTATTATTGAGGTTGAAGATATATTAAAACCCATTCTATAGCATGTGGTGTTCAAATTAAACTACTTCTCAATAGTCATTCCTATGATATGTTATATAGATAAAGTCGCCCTAGTGGAGTATCCTATTTAAAGGGTAGTGTAACAACTCTAGAGTTATTATGACCTAATTTATGTGAGTTTTTACATGCACAAACTATTAGTAATGAGGATGATTTATTCATTTCATAATTTGGGAGTACCAAACATGATGTTGGTCGATGTACCAATGAGGGTTTACTTATAGTATGGGAATAATACTAACTATAGATTTTTTGATGTGGGAGAACCACGTGGTATGTCAAAGGGAGTACAAATAAGGGTTTACTCATACCTTAGGCTTGCGAATTCTTCCAGATTCCATGATGTGAGAGTGACACACTTAATTCTAGTTAGAGTACCACTAATGTGTAAGGTGGACTATGATGTTGGATATGTTGGATATAATTTGTATTCAATGTTATTTCATGTTATGGGAGTATCAATCACTTTAAAAATCTACCTGGGGTTTTTTCATGGGCCACCCAACACACACTAAGTTAGAGGGATTGTATAATTACAAATAAGTAAACTTATTCACCTTGAAATTTATTCAATGTTATGGGAATACCACACACAATTGTTTTATGTGGTAATACAGCACATTATTCATTGATGTTGGAGAAACACACATGATTAAAATGTGGTACTACTAGTGTAAAAGGTTTATTTATATATGGTATATCAATGATTTTGATGTATTCATAATGAGTATTTAATGATGTTGACGCCCATCATGGTGGGAGTCATTGGAACTGTGGTGATTGGGTATGGAAAAGTGGTCTGTGTTTGGCCATACTATTATTCTCGAGTGGGTAAGATGTTAAAATAAATGTTTTACTTCGACATTTTTAAAGAATATTATTGATAGTGATTTGAGAATGAAAATACAGGTATACATTTTTTAGGGTTATTCACATATTTAAAAGATCACCTATATGATTTATGGGTTGGGATTAAAGTGTAGTGAGATAAAAATGATACCATGAAAATTTACAATGTCTCATCATTATGTATTCATGATATGTCCTTAATTGTTCAGTAATTTTAGGGACATCGTACTGAGGACATGGTTATAATCCCTTTTGATTTTACATATAGGTTTCAAGTTATTATTTATGGGGTTTTTGAGTTGATATTTCTTAATGATTTGGTTAAATAGTTAGAGATTAGTCTTTTGGGATTATTTCAGATACCAAGTAGGTATAGAGACTATAATGTCTTATTAAATTTTTAAGAATTAGTGGTTGTTTCTATATATTTTTATTTATCTTTCATTTCTATTATATTTTATATTATTCATTCAATATACACACTTATTTCATTTATTGATTGGGGATACCTGATTGTTCATGGTTTTGGGATTTATATTTTTATGTATAATCCTTTATTATGTTCACATCAGATTAATGCCTACCCTCTATATATGTATACTATGGGTTCTAGTTACTAACATATATCATATTATAGGTAGGATTTGGGGGCACACTTGGCATCCTTGTATACTCAAATGAGGTCTTTTTTCGGTGGTGAAGTCGGTTTCAGTTCATGATAAATTTTCGTCCATTTTAATTACATTTGACAAAATTCCATCCCCCAGATTATGGGTAAAACAAGATTTGGAGATAGCGTCGAAAGAACATATCCAATGTAAGTAGGTCCATTTGAATTTTATGTCCCTTTATGGTTTTATGGTGAAGATCTAATAGGTATATAAGTTCAATATAGCCAGATATTCCTTATGTTCATAATAAAATTCATTGGTGCATTCATTATGATTCGTGATTTCAGGGGAGTGATTATTATAGGTTGAATTGATATAACATTATATACAAGTGAGTGGGACCTTCAATGAAAACTATGGTTCAACTATGTATTTATTATATAGATAAGAAGATGGAGAGGATTATAATTATCTACAATCTATTTTTATAAACTATAATATTCCAGTAATAATAAAATGAATGTAGTAGTGTGTTTATACAATAAAAGTAGGATATAGTATGAATCATGTTAACTATGAGTTATTTATTTCTTTCAATATTTAGGATTCATGTTTTCCCATTGAATATTATACTAGTAAGTGGTATTTTTTTTGGGGAGTATGTGAGGATGAATTTGGGTAGTGGGTAGGGTTTAGCGACTTCATACTTCCTACACAAACATTTGTGGGGAAGAGAACTTACGGAGAATAGTTTTTCATTACACTAATTTTCCTACATGAAATCTTCTATTGAAGTGACATGAACAAATCAGGTGGTATTTTCATAAAAATCGATAGATTTTCTAGGTTATCATCCATAACAAGTTTTATAAAGGGGATAAGGTTCAGTGATAAACAATTAGGATAGTAGTAACAACTCAGACATAGCATTGGATTAAGGGATTATATAGATCAATAAATTTAGTGTATTAGACTTTAGGGTTTAGAGAATGAAGATTAAATACTATCTGATTTAGAAAGAATCAGTGGTTCCATTTTCAGTAGTGAATCCAGTGTTAATAGATAAATATTGATTAAAAAGGCTAGATATAAATGATTTAGACATTGAAATAATGTATCTAGAATGAAATGTTTCTTTCCAAATCCAGGAGAAAAAACTACAATGGGTATCATGAATTCATTGACTGATATATTTAAGAAAATGACATTAACAAAGTATTCTTGTTTTAATGGTTATTTTACTTATGGTTGTTAGAAGGAATACTGGTAATAAATCATGTGAATGACTTCAATAGGATCTATGAGAAGCTCTAATAAGTAAAGGTAACTTTTATTGAAGATTTATATTCATTGTTTCTATTATTATCGTAACAGGAGAGTTGGGATGAAATAGTTACTATAGTTTGTAAATCTAGTTGAATAAAAGACTTGGTATTTTAGGATATCATAAATTTAATACTCATTTAATAAATATGGAAGCGGTAAGTGTATTTTTCATCTGGTAATTCTCTAAATACAGATGGATGAGGATTGTTACCCTGTTAGAGTTAGGTTTATCTAAATAATCCATCAAAATAAAAATATTGGGAAAAGAATTGGGGAAAATAGTTTGATCAGGGTCCAACCTACTAGAATTGTGGGAAGAAAGGAAACATCAATATGGATTTAAAAATTCTCAATTAAAACATCATAAAGTAATCAAACTCTATTAGTTTAAAGTATACTGGTTTACCATAAGGAAGTTGAAATTAATTTTTCAATGTAAAAACATTAGTAAAATCATGGGTGGACTCCTATATAGTAAACTATCATTAAACTATATATCAAAGATTCATGATCAACTATGTATCTAGTAAATTTTTAAAACTCCCTCTAGTATAATGTGAATCCCTAGATGTTTCTATAAAGTATGGGTTAGTATTAGAGTGAATAACTGAGGATTTTTCAAGTTGTTAGAAGATTTTTGTATTTATAATATATAGAAAATTATTATTTAAATCATAAAATTGGATGATAATGGTTTTGGAACTGCCATTGGAAATAGGGTCTAGAAAGTTACATGAAGATCCATCTTGATTGAAAGATGATAAAATGATAAAACCCTTCACTTAACAAGAAATTCATACAAAATTATAATGATTATAAGTTAAACTTATAATGATTCAGGAATATGGAATTGAAGGTATGGTCACATCAGTAATAAGAACATAATGTTTATTGTGGATAATTTAATATTGAATATTGATTACATGGAAATATAAATTTGTGAAATTATTGTGTTGGGAAGACTAAAATAGTGTCTTTAAACTTATATGGTCAGAATACCTAGGACTATATGTTGGATCTTGTACAATCAGATATTGGGGGACCTAACCATGTTCATTACAATAGTGGTTTTATTTAATTTATTACATTAATTTATGAGTTTATAAATAAAGTATTGATCTACTTATTTAAGAATAAATCAACAAAATTCATGTCTTTTTTAGTGGAATGCCTCGTAAAAATGGAATGCATCGTAAATTTGAAGTGCATATAAACGAATAATGATGGTTAGTAAAACTAACACAACTTATAAAACATCTATAAGAAATAAGGAATGAATCATGATAAGGAAACTTTCATAACTCTATAATATAATGTAGTAGTTTAAATAATCAATCAAACATGGATAGTGAACGCTAGGAATATGAGGTTTCACATAGGAATACTTAAAAGATATTTTGGAAGAGGAACTCAACATAATTGGTTATCTCACTAATTGTATTCCATCATTGGTAGATGGGTAGGAACATACAAGGGATCTATGTTCTGGAAAATTACCATAAGTTTATCATATCACAGTATTTGATAGTTTAACATATATGCATGTAAATTCATGGGATTGGAAAACAATTGAGTCAATATCAAAAAATGTATTTTTTTATTGGTAATGGAGATGAAAATTTTAGATATAATTTCTTGAATGGTAAAATTAATCAAATAATATAGAGTAGAAATTACCACTTCAATGATAATTTTCTTTTAAAAAATTTGATCACGGCGGAGTATGATGTTGAAGAAAACAAATCTATAGAAGTCTTTGTTGATTGAGTACTGGTAAATTTCAAAAACTGGAAAACTCAAACATAAGTTCTAAAAGCACCAAATGTAAAAACATTAATGCCATTAAAAATAATATAATGATCAATGACAGTTTAATATTATGTGGGAACACTGGTATTATGGGCCTCATATGTTCATGTACTGGTAAATCAAGTACCAATAGGGAGAACTAGGTAAAGTAGTTCAAAGTAGATGATTCAGTTGAGAAGATCAATCATAATCAAAGGAATATATTATATTTATGGGGATAATAAGAATTTTCTACTCCTAAATGAGGTAGTATAACTATAATATTTATAGAAATAATCTTCTCATAGTGACTCTAATCCCTAAGAGATGAGCATTAATGAGAACATGGGTTCATTAATGTAAAATTGAACATGAGAGATGAATGAAATTATATATGGTATAAAGGAACATTAGAAGAAGTGGGTTTATCAAATTTACGAAGAATATGATGGAAAGTGGTTATGTGTGGAATTATTGGTATTAAAAGGGTTTCAATAGAAGTATGTGGTAAATTTTTTGGAAGTCTTCCCATTTGTTACTAAACATTCTACCAACTGAATAGTTCTAAGAAGGTTTTCATCAAAATATATGTTCCTAGATCTTATATAAATCAAATATTTCTTATTCATGGTGAGTTGAAGGAATATATTTACATTAAATAACTGGTAGGTTTACTGGTGGAAGGGAATAATAATTTTGTATGTAATCTGAGAAAATATTTTATGTCTTGCGGAATTAACTTTCATAATGAAATAAAAAATTAAATAAATTTATGTTTGAAGAAGTATTAAACATTTTTAATTCATATAATTATTATTATGGGAAGTATTGAGATGAAATTATATTGATTATATTTCATTTATTTAGGGATGACATATCAATAACTAGATCGTGTGCTCGGAAAAATAGAAAGTTGGAGCATAATCTTTCATGAATATCTGAATTGAAAGAATATATATATCAAATAAATACAATGGGGATGAATATTGGGGTCTATAAGAGAGGAAAAAAATTTATTTCATCTTAGAAATATTATATCAGGAACACCATAGAATGTTTTTGGATATATGGAAGCTAGACATTCTCTACCCCACTTGCTACATATTTCATATTATACAAATCAAAAGAAAAAAAAAATCGATTTTGAGGATATGTATATGTAAAAGTTATCAATTGAATACTTGGTTATAATTTTGATTTTTTCAATGGATTGAACATTCCAATAAATTTCCCATAAAGTGGGAGTTTTGAATCAGTATATGGAAAATCAAGGGAATGTACCCTCAGAGGATATGAAGTGGATCTTATAGTAATTGAATGGATATGAAAATAAATCTCTATGATTTGGAATCGATTCTCTATTATAAGGATACACGGACTCATACTTTATGATTTATATGGATAGAAGGAAAATTAATGTTTTTTTCTTTTACTTTTAGAAGAACAGTTGTCACTTGGTTGTCAAAGCTTTAATAATCTTGTTACTCTAAGTCAAATAACATGATACTGTAATGAGAAAATAGAGGATAGAAAAGAAATGATATGGTTGAATCCATCATCTAAGGATCCCATAAGGATTAAAAATGAATCATTTAATTATAGTGATAGATATTGTGAAATTCAATTTTCTCAAAATTCATTATTCCATGCTTGTATGAATAATATTGACCTAAACTGTCATTTCCTCAAACAAAATATTTGAGAAAAATGATTTAGAGATATAGAAGATAGCATAAAGAAAACATCTGGTGAATATATTCACCAATTTAGTAAATCAATAAATCTTGATGAAACATCATGTTTTAGTGAGACTATGGTGAATGAATGAAATTAATGTGAAATGTTGTTCCATATTATCTATTAGATATCTTAAATGATTTAATAAAAAAATTAATGGAGATATTAGTATTAGTTCATGATGTTTTTTAATCAATCTAAATTACATTCATTTTAATTTCATCCACTAGATGATTGGTTGAACATGTGGTGTAGATATTTGTAGTTGAGCTTCTCCTATGGAAACAAGCCCATTAAAAGTTGGTATATATAGATGGTTCTCAAGTGAATTAATATAATATCTGGAAGTTCACAATACAGGAAGGGTCACTGGGTTTGTAATCAATCTCATGCATTTATTCTTTATGATCAATGATTTTAAGGGAGTAGGTATTATAGATTCATTGGACAGGACTTAGTATATATGTGTGTGTGGCCTTCAATTCACATTGTAGTTCAACTAAGAATTTATTATTATGTTGAGAAGTTAGTGGGGATTGATTTTATTTCTAATATATTTTTATCATCTATAATCTTCAATTAAAAAAATACAAGATGTTGTGTGTTTCTACCATGCAAGTAGGACATAGTATGAATCATGTTAAACTTTATATTCTTTCATAATTTTTTAATTTCTATTTTATGTTTAACCATTTAATTTATTATAGGTATATTGTTTTTTTGTGTTAGGTTTTACAAGAGGATGAATTTCTAGGGTACATAGGGTACATTGACATCCTAATTTTGGAACACTCATCCATGGGAAAGATAACTTTTTTAGATTGGTTTTTTTAAACATATTCTCCTACATGAAATCATTTGGTGGATTGATGAGAATCCTATAGTCTTATTAGAATCATGGTTTGGTTTTTCATGGGCCCTCTCTTAATAGTCGCGGTGGAATCATATCATTATTTATAGTTATTATAGTATTTTTTTTATATATAGGATGGATTTTAGATAATTTATATATATGTATTATTTTGAGTTGGTGAGGTATAAGTACATCTAATATTGTTATAGTCAGTGATATAGGGATACTAGGTACTTCATGGATATGTCTTGTCTTTGGATTTAGGTAGATATAAATCATTCCCTATGGTTATTGATGATTCTCAAGTGCTAGCCTCCAACCCATGGAGATCGTGAAGTCTCATTGGGTATGTAATGGTATGAATCAAGTATAGTTTGAGAGGGTATCCAAGTCAGGTTCATCACAATATAGTATCAAAGCTTTGGTTGTGATTAGTTTTCGGAAGTTGGTGGACTATAGATAGGATTGTCAAGACTTGAGAGGTAGGTTTCGGTGTGGTCTTGACCAGTTCTTATCATGATGAGACTCAATTTACCATGGGATGTTGGGATGTGTGTCTTCTATTTTGTGTTATTGATCTTAATCTTAGTTTTAGCTTATGGTTTTCTTGTTTGAACTAATACTATCATTTTATTTGATCATTTCATCTATTTTTTGTGTAGTGGTATCCCTCTGAGATGTCTTCTATAGGTTCCTTGGGAGGGTGTACCAAATAATCCTCATGGGAATCTACCTGTAGATCAGAATATTATTGAGGATATCATGTGAGAATTTTTTAGTATCGGCCAAAATGTACCTCATGTCTATAACACAGTTTTTGAGGTAAATCCAAGAGTTGGAGGGTAAAGGGATCGATAATGTGAATTATTATAGGAGAATCCAATATCGTTCAAAGGTACGAATGAACCTCAATAGGTGGAGGACTGGCTAAAAAGATTGATTAGATCATCAACTTCCCGGATACCCCTTAAGAATATAAAGGTAATGTGAATGGCATTCAGACTTGAGGTTCCCATTAAGTTTTGTTGGGATTCCATGGTACAAGAAGATAGAAATGTGGTCATGCAATGGAATGATTTCTAGACTTCCTTCTTCAGGCAGTTTTTTCCTTAGTGAATAAGGATGGTAAAGTATATGGAGTTCCTCTCTTTGTAGGAGGTAGAGAATTTGGTGTTAGTGTACCCCAATCAATTCACAGGTCTAGTTCGTTTAGCTTTGGATGTAGTTAGTAATGACCAGCTAAAGGTTCAGAATACCTGTAGGGTTTTTGATCAGATATCATATCACTGATATTTATACTGAATATTTGAACTTATGTGGAAGTGATAGAAAAAGAAATTATACTAAATATGGATATGGCATACAAGTTTTGATACTCTATCCCTTGTCTTCCATCCAGTTGCAACTTTAGTGGTGTGTAAGGAAAAAGAGGAAGTTTAAAGATCATTTTAGGAGTGTTTGGAGTGGTAATCAGCATTGGGCCTCCTTTTCACCTTTCGTTGCAGCTAGTACTATGACTATGACCTTATATAATTGTGGACAGTTTGGGCACACTTGATGTTCTTGTTATGGTCCTATAAAGATGTGTAACATTAGTGGATGCTATGTTCATATTCAGTTTTTTCCAGGATATTTCTATGCCTTGTTATAATCAATTATCATTGGCTCCAAAGGCTACTACAGTGTGGTAAGATGCTTCAAATACTAGCAAGCTCCAACCACGGGCCTCATGAGTGATCCACTTGCATTTAGTGGATGAGTGTCTGGAAAAGGTAGATACGGGTCCATTGATACTGATATGTACCATCATTATTTCATATTTAGAATCAACTAATTTATTTGATATAGGTTCCTCCCAATTGTTTATATCTAGACATTTTTAGATATGATTGAACATCCAATGGAACTCATTTCCTTTTATATAGAGTTAGAAAATTTTCTTGGGAAGTTGAAAGAGCCGGGATTTTGGTACCTTTTTATATAAACCCAAGCATATAATATATTGATATTACATTAGTTTGGGGAATATAAAATACATTATACTGAAACATTCCTAAATAAAATAAAGTTATAGTGCATTTGGAAACATGGAAACATAAACAATATGTTTGTAGGTAAACTACATCATCTCCCAATATGTTCTTCATATCTACCAGCCTTCCTTGACATATCATACGTAATACATTTCTTCATAACCACGGTAAAAGGAAATATAATAATGGGTAATATCTTATTCTTTGAAAGGGTAAACAAAGGAGATATATACGCATAACATGCACAAAATGGTATGATAATATGATAATAACAATTGAAAACCATACACTTCATATCAAAGAACATAATATTGATTCATGGTATAAAAAATAGAGTATATAAGACATGAATATCAAGGGAATAAAAGAAATTGATCCATGATATCATGCTATTTCCATAAGATATAGAGTTTTTTCCTACACATAATCACAGAAAATCATATGTCAAAGCTACCCACAAAGATATTCATAACATTTCAATCTTGGGATAATCTCCCATGTACCTACTTCGATCTTGGTATGAATGCATCACTTCCCTATTTTAGGTTTTGGAAAACCTTACATATACCCTTTGATCTCATATAACATTAATCATTTCCTAATTCATTGGAGGGAGATATCTGTCCCACCATTCACAATGAAAGTCATACATATGTGTGCCACATAATTATAAAACATTCATCTCATCATAGACCATGAAATTCAAATAGGTTTCCTAAAAAGTCAATATATATTAACCTCAATAAAAGTGGTAGGTTTTATAATAATTACATCATATCATTGTAGCATAACCCATTAAAAAAAGTGGTATTCGTAATCATTTCATATTGGCATAACCCATGGAATATAAATGAGTTTCATAAACATATTTTCAAAATAAATATAAACCATTTAGAGGAATAATAACAATGGTATCTATGGATCATAACCATAGTAAAAATATACAACATTAAATGATGTTATCTTAGATGTAAAATGATTTTGAAAGATCACTTGGAACATTTATTTTAATAAAAATATCCTTTTGAATTTTAAAAATACTTTTTAAAACATAAAACACATTGAAAATCCTTTTCAATGAAAATAACAATGAAAAATTATAAAGTAATATTCAAGTAAAATAATATTCATGATATTAGTAAATTTTTTTCATTCCATACACATTAAAACAAATATTACTTTAACTTTTTCAATAAAATTTAAAAACCCATTCTTCAGAAAACAACATGAACATTCCTTTCAAAAAAATTGTAAAAATTAAAATATAGGTAAAACATTATTTAATAAATCATTTTGATAATGATAAAAAAATTAAAACATTTTTAGAAAATATGGTTTTGGGTGACAAGGGTTTTTTGAACAAAAATCCAAAAAATTAAACATTCTTTTTTAACCCTTGAGTGCATAAAGAGAGGAAAATGAAGGGAAAACATGTATCCTTATGAAATAAGAAGAGTAAAAGAAAAGGAATGGATTTATTTAGAGATGTATCATAATATTTTATTATCAAAAACCTAAACATAAACAATATCTAAAAAAGGTGATATTGTAACATAAAATATTTTCCACTTTTCTAACTTTGAAACATAAGACCCATAATGGAACATTGTTAAATAATGAATAAAATATAATGAGGATAAATAAATTCATGATATTACATTTAAAATAGTTTTTATATATTCCATGTAAAATAATATAGGTGTATAACATAATCATATGTCTCAAATAAGACAAATTGTGACAAAAAAAACCCTTAAAATTTGTTTACATTTTTTCTGAAAACCCAATGAAATATGGATCATGATATAGAAATGTAAAAACCAATAATTTTCAGGAAAATAATCATTAAATACATTAATGGGAAGTATATTACCCTCATAAAATAAACATGTGGTGAATATTTAATTTTTTTCATAGAAAATAAATGTGATATGAAAATCCCTTACCTTAAGTCTCATCTTCCATCATACACATTCAAACCTCCTCTTTTTTGGGAAACCTCCTATGGTTTGAACCAATTGATTCCTAGTTTGGATTTCATCACAAAAACATTATTATATAATCATATGGGGTAATTTGTAAAGTGATTTGGGTAGATTTTAACTGAACCAAAATTGTTTGAAGGTGTAAATAAGAGAGGATATGGGGTGGGTTTTTATAAGTGAGGTGAGAGGCACACATGTAATGTTTTTATTATAAAAAGGTGTATATATTTTATTCTTATTCCAAAAGTCTGTAAAATTGATTATTCTAGACACGTAGACATTATTGGATTTAAATATACCATAAAATATATTGTAGACACGTTTTTTGGTTATTTTAACTCATATATTTTTAGTATAATACCTGGTAAACCCATTTTAACCTTAATCACCATAAATAATGTTTAGTATTTTAACATTTTATTTTGGTTAAAAAATAATTTCACCTTATTAGATAATTAAATTATTAGGATTTCAAATTTGGAATCCATTTTTCCAAATTCAATTCATAGAAGTGGAAAAATCCTATTTAAAATTAATCATGTATATGCGATGAGAAATAAATCTTTCAAGGGGAAAATGATCAAAATTTGACAAAGTTTTTAAATAAAAATTTGATATTAAAATGATTTCAATGAAGTGAATTGGATTCATATATATATATTTTAATAAGTTTTAAATTTTAATAATATTATATAATTTAAATGAAATAGAATTTTTCTATTAAACTTCATTATTTTTCATTATTCATCAATGAAATAATCATCTTAGAAAATTCTCAAAAATTCAGCCTAAGATATTTTTGAAATTAATATTAAACTAATTTTCTTATATCAAATTCATATTCTAAAAGTTTCCAAAATTAATTTTATTATTTTTCATTTAAATAAATAAAAAATTATAAAATAGAATTTTTGAAACATATAATGATTTTATCATAAAATGAAGTTCTTTTTATCAATATTTTTTCTTTATATATAACCATTAAGCATAATAATTATTAAATAGTTAGTGATATTCATATCTCTAAGTTTAATGTCTTTGTTATAATAGCCATGTTTGAAAAATATTTAGAGTATATTTCGGTTTTGTTACAACTTAATGTCATATGAAATTCAAGATAACCCAAAGATGCCTATAATGAACACTTAAATTTTTGTTTCATGTAATACAAGATTAACTTGGTGTTAGGTGTAATTAAATATATCAATGAAATTTAATTTTTCACTAAAAAACAATACATAAAAACACAATTTATTACATTCTACTCCCTTTAAAATGGATTTCCTCCTTGAAATTCATCACTCTAATATAAACAAATGAGGATAATTATGTCATAGGATCCCACATAGCTTCCTCAAATTATTGGTTTCTCCGAAAAAACTATAAATAAGTGAGTATTATTGTTTTGTATAAATTTCTCTGTGTGATCTAAAATCTTCATCAATTATTCCATATAAGAAAGATATTTCTCCAATAGTACATCCTCTGAGTTCAATACATGTGAAGGGAAAAATTCTAAAAAACACCTCATCACCAACTTCAAATTCTAGATCATGTTGGTATTTTTAGCATAACATTTCTATAGACTCTAATATTCCCTGATGTTTTTATCTATAGATCTGACCTTCTCTTCCATTTCATCATCTATCTCATGTCCCAATAGCTTTCCTTCTCCAAACTCATTCTGGTACGTTGGGGATATGAATTTCCTTCCCTATAGGGCTTCAAAAAAATCAATATGAATTCTTTAATGAAATATATCATTGTATGAAAAATTAACTAGAGGAAGTGGTTGATTCCAAACACCTTTGAAATCCAAATAATAAGATCACAACATATCCTATAGGGTTTTAATTCTTCTCTTAGACAGACGAGTTGTCTAAGGATGATTCTTTACTATGAAACTAAACTTCATATTAAGAGATTGGTTAATACATTGTTATGACATTAAGGTAAACCCCATATCTCGATCAAACATAGTGGAACATTTCACTCCTTGAAACCTTACATGTTCCATAATATATATCCTAGAAATATAATCTAGAGATAAGTCTTCTGTGATAATGATGAAGTGTGATGAATTAGTAAGGATATAGAATAAAATCCATATATAATCATTTCAGTTAGACATTTTGGGGAGTCCAATGACAAAATAAATGGTGGTGGTTTCTCATTTTCACTATAGTATGGGTAAGGGATGTAACATCCACTTAGACTTTGGTCTCCCAACCTTAAATTTTTGACATACTAAACACCAAGATACAAACTCTATGATATCTCTATTCATTAAATCCCACCAAAACTATTCATTAAAATCATTATAAATCTTCATCCATCCATGCTGAATAGAGAATGAAGAACTATTATCTTCCTCTATCAAATCTTTCAAATTTGGTATGTATGATATTCATAAATTATTCCTAAACCATATCATTCCATCATGATCATGTTTAAACATAGGAACATTTATAAACTTCTTTTCTAGAACTACATCTCCCTTATAGGCCTCTTTAATCTTCACTTGGATATATGGATGAAAATTCAACTGAGAAAGATAATATTTCTCACCTTCCTTCAAGATTTCCATATCCAACCTTTCTATTCCAGGAATATTAGATCTTTTGTAATCCTCATCATGGATAATCTATCATGATCCTTTAGACTAAATTCATCATCCACCTGGTCTGCTTTCTTAGGGAGGTAATGTATTGGGAATTTATAATCATTAATAAACTATAACCATCTTCTCTAGAACATATTCCACTCCTTTTTTAATAAATGCTTTAAACTTTTATAATTTGTATATATATCCCAATTTTTTCTCCATAAATATAATGCCTCTATATTTTTAATTCAAAAAATACCAAAGCTAAGTCCAAATCATGATTTGGGTAATTTTCTAATGAAGAATTAATTTTGTTGAGGAAAAATCAATATTTTTGTCATTTTGTATAAAAACACATCCCAAACCCTTCTTGGATGCCTCGTTATAGAATTAAAACCTTTCCTCACTCTAGGGTAATGTAAATATAAGTGTCCTAAATAATCTTCTCTCCAGTTCCTTGAACTTTTACTCACATTCATCAGTCTAGTGGAACTTGTCTCCCTTCTAAGATAACATGGTGATTAGATTATATATTCATGATAATTTATCCAAAAACATTCAATAATATCTAGATAAAAGAAGAAATCTAAAGATCCTTGTCCTTGTGGTTGGTCTGGCCCAACATTCACTAGCCTCCATATTTGATGAATCTACTTATAAACACTCTCTTGAGATTATATGACGCAAAAATGAAAACCTTTTCATCCAAAATTAAAAATTTATAAAATTATGAAATATTTTTTCATTCATTTGGGTCTTTAGTGCAATTATCAAGTGATATTCATGCTCTTACTTTCCCTTTGAATAAAAAATAATATTCTCTATAAATACTACCACAAATTGATAAAGGTAATCTATATAGACTACATTCATTAAATCTATGAAGATAATAGGGAAATTAGTATGACCTAATGTAATCACTATATATTCATAGTGTATATAACTTGTATGGAATGTTTTCTTAGTTATATCATACTTCATAACCCTCAATTAATGATATCTACAATAAATTTCATTCCTAGATAAGTATTGATATTTACTCGGTTTCTCAAATCATTCATCAATGTGGATAAGAGGATATTTGTTCTTAATTATGATCTTGTTTATATTTCAATAATCAATGAATATTAACATTGATAAATCATTATTTTTAACAAAAAGAAAATGTGCAGCTCAAGATGATGCCCTTTGTTGAATGAGTCCGTTGTAATGCTTTTATTATAGTGAATTAGTTAATTCATACAACCCAATCAGTATCATTCTAAAGGGAGTCTTTAAAAATGGTCTGGAACCAAGTATTATTTCTATTTAGAAATAAAAATCATGTTTTTTGGGAAGGCTAGTAAAATATTCTGGTAAGTCATTAAAAAATACCCACACAATAGGTATATCATTGATTTTGAGATTCTCTCCAATCATCAAAGAAAAACACCCCTATATAATAGTAATCAATGTCCATTAAATGGATGTGACTTCCATTGTATGTTCATATTTATAGTCACACTAATAGATGGTCACTAGTTGGTTTGTAAAATCAAGTGTGACTACCCTTCCTACGATATTGATGTGGAATTTATGTAGATAAACCCAATCCATGCCAAAGATAACATTATATTCAATGAGTGGAATAATTATAAGGTTTTGCGAATGAACATTCCCAAAAACATCAACCATAGAAGAATCATAGAAATGGGATGTGATCATCATACCATTAAGGGTTTCTATTGATAATTCAATGTCTAATAATTTTGGTGTAATATTTATACCCATATAAAAAAATTTAGACATGAAATAATTGGCACATCCAAAATCAATTAAGACATTATATTATATGGTAAGTGTACCTATCACCACATTGTTATTGAAACCATCACCACAAACATTCATTGTATGAGATTTACAATGGTATCTCAGTTTAATAGGTTTTTTCATTAATCTCCATTATAAACTCTCAGATTTTTTCACTTGTTATAATAACTCCCAAACTCCATTTTATTGTAACACTGAAGTTTGGGATGTTCATTATATAGTTCTTTATCATTATTATCATCATTAAATAACTTATTCAATTCACTTTAGCATGCAGTTCATTTATGACATTCCATTCTATATATAAAACATGTATTATTCCTCTTAAGAAAATTTCCTCCATGAGTATTCCCAAATGTTGACCGTACACAAAATCTCATCTTCTTCACACCACGGTTCTTAGATTTTCCTTTGAGTTCAATTTTGATCTTCTTATAAATACCATGAGATTGATACCTAACTCCAACCTATATTTCCACCTTAATATCACATCGAACAATATCTTCATATCTATTTAAGTATCTTATTTATATAGTCATGATGAAACATGGTTTTAATCCCCTAAATAAATTTCAAACCTTACATTCATGATTGATGACAGTAACGAAATCATACCTCACATGTCCTGTAAAGTTTCCCTCATAGGTACCAGTAGATTCATCATCCTTTTTCTTTAGCTCAAGTAACTCTTTACCAATGTTCATGTAGAGAACATGAGGGAATTTATTATTGAAAAATATGTTATTAAACTAATCCAAATCCCTGGAATCAATTTCATAATGTTTCCTTGTATTCTTGGTAAGATTCCACCATTGATTTTTCTCTTCTTACAATTGGTAGAAATTCAAAATTAGTTTTTCAAGCGATAGACATTAGAGAACAAAAAATATGATTTCATTGGCGCTAAACCATTATCTAGAAACAACTGGATTAGAATATCCATGGAAATAAGGTCAATGTTTCCTCATGAAGGGATCAAAATAATTGTGTTCCCTCTTTTTTCCATTTGGAAGACCATCATGATTCATAACTTAAGAAATTTATGGGATCATAGAAATGAGATTTTTCATTCCAGATCCCATAATGTATGGATGCTCAGTAAAAAAAAAATTCATTATCTATAGAACACAAAATTAACATAGTTTATTCTAGTTCCATACAATGAATGAACCCAAAAAAATTTAGTGTAAGAATCAATAATCATAGTGGTCAACTACATAATCATGAAAATTTACTTATAGGATGTCCAAATCCTGACACTTACTTTTTAATCTTTGACACCATAGGTTTATCCTAGTTCATTCATTCTCATAATCTATTTAAAAAAATTTAATGGTTTGTAAAGTGTTTTTTAATTTCTAAATAATATCCCTTAGTAGTATGAAACCACAGGTGCTAAAAATCCCATTATCATGAACTAGGAAAGAATCGATTCCAGCTTAATGTAACCTTTTTGGAGTTATTACCCCTAGTTACAATAATTCCAAATCCAAATCCACTTGTAGTATCAAGACATGGATTTAATTTTTAGAGACCACTTCATCTATCCTTTACCAAAATTCTAGATTATTTTTTTATACATTGAATTATCCTTAGACATAAACATATACATGTCCTTAAGGATCTCACAAAAGTTTTCCCTCCCTAATATCCAAATGGTAATAAAACTTATCCTCTGATACTAACTATAGAATCCCATGATTATCATATATATATATTACATCATTTTTATGAAGATTAAATACATTAAACAAACACACGCTAGACTAATATAAAGTTATGATGACTCTGAAAACATAGAAACATAAATAACTGCTTCATTGGTAAATAACGTTATCTCCCACTATGTTCATGATAACTATCACACTTATTATAAATATCAAACATAATACATTTCTTAGTAACCAAGGGAAAGGAAATAAAATATATGGTTATATCAAATGCTCATTGAGGATAAAAAAGGGAGATACATAAGCATAACCTAAATATAAAGATATAAAAATACGAGCATAACATTTAAAATCACACCCTACATATCGAATATCAAAATATTAGGCCATGGTATAAATATTGGAAGTTCATAATCTGGGAATTGTAAGGGAATAAAATAACATGATCCATAAGATATTATCATTGTAATAAGACATAGATTTTTGGAATATACATAAACCTATGAAAATCTTATGTCAAGGATACCCAACAATACATTCATGACATGTTCGGATTGGGCTACCAACATGTGTATTTGCTTCAGGATTTGGATGAACTTTTTTGTACCATATTTTAAACTTGGTATAATATCTTATGTACTCTTTGATATCATATAACATTAATAGTTTCCCATTTAATTGGAGGTAGTTATATGTGCCACCCATAATATAATGAAAATCACACATATGTGTGCAACAAGATCATAAAACATTCATCATATCATAACCCATGAAATGAAAATGGATTTTATAATAATTTATTCATATCCTAACCTATGGAAAAGATATAGGTTTCATAATTATTTCATCATTTCATAATTTCATCATAGATCAACTATGAAAAGAAGTGCGATTCATAAGCATTTCATTATGTCATAACCTGTGGAAGAAAAATGGGTTTCATAAAAATCATATCATCATAAATATAAACCATTCATAAAATGATAAAAAAAATGGAATCCTTGGATCATAACCCTAGTATATAATAAGTAACATTTAAATATGTCATCATATATGGAAAATTATTTTGAGTGTTTGGTTGGAACATTTCATTGTGGAAAAATAACCTTTTCAGTTGGAAAACACTTTTTAAAACAGATAAAATCATAAAATAATATTATTTTAAAATAACCTTGAAAAATTATAAATTAATTTCAATTAAACTAATTTTTATGCAGGTGTAAAATTCCATTCATGTCATATGCATTAGAAGAAATATAACTTTCATATTTATAGTAAAATCTATACATGCATTTTTTTCAGAAAATGTCGTAAGGTTTCCGAACATATTATTTAAAAAAAACATTCGTAAAAATTTCAAAAATAAATCATTTGGAGTGTGTAATAAAAATTGAAACCATTTTTAGAAAACTTAGTTTTAGAAAAAATTTGTTTTTAGACAGAAAATACAATTTTTTAAAAAAATATTTTTTTTAGCACTTCACTATATAAAGGGTGAAAAATAAAGGGAAAACATATATCCTCATAAGATAACCAAGGGAAATGATAATTCATGAATTTATTTAGAGATGTATCATATATTTAATCATTTCAAACCTAATCATAAACAATCTGGATAAATGATGATATTGTAACAAAAAATCATTACCACTTTGGTAACTTTGAAACACAATCCCCCTTAAAGAACATCATTAAATGAAACACAAAATATCATGAGAATAAATAAATTCATGATATTACATGTAGAAGGGGATTTATATACCCCTCAAAAAGTAATATAGTGGAATAACATAATCATGTGTCTCAAAAAAGAAAATTTTATTTAAAAATCCTTTACTGATTTGTTAACTTTTTAATCGTAAACCCAACAAAAGGGGTATCCAAAAATGGATATTTAAATACCAATAATTTTCCAGATAAAAATCATAAAATAAATTCATTGTTATTATAAAAGACACATAAACAAAAAATGTATTTAATATGGAATTTTTCTTACATAAAACAAAAGTGAGATAAAAACCCTACTTTAAGTCTCGACTTCCTTCATATATATTCAAAGTTCATATTCTTTGGGTAACTTCTTTGGGGTTTCACCAAAACCCTTCTTAGGTTTTATTTATCCCAATATAAGGCTTTTTGGATTATAGTAGAGAAATTTAAAAAGTTATTTGGGTAGATCTTAGCTTAACCAAAAGGGTTTGATGGTGTGAAAAACATAAGATATGGGTGAAATTTTAAAAATTTTGTGAGTTGTACATTTGTAATTTTTTGAAAATAAAATGGTTTATACATGTTTTTATCATGAAGAAAGGATCCAAAATTTATTATTATATATAATTATAAATTATAGGGTAAAAATATGTATATTCAATATATTTTAGACAACCTTTTAGGTCATTTTAAAACATATCTTGTTTAACCACCTGTAAACTCATTTTAACCTTAACCATAGAAAATAATTTTTACTATTTTAACTATTAATTTTGGTAAATAATTAATTTTAACATATTATTAATAAAAATTCTTATTTTTCCAAATATTACATTTATTTTTTCAAATTTCATTCACAGAAATAGAAAATTTTAATTTAAAATAAATCTCGTAAAAGTGATGAGAAATGGGTTTTCAAAGAGAAATAAAATTTTACAATGTTTTTATATCAAAATTAGATGTAAAAATGTTTCTAGTGAACTAAATTTTATTATTATATATATATCTTAAAATAAAATTACTATAAAACAAAATTAAAATATCATTTATATATATAAATCGTTTAAACAAAAAGGTAGTTTTCAATTTAAATTCGGTATTTTTAACTATTCATCAAAAAAATTAATATTTTTAGAAAATTATAAAAAAAATTACACCATGATAATTTTTACATGATAATTTCAAAAATAATGTTCATTTTTTCAAAATAATTTTCTAAATGATTAAAAATTAATTTTATTATTCTTCATAAAAATAAATAAAAGGCAATGATTTAGAAAATAGTATTTTTGAAACCTATTAACACTTTATCAAAAAATTATGTATGTTTATTAAAAATATGTCTTCTATATATGTACATATTATACTTAATTTTAAAAATAATATTTATTATTATTCATATCGTTGTGTTTAATATCTATGTTATAACAATGGTGTTTGAATAATATTAATAATATATCGTGGTTTTATTATAACTTAGTGTCATGTGTAACACAAGATACCCTAGTGTTGGGTGTAACACAAGATTTAGTTTTTGTTGTGTGTAACACAATCTATCAAAGAAATTCATTTTAAAAAAAAAATAATACATAAAAATTGATGTTGTTACACTTTTTTCACTATCGATAGTTGATGTGGAGTTAGTTTGGGATTTCCTCATTACTGATATATATCTATTTGACATCTTTATAAATATGGATTAGAATATTTCTCCTTGTGTTGATGTTTATTGTTATCATTAGTGTGTTTTTTATTTTATACCAATGTGAACTCTCATTTTTTAGGGAGAGTGCGATTTGAGTTTAGGCTAGGTAGAACCACCCCACCTAGAGCTTGGAAGTTTTTTTTCTATTATAGTATTTAAGACATAATAGTTTTCTTCCACTATTGATCTTATAGCTATGGTTCAATACTTTCTATACATTTTTTATATATGATATCTCTAGTCTTCCTCTAAATTGGGTGTTATAGTTTTCAATTTATATTCTCCAAGTTACACTAACGATTTCATTTCCTTTTATCTTATGGAACCAAAAGCACTAAAATATCTCAAGATTCAATTGTATTATCTGATGAATAATGTATTTTTTTACCCTAGTATTTCACCTTGTGAATCCCCTATTATCTTTTCCAAGAAGGTAGATGGTTCACTCTGGTTGTGTGGGGACTATTGGAAGTCAAACTAGGTAATGTTTTAGAGTAAGTACCATTTGCCTCATGTGAATAATTTACTTGACTACTGAAGGGGGTAAATAGTTTTTGAAGATTGGTATTCAGTCGGGTTATCATTTGCTTGAATTTTGGTAGTCTAATATACCGAAGAAGGTTTTAAAGAATTGGTATGGCCAGTACAAATATCTTGTGATTTTGTTTCCTCTAATTAACACTCATATAGTTTTCATGGATTTTGTTAATAGAATATTCCATTATTATCTTGAAACTTTTTAATTAATTATCATGGATAATATTTTGGTTTATTTGATACATGACCATGAGCATGAGCACCAATGGATTTTGGTTCTAGAAATCCTAATGAGTCACCATTTGTTGGGAAATATTTAAAAATTAAGTCTATGGATCCAAGAAGTGATCTTCATGGGGAACATGATTTTTTATCATGGATTATCAAATGATCCTGATAATTGGAACATTTTCCATCCATAGGAATATCCATAGAATATTTTTGAGATTTAGAGCTTCCTTTGACTTTAATGATACTACCAATGGTTCTTCAAGAATTTATGCAAGTTGGTATCACCTTTGATGGATCTTACCAAGATAGGGGAAATTCATATGGGATAAAAAAGAATCAGTATTGTTTCAATGATCTAAAATAACTTTTTATATCATCTGTTATTCTGATCTTACCTGATCTTGGTATCGGATATACATTTTTATGTGATGCTTCTAGTGATTTTCTAGGTTGTGTGATTATGTAGGATGATCAGGTTGTGGATTACAGCTTATTCCAACATTCACTACATGAGAATAATTACGCCATTAATGATATAGATCTTTCTATAGTTATCCATGTTCTTAAATGTTGGTGGTATTATTTTTTTTGTTAGAGTTTCATGGTCTTTTCTGATAATAACATTGTGATATATATCTTTTCTTAGTAATAATTGATTCTTATATAGAGATTATTTTTGTAATACCTTTAGATATTTGACTTCGACATCACCTACACCCTAGATATGGGGAATCTCATCACAAATACTCTCATTGAGATAGTACTATTGTAGGTTGTTCTAGAATTGAAGGTGGAGTGGAACCTTATGGGACTCCTTGCTCAGCTGCACCTAGATGATTTATATGTTGTTTTTGGTATGGTTTTGAACAGTTTTTAGTTATCATCATATATCCTTGAGTATATTTTATACGATCACTAGTAAGAAAAGGAATTCCTCATAATTTAAGAAACCCTATATTGTGGGTGGACTTTTTCTGGATGGTTTCTCTCTTTATATGGTATTCAATATATTTTGGATCATATTTTCATCCCAATATCTGTGAGGATATTAGTTTTGTTAGAATTCCATAGTAATTCATGGTTCATTCATTAAGAAATTATGAATATGTATTATGATATGATATGATTATTTGGGTGGCTAGGTTTAAAGAGTGACATTTCCATATTATGTCTCCCACTATTACACCTACCAATTGATAAAGTCAAAGCATCTGAAACCTTCTAGGTTGATCCATAAACTTCTTTTGTCTGTTTGTAAATGGGATAAGGTTTTCATGTAATTAGTTATTGGATTGCCATAGACACCTCAAGGGATGAATTCTATTTGGGTAATGATTGAAATTTTAACAATGTCATCTCACTTCATTCGTATTGCAAACACCATTAAATTTGAAGACATTGGCCAGGTGTATGTGATGTAGGTTATGTGGGTTTCATGAGATTACCTATTCTATTATTTTGGACAAGTATCCTAGGTTAACCTAAATCTTTTGGAAAAGTCTCTAGGTGGAGATGGGGACTTAGGTCTTGTTGAGTACATCTTACCATCCACATACATACATCTAGACAGAGTTTTCTATTCAAATCCTAGTGGATATGCTCTGTGTGTGTGTGTGTTAGATATTTTTGGATTATGGGATAGCCATCTGGGACTGGTTGAGTTTTCTTATAACAACTGTTATCATTTATCAATATTAATAGATAATTTATTTTCCTTTATGGTCACTTGTGAAAGTTACCTCTTTGTTGAGTAGATATGGGAGAGGCCTCTCTTGAAGGACTGATAATAATTCAAGATACATCGAGGGGGATTAAGGATATACATCACCACCTGGTTACCACTCTGAGTTGGCAAAAATCTTATGAAAATATTCATCATTTTCTTTTGGAGTTTTCCATTGGTGACTAATCATTCTTGAAATTTTTTCCCTTAGTTGGGTCACCGTTAACTTTGAAAATATGTGAAGTTCCCTCCTAGATATGTTAGACCATTTAAAGTCACTAAGCTACTTGGGTAGGTTTCTAATAAATTTTAATTTCTATTTTATTTGATGGGATTTAATGATATTTTCCACACATCATATATTAGAAATTACCATCATGATGCATATCCCATATGGTGGAATATATCTGATTTTTATGATTCATTGGAGTGAGAGTCATTGGCGATGGAGCAGTGGCCTTGTCTTTTTCTACACATCATTCTTCCACATGACATCTCATGGATAGAAAGTCTTATGGTGGGGAGTTTGTAACATGTTTTGAACCACTTTCTGATATTTATCATCTATCTCTTCATTTCCCACCTTATTTGGGTGTGCTTTGAGGCTTCTAAGAAAGGATATATTTTGCTGGGGGAAATGACCAAAATTTTTAAGAATTTTTTTTTGGAATTAATGGAGTCTGGGTAAAATTTTCTAAAATTATTAAGACTGTTCCCTTTAAAATTTAGATTTTTTTTCTTTCTATTATAAATTTTTACATAGTGAATGGTTTAAATTATGTGAAACCATTTTTGGGAATATTCTATGAATTGGTTCAAGGAATGAAATATTTATATGCTATGAATCATGTTCACATCAGGAAATTTATGAATTCTATATTTTTAATCTGAGGTGAAGCATTTTTTGACTTCTTTTTTTTAATTGAGAGACTCACATCATAAAAATATTTCATGGTATGGATATTTTGGGATTAATAATTTTTACATCACTGTATGAGTGATTAATTTTTCATTCAACATGAATCTTCTCTCATGAGACCTATAAGATCTCCCAAGTTATTTTGGGGATCTTTTATCCTTCTAGATTGTCCGTTCACTGATTGATTATTGTGGTTTTTATAGTGCACCTCTTCTGGTAAGATATCCTTGTTCTTCTTCATTTATGTTTATCATAGTAGCATCATTGTTCTATGTTTATGGATCCATTTATTTATGATGATAATTTTATTGTTCTTTTCTAGATATGTTGCACGATCTTCCTCGAGTCAGACCCTTGTGTTGATTGTGGTGTAGTGTGAGAATTTTTTTAGGGACTCCATTGTTGTCTATGCATTCTTATTTATTGTTGGATCCCATTGTGGTAGCTTGCTACCCAATTTTTAGGTATTTGGTACCATATCTAGCCTATGTTTGATGAATATCATTACTCTGGATTTATAAATTCTTTTATGAATAATCTATCATGATCATTTTCTGTTTTTATAAAAATATGATTTTGAGAAAATATGGATTCCCCATTTTTTTGAAATGGAAAAGTTTTTTTCAAATCATTGTGAAATGGATATATGAAATGGTTTTCAAATCATTGTTTTGATAAATTTTTTTGGAAGATTGAGAACATTGGAAGACTTGGGAACATAGGTGGAATGTCTAGTAATATGCCTCTTCTTTTGATACCATTGAGGGGTTCACTCATGGGGTGTTCCTCTACTTCCTAGGCCTATTTCTCTATGGACATGTCAGAAATTTTGGGAAATTCACTTATTGTTCTATTACTTTTCTCTCTAGATTCAATTAATATATCAATAGACTTGATTTGTGTGATTATCTAAGTATGGGTATGAGAGTCCTAGTAGCCTGACCCATTGTGATCCTTAGCATGAAGTTACCTATTCTTTTGGTTTGTTTTGGAATTGATATGATATGTAATTAATTCATTGATTTTACTGGTTTGATGTATATAAAATTCTTTGAAACTATTTTAACTGGATTCTTTGGAACTGTGTAAAAGGGTGAAATGGATTTCCTTGATTTTGATATAAAAACTATTTAACTATTTATTATGCCTTGTTTTCTATAAATTTGATGATTTATGGATAGTTATATAGATACATGATATGAAACACCTAAGTGGGATCCTATTGAGACTATTTAGCTCACACCATGTGCGCCCCGATGGCAGTGTGTAGTACTTTGTATGTCTTTCTATAAAGGGAAATGAAATGTGTTGTAGTGAGGTAGTGAGGTTTCTATCAGCTGTCTCTGGGTGGCTCATGGGGATATAGTGGGAGTATTCCCAAGCTATCACATGTATTAGGTTCTTAATTTTGGTTTTCCTTTTGTTGATAGACTTGTACATTTTATATTATTGGCTACTTTTGAGTTTTATCGCTTCTACTGTTTCCTTTTTCATATGACATATATTTCTTGTTTTAATCTTTTACTGATTCATCCCATTGTGGATGTATATATTTTATGTTTTCTTCTTATGTTTGGGAAAAATAATTCCCTCTAGTTGTTATAGAATCTTAAGTTCTAGTCCCCAACCTCTCATATGAGATAAGCCACAAGATTGAGGTAGGACTCATGGATAACTCTATAACACCCATGATTACGACCAAACATGTATTCTCAAATCATAAGAAAATAACTTATCACATGGGTGGTGTAATTATACACCATGATCCCTAAGTCTCAAATAATTAACCTCACCAATTGAAACTTGAATAATATCAGGGCATACAATAAAAAAAATTAAACCATACTATATCACTCTATCATAATCCATTGAGAAAATAACCCATAACCTATCACATATAACCAACACTAAATAGTCCATTTGATCATAATAATATGATCTAATCACCCCCCCCCCATATTTCTCCTGATGGTGGCCACTAAATCATTATGAATTAATATTTAATCACATTCAACACCCTATATTGATCCCACATCGAGCTGACTCTACCTAACTTTATCCTTAATAATTTTGTACAACTACTCTCAGAATCTCACATGACCATCCCTGTCCTCATGTATTAAGTCAATCCCAATATAATAATGTCTAATAACTTTGGATAAATCATTTCCAAGAAGTCAAAAAATAATCCACCTAAACCACACAATGGTTCCCATCATACACCTCTTAATGAAGATATCTCAATCCATCCATCCATAGGAAACCCTCCCTATTATACACCACCATGCCTTGGATGAGTTATCACACTCACAACAAGTAGAAAAACTAATATACACAGTACTGATGGTGCTTCAAACTATTAATATCATAAAAAACTATCTTACACAACCCATTTTGGCTTAATGAAAACATTTATTCCATTTTATCCATAAGATAGACAACCTAGGTGATCCAAAATCATTCTGAGATGAAATACCTACTTTGTCCCTTCACACACCCAAAGATAATCATTTTTCATTGGAGATGAAGTAACAAGGTGATTATAAATCAATCAAAGAATATCGGAACACTCCCTCCAATCAATATGAAGATCTATGGAACCTAAATTCTCACACAGGTCACTTTGTTCCCCTTTTATATTACCCACACTGAAGACCCCATATATCCTTGAACAACCACACTAAAAATGTTCATGGTTAAGTATCAGAGGGACCACCTACCTCATTAATGTAGTTACACTCTTCAATCCCAGATCTATCCATCATTCACCAATCCCACACTAAGAAATATTTACTCCAATGTCTTTTTATCACGCCATAAAACCCACACAATCAATTGTAAAATTTTATAATGAATTTAAAAACTCTAACCTAAGTGGAATAAACTATTAAATCTCACTGGATGTCATCCAATCTTGGAATCCAATACCTAAAATGTGGTAAAGGTCCAATTAATAACCCTTACACATACATGAGTAAAATCCCTATCAAATAAAACCCCATAAATCAACAATTTAATACAATTAAACAAGAACCCCAAAATTAATTCAATGAATGGATAAACTATGTGAGTTAATCATTCCACGGCATCCTCCATTTACAACCTGGATAATTACCTTGGTTTGGGATGATTCCACCATTAAATAGTAGAATATTCATCAAATAACTAACCTAAACCCATAAAAAACTAGTAACAATATAGAAGAGAAATAATTAAGGATGGACTTAAGGAGATCATATATCATTTAAATACAACAAATTCCGGTGATTTTCCAAAAATAAAAGGGGTCTTAAAGGGGGAAAATAAGGGTAAATGGGGGGAAGGCTAATCAAACATGAATATTCCTGATAAATTATAGAAACTGTTTCTAATATTGTTTCTTTTTTTCAATTATGTCAATTGAAATTATTCTATAATTTTATGAGTTGACTAGGTATTTTAGTTTCATTAAATGAGAAGTGTAACTTGATGAAAACTATTCATTAAATTTTACCAAGGAAGAACCCTCATTGTACCCATAGAAGTCATCTATACCAAACTCTCAATGTTTTATGAGTTCATAGAGCTATTCTTGATTTTTTAAGAGACATTTTTTAAGTGTGTAAGTTTCATCATGTTGTATACTGATATTTTGAATGTATAATCAGGAAAAAAAATTATTGTTCACCAAGGGTGTTTTGAAAGGGTAGCCTGAATTTTTAATAGTAACATAGAGAAAACATATAGTTTGTCATAGTGTTTCATGGGAGTAATAAACTAAATTAGTAAGGAACTCCTAATGAAAATGTAAGGGTCATTGGGGTATTAAATAAGGGTGACCAAAATTTGTTAGGGTAAACTGGAGTAAACCTAACTATCATTTTAGAACTCATAAGGTTCATTCTACCATAAAGGATCAAATTAGAAGCATCCTTTGGCCAAATTTAAGTGAAAATTTGGGTTGAGTAGTGGAAAAGTAAAAAAGGAAGGGAAATCATAAGATTCAATAAACCCATCATAAGAGACACTAGTACAATGTATAAGGATCATTACCTTGTTGATTTTTGGTTTACACCCATCTTGAAGATAGTAAAGAACTCAACACATTACATGATATCTTTTTATCGATCATGCTATTACAGAGGATATTTTTTTGATGTTTAAGGGAGATCATGATGTGATATTTTTAGTGATTTAAAATGAATGATTTGTACAGATGTGGTTATAGATAGATGTCATGTCATGCCTAAAAATGAATCTATTATTGTTTATATACATGGATTAATTATTAATTTTCAAATATGACTAATAATATAGTCAATAAATAATATAGAAAATCAAGGATTTTTATAGGATTTAAGAAAATAATATATGCTGGAGATCATAATAATAATAGAAAATTAAATGGGAAACCATTGACATAGTTTTTAAGAGGGAAAACCTATGGGTTTTTTAGATTATTACATAACATTAATATGGATTACTATATCATGGAATAGGGTAGCTAAAATAGGATAAGAATAAGGTGAGAATCTTTTAGAAACATGTAAACTTAGTGGGAGAAAAATTGTGGCAATAGAATTACATTAAATATACAGAGTCAAAGAAGGAACTGAATGATAATGAAGAAACTCTATCTAGATTAATTCTTCTGATAATTTTTGAAATGAAATATTGTATATGAAAAGTGTGTTGCAAATTTATTTATAATACTTGGCTTAAGGTAGTACCCAATGAGTCCAAAATAAAATGTGTTCTGAGGATCATAACAGTAACCTCCCTAAAAATTTGTAATAACTTCATTGCGTAGTTTTACGTCCTGGTACATGGGAACACCATTGGTTTATGCTCCATATATTATCCCTTAGTTTTGAACCAAGTAAAATCCTAATATCTTTGTAATTAATTCCTTATATTTTCATATTTTTTACCCGTATAATTATTAATTAATTAAAATTATTCCTTTTAGAATTATAGTAAGATCATAGAAATTAAAAAATAAATATACACCCTAATCCCCCCCCCCCCATTCTATGCTGTGTTGGGTTATGATTGTAACAAGTGGTATTAAAGAAACAGGTCCCAATACATGAATTGTTTTCAAAGAAAGGATGTTATGGGAAATAAAGAAAATGAAAAATGCGTTAAAAAGTTCAATGGATATGATAATATAATATAGAATAATATTATTAGATCCCACATATAATCTCAAGGGATGGATGTATGCTATGATTCTTTATGAAGAATATATTTAAGTGATGTTTTAGAGTTTTTTATTTATGAAGGGGATATTTGATGAAAATGAAAAATATAAAAAAGTTTTATGAGGTTCATTGGAAAATAGATCTATATGAATGATATGAGTTTCACCAATGATAATTACTTGTGGGATAAGACATAAAATAGATATTAAATATATATAATGGTGAAGGAAGAAAATATCCATGTTTTCAAATAATAAATTGATGATTTAAATATATATTCTAATCATAATTTTAATAACATCTTAAATCATATCATTGATGTGTTTCCAGTTATATAGGATCTTAGTTAAGATATAATGGAAGTTTATGTGGGTAATAATATCTTACAATGGCTTCCACCTCTCTATAACCCAAAATTCACAACTCTAGAAGAGAGAAATGTGGTATAAATTATGTTGGATTATTTTCATAGAAATTTTGATGCCTAAATGTAATGACTCAAATTTTACATTATAAGACTTTGGAATATTTCAAGAATTATTTTTTATGCTTGTAACTAAGTCAGTGTGAGATTCTGGGGCATGGGGAGACTTGGTGTTGATATAATAATAATATTAAATATATTATATCAAATGCACGTAGTTTTTCTAAAATAATTGAATATCTCTCATATTGAGCCTCAGATTAGAAATTTGTGACCTCTATTAAATCTTGAATATTGGTTTCTCCATTTTTTGACATAACCTTTCTGCGCATTGGGTTTTTTTGTTTAAGGGTAGTCATGGGTATATTAGTATATTAATATATTGATTAATTTGTTTATTATTTATCAAATAGATATACCTTATTTCCTCCAATATGTAATCCATCTTATGGAAAATCCATAGGTTTAGCCATATAACTCTAGGGATTTTAAAGGTTCTATAAGAGAATAACATTACCAAAAAATGATATCATGGTTTGGTGATTGGTTTGCAAAGGAGTTATTCTTCAACAAATAAGTTCTTGGATCTCTCCAATGATGATGTCATGGAACCATTATTCTCTATCAATCGATCTAATCTCAATTTTGGGAATTTTTTCTATTTCAAATAGGATTCAATCCATATAACAAATTTATTTTTGGGTCGATTATTGATTTGTATTTAATGGATTTTTTATCCCTATAATTATGGTTTGTTAATCATTGTTTATTCCTATTCCTTTATCATTTTCACATCAATGGATTGGGCCAACCTGAAAATTTTCCAATGTTCATTCCTCATGTTTTTTTATTTTTCTCTCCCATTATATGAACGACCAACATAAATGTTTACTTGAATTATTTCTTATTTATCCTTTCCTCGCTTTCTTCTGCTATTTTAAATTCCTCCATCCATATTCCTTCATAGTGGTGTGTTTTTCTTCATACTCGTATCAAAGGGTGGATCTGTTGGTCTGTACTATGGTAGTCATTACTAAAGTCCCAAGCTACTTCTTCCCTACTATAATGACATGTTACACCTTTCCACTCTTGGTTATATCTATAGAAATTGCAACATTATGGTTTTGGGATAAGCAGTTTGGCGGTCGATGGTCTCTCATGTGCTCATGTTTATGCTTGTTCTTGTATTTGGATTATAGTTTTAGCCTCATTGTGATTTAGATGTTTGGATCCATAGGTAATTCAAATCACTAACCTGAAATCATGTCCCTCTACTTCTCTCTGAGTCAGATCAGGAGTGGTGGCTGTTTAAAGGTTTTGGGAGGTGGGATTTGGTGGTCGATGGTGCTCTCAACATAGACTAGTTGGTTTTGTCTCTATATTTATGTTTTGGTTTCTCTTCCTCTTTCTGAGGTTCCAATGGAAATATTCATGGGTTTTGTTGGTTTTTCTAAATTCTCCACCATGTTTTTGGTGTTGTTATGGTGGTGGTAATTAGTGTTTTTTATGAATGTGTCATTTTTATGATATTCCTTTTTCTATGTTGGTGATTTTTTTGTTCATGGTTCACAACGATAAGGTGTTGGGGTATTAAGATGGATATGATGGGCTCCAATGGTTTCTGGCTATTATTGTGGTTTTTTTATGACGACAACAATGACAGCGAGGACAAAGATGTTGATAGTGGTTCTCATGATGATAATATCTGGCGACAGGACTCAACTAATGTAGTTGATGATGATGGAAACTTCTATGGGAATAGTTGATTGATGGATGTTATAATTTCTATGTGTAGTAGGTGCCAGCTAATGGGTCCAAGCTAGTGGTGGTTTTTGAAGTTTTGAATTCCATGTTTTTCATGTTTCATTTTGAATTTTGAAATTCATTGCAGTAGGGTGTTTTTTGAAAATTAGAACATGGTGGTATGTGGTTTATATTTTTGGTATATATAGTTCCCACTTATCCTTAAATTGTCTTTTTATAAAATACAAAAAAAAAATGGATTCGAGGAGGAGAATCATTTAACGAGCGATTGGGTGGCCTGAATATGGCCACTGTTGATATTTCCAGATCAATCAACCTGAGATATGATTTCCCTGGTAGATTCCATTTCCAAATTCGAGTAAAAATTATCATTGAAAATAATCATTAAATGAACTTTACTTTCTAGAAAATATTGAAATATAAGGTTTGTACTTATAAATAACACATGCCATGTAGTCCCTTTTTTATAGCTTCTATAGTTCTGCACAGAGTTAAATATCACACATCATGTACCCCAATACACATTACGTGACTTGATGATGGAAACATTCAATGTAATCCTATATTACCTTGGTATGAACATGGCCAGAGTAACCATACATGTCCAAATTACCCATACATGGCCTTGTAAATGGTCATGTTTAGATTATCCTAGCATGGGCTGAAGTACATGGGTATGGGCTAAAGGATACAAGCTTACCTAGATTCCAAGTACTTCTTTTAGAGTAGATTTAATCGTTCATTCTCTTTATTCTAGCTTAGGGTGTGTTCCCTCATTCCAATTTAGTGTGGGTGAGTTCCCTTATTCTAGAATGATTTTCCTAGTCCAATTTGATGATTGTTTAATATAGAATATGGCTGTGAGTATTGAATGTAACATCACATCAGTTTATTGGATAAGGTGTTCCACTATGAGGCTCGTATTTGGATCCTAATTCCATATTTTTTTCTTTGGTGGGTTCAAATATCTTGAGAACTATATACGTGGTTGTTTGATACAATATTCGGTAGGTTAATCTATTTATTTCTAGGTATACCTAGTAGTCCCTGGTTGTGATTTCCTTTTAGTGTATTAAATCTCAGGGTTCTGTCATAAACTTATTTATGGAAACACCCGACAATAATGACCACACAGATGATCACCATCAAAGTTAGCAATACCCGAGTAGTGTGTTATCATAAACGTTCATTACCTCAGAGCCTCAAATATAATCCTAGGTTGGAAGTATAGTTGTGAACTTACTTTGATACATGGTGTCTATATTGATAATATCTATATTATTTTTATTATTACAAATATTTTCTTTTACTCTAATTGACATACCATTTTGGTGTTGAGATGACCTCTCTCTAGATGCTTTATGTTTTTTGATTTCAATTTATCCTACTTGGTATGTATATACTCACCCCTTAATGGGATTTGACCACATAGGCCATGTTTTATATAGATGGCAGACCTTATGATGGAGTCCTACGTAGACCAGGAGCCAGTGGATAATATTTGATCTAGACATAACATGGTTTATTCCAGGAATTTCATTTGGAATTAGTCCCCAACTTTTTACAATGTTGGAATCTTTTCATGTTTTGGTGGGAATATATTTATCTATTTATACTTTACCATAATTTTTCAATACTCTTAAGTGGGTTATAGATGTATACATGCATTTGGGTATCATTTTTATTTTCCCTTATGCATTATATTGGTTCTTGGATATGTTTTCATATATAAAGCTAATTTTTTCTAAGGCCTACCATGTGAGTGATATAACTACTCGGTACTAGTCTCCAACCCTTGTCCTATTTGAGGTGAACATGGAGTGTCACACTCAGATTACTATCATCCAAGAGGTCTCTAATGGGTCAGGTCTAATATAGTGGTATTTGAGTTATAGGTTTTTTATAAGACCAGAGTTTAGAGATAGTATAACTATGAGGTTTGGTTTGTTAACTAAGGAAATATTGTTAAGGTGTATGGATTTGGGATCTCAGGCCATGAAACCTATTATTGTTGCAGTAGAAAATATATCCATTCATAAGGACTTTGATAATGGAATTATTGACTTACTACATGTATAAACTGGATGTAGTGAAAAACATTGGTACATGTATCATATAATAGTGGTTTGTGGTTGACATGTCCCTCTTGAGTAAGCTCCCAAATATGGTCATTAACCATGGTGTGTCTTGACTATTATAGCATGCCTCAATAATGTGATCCATCTAGATTACCAGAGTGGAATCCTAATGATGATGCTTTTAGTGATGATACTTTAGTATAGGTTCTAGTGCACAATGTGGTACACCCATGTGGTTTTCTAATCTTGCCTTCACCTATTGAGTAGTTATTTATCCCAGTAATACCATTAGATGATGTGTGTAGGATAATCACACGTCATAATTAAAATATATAGACACCTATCAAGTTTTAGTTTGATCCAAACCCCAAGGAGGTAGAGGACTAGCTTAATTTAGTTGGGTGAGTTTTTTACCTTGTCAGGACCCCTCCCGGTCAGAGGGTGGTCCTAGAGATGATCCTTCTCCATGGACCTTCAAGGAGATAGTTGAGCATAATGACTTATACATATGATAAGGAGACACAATCTTGGATATTTTTCATGTTTCTCTTAAATTAAGAGTTATATCTAGCTATGTTGTGAAAAATATGTGTCTATGAGATTTTGGATCTCTAGAAGGGCATCATGTTAGCTATAGAGTATGCATCAAGGTTCACTCGCCTCTTGAAATACTCTATCGATGTTGTTTTTGATGTGTACTTTCAATAAATGAACTTGCATAATTCCCTTCACCAAGAAAACTATGTCAGAGTTGTATCTATTTGTATCCATACCTACTCTAGAGTGTTGGAGCATTCCTTGGTTATAGATATATTTCTAGATGAATAGAAACTTATAGTTAGGGCTAATAGTGGAAACTATAGAGATGATACTTTCGTAGATACTAGCTAATGATAGAGTCAGTTATACAAGTTCATAAGTAGTTATTGAAGACAATATCAGGATAGAAGTTTTCTAATTCAGGGATCCCAAAATATTTTTGAGTCAGTTGAGGGAGAATTTATGTTACTCCTATGATGTGTGAGGGTATCTCTTATGTTATTGTCAACTCATACTGTTGTAGTTATAGATATGGATAATGGACTACCTAGGAAGACATATTAGTTTGAGAAAATAGTTCCTTAGGGTATAGAATAAGTAAAATTATCTAGGAAAATAGTGAGAGGTAGATAACATTTTGATCTATTTCCACCACAATCCCAAGAAGGACCACAGTAGGATTTAGATGAAGGTGGTCAAGGGTAGTGATAGTTGTATGTTGTAGGGGATGATGACTTAGAGGCTCTATGTATTATTCTCTAATGTAGCTATATTATTTATAGGAATATACTTGATCCACTCTTTTCATTCTACATTCCTTGTTCAATATCTAAAGATTTTGGTGTAACCATTTTCTCGTATGTTGGCTTTAGAGGCTCCTGCTAATAGAGATTAAGAGATCACAAACTTCTTCCAATAGTGTGACCTAACTATTTATGGAGATAGATTCTTTTAGTTTCTTTTTTATCCATAATGAGTCCTTACAAAACAATTCTCGATAAGGAATCTATCTCCACAATTCATTAGTAAATTGACTATTTTATATGGAGTATGTGGTTAGTACACATTAGTGAGGTTATTTATTCAATTATTGGAGAGGAAGACACTCAATCAAGGAATGAAGGAATCATATGGAAAATTTTATATCCAATGAATCATTAGTTGGATAGTATTACCCTTGGACTAGCATATTTTATGATATTCAATCTTCTTATAGTGGATGTGGATTATAAGGATGTTTTCTTTGAGGACATATTGTGCATACATCCCTACTAATAAATCAAATTTCGTACATATGTGAACCTAGGGACTACCTAGATTCTACACCAGTATAATATATGGATCTTGTAGAGCATCATAATATGTTGGTGTAGTTAATGGATTTACAAAGGAAGGTCTTTGTTAGACCCAGTGTGTCTCCCATGGAATCCCTAATTTTGTTTTCTAAGAAGGCGTATGGGATATTGAGGTTATATGTGGATTACAATATCATTAGTCAGGTGATCATCAATAAAAGGTTTCCACTTCTAAGAAATAATACTTCTTAGACTAGTTGAAAGTGGTGAGGTGGTTTGTGAAGATTGACCTCAGGTCAAGCTATCAGCAGCTTCAAGTTTTAGATATGGATACACCTAAGAAGACATCTCAGTATCAATACAATCACTATGAGTAATTGGTGATCCCCTTATATGTGATTAATTCCCTATAAGTATTCATTGGACTAAATAACTATATCTTTTAACTTTTATTTGAAAAGTTCATGGTATTCATTATCAATGACATCCAAGTGTACCTGAAATCAATGCACGAGCATGCGAGACATTTGAGGATAGTCCTAGACATACTCTTACAGCACCAACTTTATGGAAAGTTGTCAAAGTGTTGGTTCTTGTCATGACCCATCCTCGGGGCCCGTGCCGTCACTACCCCAAGCCCGTCTTCCATAGGACAGGGGATGGTGACTAGCACCAAAGGCGTAATTCTCAAAAAAGGGAAGGAATTTCCATTATATAAGTAAACAGACACCACAGAGTATGCAAGATGAAGTAAACACTAAGTAAACTTAGTAAAAAAGTAAGTGCTTAAAAGTGAATGAGCCAGAATACAAACCCAAATAAAAGTATAGTACAACTGAAAAGAATGTACAATAGCAGTAAATTAAATCAGCAACCACTGAGTCGTCCCCCAGCTATCCCACCAAAAGGGTCGGTACAGATGGTCTCCTTAGCTCCTCGGGTCCGGTCGTCCGCTCCATGTACGTCCTGCCTGATAATCCACTTCCGGGTACCATCACGCTCCACAAGCGTCAACCACGATCAGCGCTGTCCATCGTCTGTAACCAACACAACGTAGTGCGGGTATATCCCATGCAGGGGTGAGTATATGATACTCAGTAGGGACCCCGAGACCCCTGAAGTTCTCCCAGAATCAACAAAGTATAAACAACAAAGGAAGGATTCAAATACGAAGTATCAACCAACACTACTTAGGTATATTCCCATACATATACCTAAGTCATCAATTCCAGTTTGGCTCCATCTTTTGAGCCCAAGTTCAACCCAGTCCACACAAGAACATACAACCCAAACCACACAGGAAAGTACAAGCCCAAACCACATAGGAGTGCACAACCCAATCCACATAGGAAAGTACAACTCAAACCACACAAGAATGCACAACCCAATCCACACAGTAAAGCAAGTCAATCATATCGAATATAATGATTGAAAGTCAAAACTCAACTCACACAGGTATTCTACTCACGAAGAGGGGTGGAGATGATTAGATATAGCCTCTGAATCATCTCCCTAGTCGAACCCACATAGGATCCAAGTACAGAAGTTGTAGCTGCCGAAGCCACATAGGATCCTAGTATAGTAACCATCATTGTCGAACCCACGTAGGATCCAAGTACAGTCGTCATCGCTGTCGAACCCATGGTGGATCCAAGTATAGTCTTCCTCGCTACTGAACCCACATAGGATCCTTGTACAGTCACCACCTTCGTCTCAATCGCAGCCAACTCTAGGGTTCCCGCACACAGCACGCTCGATTTCTGGAGGGTCCGCTCCTTGAGTCAAAGATCAATACATCAACTATCACGAAGACTAGAGTTGATGTATCCCATCATTTCGTCCCATGTCATAGGGGAAATACCAAGAAAAACGTGCCCATTTCACTGAGAAAAAGTCAACCAAGCCATTTTTCTAAAGTACACGACATGTAGATAAGCGATACACGCTATGTTATAAGACACCGGGTACTACCCATGTCATACGGCATGTGTCGCAGGGCTGGTCATGTAGATAAGTCAGTACACGGAGTGTAGTATAGTTACATGCCATGTCCAAACCTCTAGGGTCAGTTCCATACGCTCTGGCCATGTCTGGCCATGTGGTGGAGTACATACCCGGGTACTCCACCCCGTGTCAGTGTATTTCTGAAATACACACCATGCCTCTTAGACGTGTGGTTCTGCCCGTGTCTGCGTATCACCAAGATTACATGATGAGCCTCACGAAGCCGCTTCTGCCTTTCAAAGAAGATAATACACGTTGTTCCTCGTGGTCGTGTATTTCTGTCCGTGTCCGTGTATTTCCCTTGAATATAATCCATGTCCATAAAAGTATCCTATGTCAAACTGTGTGGATAGTACATGTCATGTGACCGGTTCCACATGCCGTGTGTCACTTCTTCTGATGTTCGTTACTTCTGTCGCTGAATGCTTGTACTATATGGCATGTACTTTGGAAGTACACACCGTGTATTCTGGAATTTTCCAGAAATGATACCTCTGGCCAGCACACCTCCTGAGACGTCAGTCCTTCATTTCAATGATCTTTTTTCTACCAAACTCCTGCTCCTGGGTCATCCCGATGTTCTGAGGCCGTTTCCGATGTTTTCAGGGCCTCCGGTCGGGTCCAAAAACTTTCCTTGATTCACCACTCGAGAACAGTAGTAGAAAACCAAACAACAAGAACGGTGGAGGAATCGGACCGTGTTAGTTTGGTCTGGATCCTTCCGCATTAATTCGATAGCAAATGGTATAGAGAGAACCAATAACATGGAAGTAGAAACAATGTTTCTCATTCATAAACACACCCCTACCTCGATAAACGTTGATGTTTGCCAGCAACATGGAAGATGGTGTCGTGGGGTAAGGTTTTGAAGACGGTGTTGGCATGCTTCCAAGGAGGGGACGGCGTCTCACATTAGTTGCGATGAGATGAAGGAATGGAACGTCGTCTCTCCTAGTGGTGACAGGGTTCTTCGTCAATGGGTGTCGTTCTTCATGGGAGGATGAAGTTCTTCCCATGAGAAAATAACTCTCTCCCCAAATTCCTCACACAACAAAACTAACCAAAAAAAATACGGCCTCCCCTTATTTTATTATTTTTCCAAGAATTTAAAATTTCCAAAATTCAAACACATAATTCAATTAATTAAAGTGGTTCAATTAATTAAATTAATGTGTGTTGGCATTATTAAAGTGGAAGAGGAGAACTCACATAATTAAATACAAGGGGGGTTTAATGGAGAGTTTAAGGAGTTATGGGGAATGTGAAGGGTTGGGGATCGTGCAGGCCCCACCTCACATTAATCCTCACATGGGTAGTTAGGGTGATAGTGGGTCCCACCCTAACTTCCCCATGTAGAATAAAACCAATTCGTTTAGGAATAAAATTTTTATCACAAATTTTATTTAATTCAATTCTTTATTAATTTCTAAATTTTAACAACTCCTCCTGAGCAAACACACCTTTGGTAAAGGTCCTCTTATGAAATTATCGGCATTGAGGTTCCATCAGTGCCCTTAGATTTTAATTCCGAGCACCGGTTCAAAAGATAGAAAAACCCGCACGTTCGTTGACTGAATGTACCCGAGTTGAACTTCGGAAATTGATTCTGGGCACTTCGGGCCTCAGAATCAGGTGCCGTCAGAAATGGCATTCTCGTAAAATCCAAAATAATTTAAGAAAAAGTTTTACTTGAAATTTACGGCTCTTTAAATTACTCCCACCTCAGGTCTTTACATCCTCGTAAAGATACATCATAAACTAGGGAAACAAATGGGCGTACTGTGTACACATCTGAGCCTCCTGCTCCCAAGTGATCTCCTGGAGGTTCCCGTGCAGCCACCTGATGTGAACTAGAGGAATAAATTGTCCATGTAGGACCCACTCCTATCGATCCTTGATCTCCACCAGGACCTCCGAAAATGTTGCCATGTCATCGATGTTCGGCTCCCTGTGATCAATGATATGTGTCGGGTCATGCACGTATCTCCTCAGCTAAGATAGGTGGAAGACGTCGTGCACCTGGTGCAACTGAGGTGGAAGAACCTGGAGATAAGCCACCTTGCTTATCCAAATGAGAACCTGGAGTGGTCCGATGAAGCATGGAGATAACTTTCCACCCCAGCCAAATCTATGTAATCCACGTCGAGGTGAGACCCATAAGAAAACATGGACACCATCCTCAAACTCAAGTGGTCTCTACCTCTTATCAGCATAGGACTTTTGTTAGCTCTGATCAGTCCTCATCCACTCCTGGATGATTTGTACCTTCTCCATCATGGCATGTACCATCTCTGGTCCTACAAGTGCTGACTCCCCAGGGTCTGTCCAGTATAGAGTTGATCTGCAAGGTCAGTCGTACAATGCCTCATATGGTACCATCCTGATGGAGGAGTGGTATCTGTTGTTTTACGCAAACTCCACCAAGGGTAGTTGATCCTCCCATCTGTGAAAAAAGTCATGGACACATGAATGGAGCATGTCCTCAAGAGTCTGAATGGTCCTCTCCGTCTAGCCATCCGTCTGAGGGTGAAAGGCGGTGCTCAGGCGTAGTTGCATCCCAAATGCCTCCTGCAACCCCTTCCAAAGTCGGTAAGTAAAGCGAGCGTCTTAACCGGAGACGATGGATGATGGTACACCATGAAGCTGTACAATCTCTTGAACATAGAGGCGTCCCAAGCTTTCCGCTAAGCCCTGCTCTCTGATGGGTATGAAGTGGGACGACTTGGTGAGTCGTTCTACGATCACCCAGATGGATTCGTGTCCTCTGGAAGTAATTGGAAGCCCTGTCACTAAATCCATAGATATCCCCTCCCACTTCAACTCCGGGACCTCTAAGGGTTGTACCAAGCCTTCTGGTACCTGGTGCTCTACCTTCACCTGCTGGCAGGTGAGGCATCCTGAAATGAACTCTGCTACAACCTTCATCATACCCAGCCACCAGTGCTGTCATCTGAGGTCCTAATACATCTTCTATACACTAGGATGTATCTCTATAGGGGAAGTGTGAAACTCTCTCAGCACATCCTCCCGTAATGAAACTGGTATTATGGTACGTCCTCTGAAAAGGTCAGCAAGATCTCCTCCTACAAAGATTCCATCAGGTCCATGTCCTGAGGATATTTGTGTATGTCGCGTCTCATAGTCAATGTCCCCACGTTGTGCCTCTCTGACCCACTGAAGTAGTTGAGGAGTGAATGTAAGCGACTGAAGAAGGGAATCTCCATCTCTATCCACGAAGAATATCTGCAACGCAGCTAGCTGCTTCGTTGCCTCTCCAGGTAGCTGGATACCTGACCTCCTACTGAGAGCATCAGCTACTACATTCCCCTTCCCATGAGTATAGACTATCTCAAAGTCATAGTCCTGGAGGAACTCGATCCATCGCCGCTATCTCAGGTTCAGGTCCTTTTGTGAGAAGATGTACCTGATACTCTGGTGGTCAGAGTAGACTGTAAAGTGCTCACCCATCAGATAGTGTCGCCACATCTTAATGTCAAAGACCACTGAAGCTAACTCCAGGTCATGGGTAGCGTATTTCTGCTCATGCTACCTCAATTGTCGTTAACCATAAGCGATCACTGCCCGCTCCTGCATCTGGACACACCCGAGTCCAGTCCCTGATGCATCCTAATAAACTACGTACCCTACGCCCTCCTCTGGTAGCCTCAAGATGGGTGCACTGTTCAATCTATGTCTCATCTTCTGGAAGCTCTGCTAACATCTATCTGACCACATGAAGGGTTTACCCTTCTTCGTCAAAGCTGAAAGCGGTGTTGTAACTCTGGAGAAGTCTGGCGCAAATCTCCGATAGTACCCAACCAGACCTAGGAAACTCCACACCTCTGTCACGCTCCTGGGTGGCTCCCAAGCTAGCACTGCCTTGATCTTCACAGGATCCACTACAACTCCTACCTCAGAGATGATGTTCCCCAAGAATTGGACCTTTCGAATCCAGAACTGACACTTCGAGAGATTACCATAAAGCTGGTGCTCTCGAAGTGTATCCAGTACAACCCGAAAGTGGTAGGCATGCTCCTCCTCAGTAGTCGAGTAAATCAATATGTCATTGATGAAGACTACAAAAAAATCGAAAGAGGTAAGGCTTGAAGATCCTATTAATGAGACTCATGAACACTGCTCGAGCATTGGTTATGCCGAAAGGCATAACCGAGTACTCCTAGTGGCCATACTAACACCTAAAGGCCATCTTCAGCACATCCTCATCTCGAACTCTGAGCTAATGATAGATTGACCTGAGGTCTATCTTCGAGAACCATCGTGCTCCCTTGAGCTGATCAAAGAGGTCATCAATCCTCGAGATTGGATACTTGTTCTTTACGGTCGCCTGATTCAGGCGATGGTAGTCGACACACAGTCGAAAGCTCCCATCCGACATCTTGGCGAACAAAATCAGGGAAGCCCAAGGTGAAACACTAGGTCGGATGAATCTCTTTCCCTGTAAGTCCTCCAGCTGTACCTATAGCTATGGAAGCTCAGTGGAATCCATATGATATTATTGAGTAGATATTGTGGATGTCCCAGGGTGCAGATCAATATAGAATTCTACCTCTCTGCGAGGAGGTAGTCCTGGATCGTCATCAGGAAAAACGTCTGCATATAGATCCACCACTACAGGAAAACTCGGACTCCGCACATCAACTGATCCTATAATGAGACTAGCCAAATGATGAGTGATTAGCTGTACTATACTCTATGTGAGATCAACCTGTGCTGCAACGGCTCCCTTCTCGCCGGTGAAGTTGAACCTACTCCCATCGGCGTGGACACACCGCACCTTGCGCCTAATACAGTCGATCTAATCATGGATCGTAGATAACCAATCCATGCCCAAGATGACGTCGTAAGGCCCCGACACTGCTACAAGAAGATCTTAGCCAAAGCTATCGCCTCCTAGAGTAAACTCACACTACTGGCACCACTGCGTAATCGTCGAGTCTGCTCCCGTAGGAGTCTCTAGCCGTAAGGATCGAGCCAACAGCTTTGTCGGAATCTCTGAGCTCCTAACAAGGGTAGCAGAAATGAAAGAATGACTCGCTCCTGTGTCTATAAGAACTGCAGCCAGGGTGGAGTAGACAAAGATAATACCTCAAATCATCTCAGGTGCGCCGTGTTAATAGTCCTCCACTGCCTAATGTTGAGCCTTCCTCTGTCCGCCAACTCCCTATGGTCGGGGTGGACCTTCTGGTGGTGGTTGTGGTAGAGACTCAAAGCGTCACCAACCACCCGCTACTCGAATAACTCCTCTGCATCGTCCGCCTACTCCCTACGGACCACCACGGTCGAACCTCTACCTCTACCTGGGTGGTCCCTCAACTGTCTGTTGCTCCTCTGCATGGTGGGTCGGGCAGTCATGAGCCATGTGGCCCTGCCCGCCGCATGCATAGAACTGCCTACCTCTCAAATGACTAGCTCTACTGCGTGTGTCCCGCACCTCCGAACCTGTATCCTGAGGTCATCCACTTGATGGTCTGGTCCTCTTGAACCTCTATGACGTCTTTCTACTGCCGGCTGTAGAAGACTCCTCTACGTTCCGCCCTGCCTTAGGTCTCACAGATTGTGTAGGCTCATCAAAAAAACTATCCACAAAAAGGGCTCGCTCCAGTACTCTTTCCTGCATTGGAATACTGAGGGAGATCATCGATTCCCTGATCTCATGCCTTAGTCCCTGCTCGAAGGTCTAGGCCCGGAAGAATGGGTCTCGTTCCATGTCCGTGGAGTAGCACGATAGATCGAAAAACCTCACCGAGTACTTGGATACTATCATGCTGCCCAGCCGCAGCTGTAGAAACTCCTGAATGCACACCGCATGGAGGGTGGCTGGAACGAACTCCGAATGGAAAAGGCTCTTGAAGTCCGACGAAAGAAGAGATGCCTCGTCGTGCACCTATAGCTTCAGGCTCCACTATCTACCTGTTGCCGCGTGCAGGAGACTCGCCGCAAGGATCACCATAAGATCCGCTGGTGTCCCTATCAATCCAAAGACTCAAACTACAGCATCCAGCCAATCCTCGGCTGCCTGAGGGTTCGTCTCTCCATGGAACCTAAGCGGTCTCTGACACCGAAACTTGTATCAAGCACTCAGGCGACATGCACTCTCATCTGCTGGGGCTGGTGGCATCGGTGGCTCGGCTGGTAGAGGTGTCGATGGTGCCTCCACTGTAACGGGGCCCTACACTGAGGCCTCATCGCTTAGTGGGCGGTCATCTCTCACAAAGCTCAGAACCCTAGCTGGCTACCATCGTGGGTCCATCCTGAAAGAAACAGGTGTACCATGGTTAATACAGTATACCTGGTGATCTGATATAAAGTAATCACAAAGAAGACTTTTGAAACACACATGCAATCAATGTTTTCGTGCATTGAGTCAGAAATCAGAAGTCAGGGTCCTGGTGTATGGATACGTCGGCCGCCGCACCAACACTAGACTACCCGAACCGATAACCACACTCAATACCCTAAATACTATTTCTTCACACAGAAGAATTTATCAGAGTCTTGAGTTATGTGGTAGAACCGACTCCTCTGATACCAATTTGACATGATCCATCCTTAGGGCCCATTCTTTGACTACCCCAAGCCCGCCTTCCATAGGCCAGAGGCTGGCGACTAGCACCAAAGGTGTAATTCCCAAAAAATGGAAGGCATTGCCTTTATATAAGAAAACAAACACCATAGAGTATGCAAGCTGAAGTAAACACTAAGTAAACTGAGTACAAAAGTGAGTGCTAAAAAGTGAATGGGCCAGAATACAAACCCAACTGAAAGTACAGTACAACTGAAAAGAAAGTACAACAACAGTAAAGTAAATCAGCAACCACAGATCCATCCTCTAGCTATCACATCTGAAGGGTGGGTACATATGGTCTCCTCATCTCCTCGGGTCCGGCTATCCGCTCTATGTACATCCCGCTTGATAATCCACTTCTGGGTACCGTCACGCTCCACAAGCCTCAACCACGATCATCGATGTCCGTCATCTGCAACCAACACAACATAGTGTGGGCATAGCCTGTGCAGTGGTGAGTATACGATACTCAATAGGGACCCCAAGACCACCGAAGGTCTCCCAGAATCCATAAAGGATAAACCACAATGGAAGGATTCAAATACGAAGTATCAACCAACACTACTTAGGTATATGACCATACATATACCTATGTCAACAATTCCAGTTTGGATCCAACTTCCGAGCCCATGTTCAACCCAGTCCACACAGGAATGTACAACCCAAACCACACAAAAAAGTACAAACCCAAACCACATAGGAATGCACAACCCAATCCACACAGTAAAGTAAAACTCAAACCACACAGGAATGCACAACCCAATCCACACAGGAAATCAAGTAAATCATATCGAAGAAAATGATTGAAAGTCAAAACTCAACTCACACAGGTATACTACTCATGAAGAGGTGTGGAGATGATTAGGTGTTGCCTCTGAATCATCTCCCCTGCCGAACCCATATAGGATCCAAGTACAGAAGTCATCACTGTCGAACCCACGTAGGATCCTAGTACAGTAACCATCACTGCCAAACCCACATAGGATCCAAGTACAGTCATCATCACTACCGAACCCATGGATGATCCAAGTAAATTCATCCTCGCTGTCGAACCCATGTAGGATCCATGTATAGTCTCCATTGTCGTTGCAGTCGCAGCCAACTCTAGGGTTCCCGCACACAGCATGCTCAATTTTGGAAGGGTCCGCTCCTTGAGTCAAATATTGAAACATAAACTGTCACGAATACTAGAGTTGATGTATCCCGTAGTTCTATCCCATGTTATAGGGGGAAAACCAAGCAAAACATGCCCAAGTCACAGAGAACAAGTCGACCAAGCCATTTTTCTAAAGTACACAGCGTGTAGATAAGCGATACATGCCATGTTATCAGACACTGGGTACTGCCCGTGTTATTCAGCCCATGTCGTAGGGCTAGTCGTGTAGATAAGTTAGTACACAGTGTGTAGTATAGTTACACGCCGTGTCCAAACCTCTAGGGTCAGTTCCATGTGTGCTGGCCATGTCTAGCCGTGTGGTGGAGTACATGCCCATGTACTCCACCCTGTGTCCGTGTATTTCTGGAATACACGTCATGCCTCTTGGCCGTGTGGTTCTGCCCGTGTCCGTGTATAACCCATATTACACACTGAGCCTCACAAAGCCGCTTCTTCCTTTAAAACAAGATAATATACGTTGTGCCTCGTGGCCATGTATTTTTGTGTGTGTCTGTGTATTTCCCTTGAATACATGTCATGTCCATCGAAGTCTCCTCTATCAAACTATTTGGATAGTACACGTCGTGTGACCGGTGTCACACGTCGTGTGTCACTTCTTCCGATGTTCATTACTTCTGCCGCTGAATGCTTGTATTATACTGTGTGTGCTTTGGAAGTACATGTCGTGTATTCTGGAATTTTCCAGAAATGACGCCTCTGGCTAACATGCCTCTCAAGGAGTCCGTCCTTCGTTCTAATGATCCGTTTGCTACAAAACTCCTGCTCCTAGGTCGTCCCGATGTTCTGAGGTCATTTCTGATGTTTTCGGGGCCTCCGATCGGCTCAAAAAACTTTCATTGATTCACCGCTCGAGAACGGTAGGAGAACACCATACAACAAGAACGGCGGGGGAATCAGACAGTGTTAGTTTGGTCTAGTTCCTTCTGCATTAATTCTATAGCAAATGGTTTAGAGAGAACCAATAACATGGAAGGAAAAACAACGTTTCTCATTCATAAACACACCCCTACCTTGATAAACGTTGACGTTTTCTGGCGACGTGGAAGATGGTGTCATGGCGTAAGGTTTCGAAGACGGCATTGGCGTGCATCCAAGGAGGGGACGACGTCTCACCCAAGCTACGAAGAGATGATGGAATGGCACATCGTCTCTCCATGTGGTGATGGAATTCTTCATCGAAGGTTGTCGTTCTTCATGGGAAGAAGATGTTCTTCCAAAGAGAAAAGAACTCTCTCCCCAAATTCCTCACACAACAAAACTAACCAAATAAAATAAGTCATCCCCTTATTTTATTATTTTTCCAAGCATTTCAAATTTCCAAAATTCAAACACATAGTTCAATTAATTAAATAGGATCAATTAATTAAATTAATGTGTGTTGGCATTATTAAAGTGGAAGAGGAGAAGTCATATAATTAAATACAAGGGGGTTTAATGGGGAGTTTGATTTTTGGTGAATTTGAAGGGTTGAGGATCATGTGGGACCCACCTCACGTTTATCCTCACATGGGTTGTTAGGGTGACAGTGGGTCCCACCCTAACATATCCATGTAGAATAAAACCACTTAGGTTAGGAATAAAATTTGTACCCCAAATTTAATCAATTCAATTCATTATTAATTCCCAAATTTTAACAACTCCTCCCGAGAAAATGCACCTTTGGTAAAGGTCCTCTTAAGCAATTACTGGTGCCGAGGTTCCATCGGTGACCTTGAATTTCAATTCCGAGCACCGGTACAAAAGTTAGAAAAACTCACTCGTTCGTTCACTGAACGTACCCAAGCTGAACTTCAGAGATTGATTCCGGGAACTCTGGGCCTCAGAATCAGGTGCCGTCAGAAACTGCGTACTCGTAAAGTCCCAACAAATTTAAGAAAAAAATTCCTTGAAATTTATGGGTCTTTACAGTTCTAGATTTTAGACTTCCATTTTTTGGGACATTTTATCTTATATAAGGGAGTAGTATTGAACCTTTGAATGGTTGAGGTAGTTCCATCTTGGGAACCACCAAAGGTAATGAATAAGATGTGGAGCTTCCATGGGTTGGAAGGATACATTTAGAGATTCATGAAATAGAGATTCTATCAGGATTTTCAAGTGTTCTGACTAAGGTTTATGAGTACCCCCTTATTAAGACAACTAAAGAGGGGTGTTTAGTATGTGTTTTTTTAATGACCTAATGACTGGTCTAGGATGAATTATGATGAAAATATAGGTGCTAATTGCTTATGGATCCTGAATGTTGAGACTCTTTGAGAATAACTACAAGACCTATGATCTAGGTCTAGAATTAGTGGTATTTTCTAAAAAAGGAGTGGTGAAAATACTTTATTCATGAGAATTTTATCATTTATTTGGACCAAAAAAATCTCAACTACATATTTTCGTGGAATGATATTAACTTGAAAAGAAATGATATCTAGTGCTCATCTAGGATTATAACTTTGAGATATTCTATTATCCTATAAATTTTAATGTGGTTGAGGATTCTCTTAGAAAGAGATCATCTTTATAGTTATTAAGTGAGGCACCTAAGTAGTTTTCCACATTGAAATTGTCCTCAGTGCATGATGATTGTTTATATTACCATCATTCTATAGTATTTACCCCACCACTTCATTAAATTTTCAAGGATTATTATCTTAGAGAAACTGGTTGTGAGACCTTGGGTAGACAGATCTCCATTAGATGTTCCCCTAATTTTTTTATGATGTTAGGGAGAACATTATCATTTTCTAAGGGTGGATGATGGTACCAGTCATGCTCTAAGAGGAGGTGATGAGAGAGTTTCATAAATACCCATTAATGGTGTATATAGGAGCGGTTATGATGTTCCAGGATGTTTTGAATTAGTTTGGGTGGCCATGGATGAATAAATGTGTAGCAAATCTTTTCTCTCAATGACTCTCTCATTATAAAGTAATGTTCGAGCACTAGGTGCTAGTAGGTTTGGATAAAACCCTTGAGGAACTAAAATGGAAGTAATATATTGTCTCCATGGACATCATGATGGGGAATCCATTATTAGATAGATTTTACAATTATATCTAGGTGATCATAGACATACTCACCAAGTTGTCCCACTTCCTAGCCATTCAATAACTTTGTTTAGTTGAGAAATTCATATTCTTTTGTGTGTAAGATATATGATAGAATCATGGAGTTCCCTCAATGATCAGGCCATACCATAATTCATGTATTGTATCGTGATTTTGGATAAGAATATGGGAGACCTTTGGGAATCATTTGAATTTGGTCACGAGATTCAATAACTATATAGATGGATCAATAGTGGGGACTATTCAGGTTCTACAAGAAATGATTTAGACATACATGTTAGACTTTCTATATAGATTAGAGGATCATATTACCAGGTTACAGTTTTCAGATAATAACATTTACCACTGCACCATCGGTGTAGAACTATTTGAGGCCTTGAATGATAGATCCATTTGATCGCCACAATGTTGGCCTGATTCAAGTGAGTCAGCACCCATGGGCCCAGAGTTCATGAGAGTGATGAAAGAGAATGTTAAAATCATCCATGAGTGTATATGTACATCCTAGATTTATCAAAAGTATCTTGTGGACAGATGATGAAGTCCTTTAGAGTTTAATAACGGAGACCATGTATTTCGAGAGCTCTCACCTCAACAAGGATTATCTAGATTTATCTTTAGAATTAGGTTATCGTAGAGGTTCATTGGACCTTTATAGATACTAAAAAAGGTTGTAAACTTGGTTTATCATTTATCCCTACCATTGTAGTAACACTGAGTATAATATGTTATCCATTTTCCAGAGGTGAGGAGGTATATGCACAACATATCACATGTTATCAACTAGGTTGAGTAGGACATAAAGGATAAAGCTAACATCATAGAGTATCTATTAGATATTGAGTATCGTTAGGAGAATATGACTCATGGTTGATCGATTCCCTTCATGCATGTCTAGAAGTAGAACAAGAATCTCTAGGAGAGCTCTTGGGAGTTGGAGAACCAAATGTGAGCTTAGTATCCTAATCATTTTTAGTATGAATTTTTCTTTTTGGGATGAAAAACCTTGTGGTGGGAAATATTTAATGACTTTATTTTTACCTTGTAAGAATTTGGAATATTTTAATGAATTTTTTTGAAGCTAGGAATTGAGGAAACATAGGATTTCTGGGTTTGGGAGGATTGATATTAACATAAAAAATTATTTAATAAATTATATCACATATAAATTGTTTTTCTAAAATAAAGGAATACATCCCAAATGGAGCCTTGTATGGAATATTTGAGACCTCCATTAAATTTTTAATATGGTTTTTACCTTGGGAATGACATACCATTTGTGTATATCAAGTGTTTAGTTGAAGAGTGGTTTTTAACAGATTATTAAATTAATAAATTTATTTATTTATTTATTATTTATTAAATGGATTGATAGTACTTACACCTATATATAATCCATATTATATAAAATCCCTAGGTTCATCCACATAACCCTAGGAATTTTATATAATTCATTGAAAGAGATCCATTGATGAATGATAAGATCACGATTTGGTGATCAGTGTGTCGAGGAGTTAGTAATTGACAAAAAAATTCTTGCATCTAGATAATGATGATGGCACAAAATCATTAATCTCCAATCATTAATTCTATCTAATGTTAGGTATTTTGTTTTGATAGGTTGAGTCTTTAATTTTTTATAACATATCATACATGAAAAAATATATCTAACAAATTTATTCATGTGTTAATTGTTGAATAATGGTTGTTGGAAATTTATCCTTGAAATTATGATTTGATGGTCATTATTTATTTATATTCATTCATCTTTTTCACATTAACGGATTGAAGTTAACTCACAAAATGGATAAGTTATATTCCCCGTGTTTTTGTTTGGTGCTTTTCCACCCTCATTCTAATAATTTCCATCATCGGTGATTCCTTAACAATCATTTTGACAAATACCACAAAACATGTCAATGAACATTCTATAATTGGCACAATAAATCATTTCCATGGGTTTTTATTTAGGATTGGTGTAGCGATCATGATACACTAATTAAAATGAAATATTGGGGTGTGCGCCAATAGTTTTATTTCAGGAGTTTTAGTACCTAAGGATAGGCATGATACGAAGAGTTTCCCAAGTGATTGGGTGGCCAGAATCTAAACACTAGTTTTGGGATTGTTCAACCCCATATCTCAGTTTCATGGTGGATTCTGTTCTGGAATCATAGATAGTGGTTGTGTGAGTGAAACACATTAAATGGACTTTAGTTTTTGGAAAATCCGAACATGTGTGGATTGTACTTCTGAAGAACACAAATTTTGTAGTCCCCTTTCTATGGTGTATTGGGTTCCATGTGTAGTTAAATATCACATGTTGGTTATTCCCTATACACACCATCTCAGTCAATTTTTTGCATTCTATTGATGTGTAAAATTTGTAGGCATTTTATATGGAAGAAAAGTATATGATTTTTAGAAGCTATTGAAAACATTCCCTGTAAAATAGTTTTTCAATCATGAAATTCACCCAAAGAATACAAGGAAAGGGAATGGTTATCAAAAAAGAGAAACTAATGAAGATATCTAGAGGATGGAGAAACTCAATTCATTTAAGATAAAGAATATCCCATGACTAAAATAGTTGAATAAGTAAATTCTAATGTAGGGGAATATAACCAACTTTAAGAATTTATTAATATTGATGTATGAATTTAGGGGGATCTTGAGGAGATTAATATTCGATGATAGTAGAATTAAAATGTGGGGATCCTGTTAAAATGATATTTTGAGTATATGGGTCATTATGGAGATATGATTGATTAGTTGGAATTAATGTTGAATGAAAAAATAAATAAGTCCAAGTATTTTTTATGAAGTAAAATATTTCAACCTATTGATTGAAGAAAAATATATGGTGATTAAATTTTATAATAATTTTTTTGGAGAGAGATCCATGAGGGATAGATCATCTGAGTAATAAGTGTTTTCCATGAGAAGAAAAATGCAAAGTGAAATAGTGTCATGTGAAAAAAAGAGAAAATTTTATATTTGGATGTTCCTAGAGAAATAATTATTAGAAATGGAAAAATTAGTATCATAAGGTCTAGAGAAAACATTGAATGAACAAAGACTCAAAAATATGAAAATAACTATAGTAAATTTTGATGCTGGGATATCCAAAACTATAATGGTGATTGATTAAAATAAAGGGAAACAAACTGTGGAAGATATTCCTCAATCTATGAGGAATAATCATCAACTAAGAAGTTTTTAAAATGATAGAAACCTATATAGTGGTGAATATATAGAATATATTTCCTCTAATGAATAGATAGGCTAGTATTTATTTCAATAGAGGTGCACCTAGATTATAATAAATAATAATGACGCCATATCATTTAACTTTCAAAATAAACACCTTTTATGGTTACTTTTTTAACATAAGTTTTTTTATAAGGCTATTAATTATAGAAAAAGAGTAATTGGAGGATACAGTCATGGAAATAATTAATGGATGGATAATGGACAACCAAAAAATTATATTGGGAAATATATTTTATCTATTATAATAAGAAGGTGAGTATGATTATAAAAAAATTTGGGGAATGATAGGATGTTCCATCTAAAATTTTCCATCATTTAGGTATCTCTTAGAAGATAAATAAAAAGAGAGAGAAGTCAGACATGGATGAATTTATACTCAAGGATACAACTAACACCAACACATATATCCTTAATAATGAGTGTTACTCCTACATAAATGTGAACATGAACCTTTTTAAGAATGTAAAGTAAATTTTTAATGGAATAGTTCATTTGTATAATGATAGATATTTAAAAATAAAATGAAATAACAAGACTCATTTGTATAGAGATAAGATAAAGAGTACATAAGTTCATTTAAGGGATTGTTTTCAAAATAATCTACTAAGTGTGAGTCAAATATTAAACATTAACTTTCAGTTAAATTTACCCAAAAAGTAGTATTTATTAGTTGAACTTATAGAGACTCCCTCATGAGAGTATGGAGGGAAAATGGTATTCTCTACCATATGGATATCAAGTATAGCACATTCCTTAATATAGGGTAAGAAGAAAATAACTTATGGAACCATATTTTAGGACACATTCTCAAAAAAATAATTTAAAATATATCTAAGATGAGATCTATAATATATATCCTAATTCTGAAGTGTATCCTAGAAAGTAATTATGATGAATTCATGTGAGTAAAAATGGTTTGAAACCCTCACTGATAAAATAATAAAAGGGAACCCAATCTTCTTGAGTTTTTGGCATTAACGTGTGTCGTATAATGCATCAAACAGAAACACATAGATAATTATATTTCATTTTCTTCATAAATTATCACAATATAATGGATTTCATTATATTAATGAATAGAAAGAGAGTGGTTGTTGAGTGCATGAAAATTTATTAGAGAAGGGATAAGAACTTGACTAGATGATCTATCAAAATACTCTGATCTAATAATGGCACTAAATTCACATTAAATAAAGTGCAGAACTACCTCAATATTCATTGAATTAAACATGAAGTGTCTTCAATAAATAATTTGAATAAGATTTGATTTTTTTTAATAGTGAAATCATATTGTGAATAATATTGAAAAAATTAATGATTATCCAAAGTGATGTCTCTTAACATTATTGGAAGGAGGTAGTATAAGTGGTAGTGTCTACACAAAATATAGAATTTCTAATACTAGGGGGGAGACAACACCATATAAAATGTGTCATGAAATAAATTCATTACTAAAACCCCATTGATTCTTTGGAATCATATTATACATATAAAATAAGGAAACCAATAAAAGGGAGTATGGATATTTAGTATATGAATGTGTATTTTTGGCCACTCAACCAATACTAAAGCCTATAAATTATTAGAAAAATGCCAAAAAAATATCATGAATAGTGATGATGTTAATATTATTGAGGAAATGGAAGGGAATAAATCAATAACTATAAACCAAGATGAATTATTTGAAAAATATGAGGAATTTACTAAAAATTAAATTGTTATACAATATTCCCCAAATGATGAATAATGAGAGGGTGTATTAGTAAAAGAAACAACTAATAAATAAGATAAAATTATACTTGAGAATAAAAATATAATATTGGAGGTCTATCCCTCCAAAATAATTGGAGCTAAAAATAAACCAACTCAAACATGAATAATGAGTGATGTAGAACATACTACTCTTATGCCAACTATATATCTAGAATCGTTTTAAGAAGCTATAGAGGAGGAATCATGGATAAGGGTTGTGAATGAGAATATGGATTGGATTAATAAGAATCAAACCTGGGATCTAGTAGATAGACCAAAACATAACAACATTAATATAAACATGTTCATATTTAATAATAAATTCCATGAGAATTTTAGTGTGATTCATAATAAATAATGGTTGGTATCTAAAGGTTATACATTGATTAATGGAATAGATATCAAGGAAAATTTTGTTCCATTATCTTAGCTTGTGTCAATAAAACTCTTCTTCATTGTGGAAATATGAAAAGGTTCATGATCTTTCTAATGGATGTAAAAACATATTTCTTGAATTGTGTAATCAAGGCGAAAGATTGTATTGATGAGCCAATGGGTTTCATATTTAGTGACGATGAAACAAAGTTATACATATTTGAGAAGGCCTTTATAGCCTAAAACAATAATTTCATGCATGGTATTCCTGTCCCGACTCATATTTGAAGAATTTAAAATTTAAAAGAGGTGGTGTTGATTATAACATTTATGTGAAGAAATATAGGGAATAATGGTTCATGGTTTGGGTTTATATGGGTGATATATTATTCAATATAAATAATTATAAATAAGTGGAAGGTTTTTCTAATCTTATGATATTAGAATTCAATATGTCCATGATAATAAAACTTACTTGTTTTTAAGCAATTCAAGTGATTCAAAGAAAATTATATGCTTTCATCTCATAAAAATTATGAAATTAAACAACTAAAATAGTTTGAAAAGAAATATTCAATAACATTTCAACCCTGATTATAGTTGCAACCAGTCATGGGAATCGTGAGGATGGTAGGCCTATTGCTTTCACTTTATGTTGATGAATTATTGGGAGTTTTTTACCAAACAGGAGCTTTCCTAGATATAAATTATAAAACTTTCTAGTAAACTATTATCGAGATTAATCTAAAGAAACACCATCAAGTAGTAGTGAAATAAATTATGGTCTATGTTTGAGGAACTTTTATCATCATCTTGGTCTTCTAAGTATGAGAGGATTATGAACCCTCAAATTTTTTTGATACTAATTATGATGGTGATATATTGGACAGTAATTCTAAAATTCGAAGTGAATTTTTCATAGGAATAAAATGTATGAGTTGGTTGGTTGATAAATTGTAAATAAAATATCTTAATACAAAATATGTTTTGTATATTTCATTAAACAATTATACACCCAAATTTTTTTGATGAAGAAATAATTCAACGGTATTTTTGAAAAAATGGAGTAACCTATAGTTATTTTATGGGACAAAAAGAGTTCTATAGATCTCACCAAGAATCAGTTGTATTACTATTTTACCAAAACTATTTAAATAAAATATCAATTTATCAAAATAAATGTATTGAAATGAGTAATAAGGATAGGTTATGGTGGGACTGATCAACAAGTGTAATACATCATGAATATTCCCTTGGCTACTCTAATAATTGAGAAGAATCTAATGAATCTAGTTGTTCTACCACCTCCTACAAAATAAGGATGATCGAAAAGACCCCTGTTTCCTATTATATATAATTATTTATGTGGGTTTCATGTGTCTTATATTAAAGGTGGTGTACTATTTTTTGTTTAAATAGATAGGTGGAGACACAATCCATGGGGACATAGTAGCAGTAAGAATTGTGATTGAGAGGAATGGAAAACATTATAGGATTGAACTCCATTCTAACCTTCCAACTTCTATCATAGACTCACTTTGTCTTAGAGAATTTATTTTTGGCTAGTATTATGGTTTTATATGTACTATGAGTTTTTTATACATGATAATAAATAGTTTTGGATAAGGAATATCACCTCTGAGTTTTCTTATCAAAGAGGTGGAATGGTAGTAGGGGGGAGAGTATAAATGTAGAAAGAATATATGGGGGATCAATAATTGAATCATATATGATCATGTGAAGGTACTGACAAAAAATAAAAAAAGTATATAAGATTATGATAATGGATTGAAAAAAAAATCCAAAGGGGAAGAATATTGGTACAAAAGATTATATTGTAGGATTTATTATCAATTGGATCAATTGTAATTATTCTGTAATTCTAAGTGTTCGTTGAGTAATAAAGTTTCCTTGAAGTAGTAATATTCACTTGACGTAGATCAGTATTGGAATATTATAGTGTAATAACTCTATTTTTACTCAAAAGGTTCATCCAGACCACACAACTATAAAATTGAACAATCCGCAAAAGTATTCTTGATGTCAAAATGGTAACTTATGAAGCACATAATGGTCACAAGGATGTGTACTGATATTTTATAAGGGTATTTGGAAGATGAAAATGGTCATAAATGGTGTTTTTAAGGGTTATAGGAATTTATATGGGTAACCTAGAGAAAAATATATATCCTCAAGGTGTTTCATATGGGTTACTACCTTAATTGGTAATGTTATTATAGAGAATATGTAAGGGCCACCAGGGTGTTTTAATGGGTGACATGAATTCATAAGGGTAAACAAGAGTAAATATAAAGGTTACTAGAATAATTCATAAGGTTTATTCTTCCATAGAGTAAAAACTCATAAGTTTCATTTGGCCGAATGTAATAGTAACTTTGTCTTCAGTAGTGGGAAATAGAAAAAGAATAGAAATTGAAAGTGTCTTTCATACTATCATTAAGGTTATTAGTGAAACCCATAATGGTTATTCCATTAGTGATTTATGTTGTACAACTTACTCAATGGTACTTAAGTACTCATATTGTTACATACCATGTTTCTAATAATAATTCTATTATAGGGGATATCATGTTGAGATTAAGGGATGATAATTATAAGATATTTTTATGATTTAAATGGAATAGTTTTTTAGATCAGGATCCTAAAAGTGATCATTTATAAATTCAAAATGTTTCACCATGTGTCTTTATTCATTAATTAGCTATTAAATATAATAAATAAATGATAATTTAATTATGTGACAAAAATGGCACCCATATATTTTTTAGTGGATTGAAGACCATGATATTTGGGGGAAATAATAAGGATAATGAAAAAATAAATAGGAAACCATTGAATCAGTTTTCAAGAGGTTAAACCTAAAGTTTTTTTTATTATTTGATAGGATTAATATGGAAAAAATTTTCATGAAAAATATAGTATAAAAATCAAAAAAATAAGTGGTGAATATTACTGAAACTAGTGAATTGAAGGAGAGATAAAACTATTGCACCAGAATAACATTGATGATATGGAGTAAAAGAAATAATTGAACGAAAATAAATGTACCATCACTACATTTGCCATTTAAATTATATTTTTAATGAAATATTATATGAAACCTACTTGTCTCAACTCTATTTAATCCTTGGATTGAAGTAGTGTGAATATTATATAGAATAGGATGTGTTCCTAGGATCAGTAGTACACATTTCCAAAAACAATATTATTACTATAGTTAGAAGTATTACCTCCTAGTACATTGGCACATCATCAAATTATACTCCAGGGATTATCCCTTAATAGGGATGTAATTAAAAACCATGTACATTTGTATTTGGATATTTTTTCATGCATGGAGACTAATAGTTTCTTGATAATCTTGATAACATGCGATAAAGATCCCAAATATTAAAAAATACATCCTTATTCATCCCCACCCATCTTGTGGTGTGTTAGGATGTAGTTATAATATACCTCCTGGGTTGAGGAACCAAAGAGGCCTGATAATAAAATAACCATAATATCCCTTATAAAAAATCCTAGGGTATATAGGGTACCTAGTAAGTTTATTATAGGAACCTAGAACCCTAAATATCTCCCTTTCTAATTCTGTTAGCTACCTAGTCAAGGTCTAGGGGGTACATCCAAATAGAACAGTCATCATATACCTAGTTATCCTAAATGTGGGCCTGATTGATCACTACAATTAAATTTCGACACCAGGTCCACCCCAAACCTACTCCACCAAACCCTTAATTCCTATGAACCTACATAAACTTCCTAAAATAACCATAACCACATATTAGACCATGCATTCCCTATGAATCTATAAATTCAAACTAACTCTGGCTCTAACTCTTAGAAATTAAAATTTCCCCAAAATTTCATTTTCCTATAATGATAATGATCATTATAGGATGTTTTTTTTATTTTTATATAAATTTATCATTTATTATATTGTTATTATTTTAGTGTTTGGGGAACTTATTTGAATCAATTTTGGATGGTATGATCTCAGGATTACTAAATGGGCATGTGATTGTGCAAGGAAGTAATTTTTGATGTGATGTTTTTTTTAATTTACACTTCTTTGATAGCTTGTGTTACACTCAACACCATGTTAAGAGTTCATTACATGAAACACCATGTTAATAATTCATTACATGCAACATTGTGTTAGCTTGCATTGCACATGAAAAAGAGTTGTAACAAAACCGCAATATATTATTAATATCATTAAAACATGGCCATTATAACCAAGTAGTTAAACATAGAGATATTAATAATAATAACTACTTTTTAAGTATAAATTATAATGGATTTACATAATGAAATCATATTAGAAAAAAAGTCATCTTGTTCTGGAAAATTTATAGACTCTGAACCTGTAGAACCCGAATCTCTAAAAGAACCATAGGAAACCAGCCCATCTCTCTCTAGAGGCATTAGAACTGTTAAAAATCACCCTTTAGATATTGTAGTTAGAGACCAATCCAATGGCACCCAAACAATATATTCTCTAAGAAATCATGTTGAACATCAGGGATTTTTATCATAGCTTTAACCTATGAATATCAATGAGGTGATCAGTGATCAATTATGGGTAATGGCTACGCAAGAAGAGCTAAATCAGTTTGAAAGAAACAAAGTATTGAAAATTTTTGATAGACCCAATGATACCTTAACTATTGGAACTAAATGGTTGTTTAGAAGAATGGTTGATGAAGTTGGAACAATAGTAAAGAATAAGGCCAGATTATCCGCATGAGGTTACATTCAAGAATAAGTCATAGACTATGAAGAGACCTTTGCACCTGTAGCCCTACATGAATCTATTAGAATCCCGCTAGATTTCGCAACTCACTTAAATTTAAAAATTTATCAAATGGATGTCAAAAGTGCATTCTTAAATGGTTATATTGTTGATGATGTTTTTTAACATCCCCCGTTTTTTTAAAATCCCCATTCTCCAAATCAAGTTTCCAAATTAATAAAATATTTATTTGGTTTAAAATGAGCTCCTAGAGAATTGTATGACATGCTTAGCTCTTTTATTATTTTTAAAAAAATTGAAAAGGTATAAATGACCCTAACCTTTTAAAAAAATAATTTAAAAATAATCTTTAGTTGTTCAAATGTATGTAGATGATATTATTTTTGGATCATCTAAAAACTTCCTATGTTATGATTTTGAAATAATGATGAAAAGTGAATTTGAAATTAGTTTCATGGGTGAAGATAAATTCTTTCCTGGATTTCAAATCTTTCAAAACAAAGAAGGAATTATTTTGATTTAAATTTATTATACTAAAGATCTTATAATATGTTTTGGTCTAGATAATACTAAAGATAGTGATACATCTATCAGTATAACATGTAAGATGGATCTCAATAAGGCTAGGAAACCACCAGATCAAATCAATTTTAGAGGTATGATTGGATGGCTTCGATACTTATTTTCTTTCTGACCTGACATTACGTGTAGTGTTTTGATGTGTGTTCATTTTCAAAAAAACCAAAAGGAGTCACACATACTTGCTAGAAGAATAATTTTTAAATACCTCAAATATAATATCAATTTATGACTTTTCTTTCCTAGAGGACAATAATTTTATTTAGTTAGCTATTATGATGTTTATTTTGGTGGATTCAATTTAGATAGAAAAACACCTATAGAACATGTTTTTTTTGTGTAATTCACTAGTATCATGGTTCAGTAAGAATAAAAATTATATTGCATTATCTACCATTGAAGCTGAATACATAGCTGCCGGTAGGTGTTGTGCTCAAATTTTGTGGATGAAACATACATTACTAAACTATGGATATAAATTCTGAGATATCCTTATAAATTTTGACAACACAAGTGAAATTATCATTTCTAAAAAACTAGTATCTCATTATAGAACCAAACATATTGATTTAAGACAATAATTGTTCAAAGATCGTTATCAAAAAGGTTATATAACTCTTAAATACATTGACATAGAAAATCATCTTGCTAATATTTTTTCTAAGCCTTTGAATTATGAGCGAATGAGTTACATCAAACATGAGTTAGGGATGATTAATTTTAGTTAAGTAAAATTATTTTGATATATCACATTTGATGTCTCACCATTGATATCACACCATTGATATCTCATCGATGGTATATCATCATTGAGTGTATTTTCATCGATTTGTCCCACTGTTGTTTTTCATTTAAAAGTTTTATCTCACTAAGATTATGATTATTATTATTATTATTATTATTACTATTATTATTATTATTATTTATTCGATATATTTCGGATGATCTATTTTAAAATCCCTAAATGGAAAATTTTTAACCCATCTAATTTAATCATGCCTCTCAACCTTTAAAACATTTTTCAAACATCCTTCCATACTTTTATGAATTCCCTCAATTATATTTAAACTCTCCCCTAATGTTCATAATGGCTAGAATGAAGCGACTATTGGAATCAACTCCAGAAACAATTTGACCATAAAATAAGATGAAAAGTGTTTCAAGCTGAAAGACTAAGGATCCTTTGAATCCCAAACTCGTGAATCAATATTTTGTATTGGAAAAGGAGATATCAACAAAATGGATTCTCTCAAGTATGTATCTTGTCCTAAGTGTGTTTCAAGAGAAATTTTGGATGGAATGTGTTTCAAATAATAAGAGACCAATGTATATGAAGTTATTATCTTATATTTATTAATATTTTCTATTTTCTTTGATCAAATGAAATGATTTCTTGATAAGAACAAGAATAAACTGACACAAATGTGTCTTCCCCTCAAGTATATGGGTAGAATATTTCAGAATACCACATGAGGGTATTTTTGATCATCATCAAGGAAGTTCCCCTCCTACTAGTGACATTTTCTATTTTAAAGAGGCTCTAACTAATCTAACTAGAAATGGAACTCCTAGAAGACCTATTGTTTCTGAGTTTGATGGTGAAACCATAATACTATTTAAATTTCTATAATATATTCCATGCCTGAGAAAATGTGACTTCTATAATTTGAATTATTAGGATGTGTTCTTGTTGTATCTTATGAACAAAGGATATACAATCAGTCTGTGTAAATTCTTTATTCTTCAAATTTGTGATATTATTAAACTCACTTCAATATCCACTTCTCTATTTTATTAAAATTTCATTTTTTCAATGTTAAAATACAAAGTATTAGTGGGAGAAATTGAAAATTAAGTTATAAACTATGGTAGTTTTTTCATTAATAAGTTTATATGCAATAAGATAAATATAAGTTTTAATCCATGGATGAAACATTGGGTAGAGGATAATGAAAATATCTATAAAAGTTTCAACCCTGTTGATCATCCCACGAGACCAAGCTACATTTATGATTCTTGTATGGATCTAGAACAAGTAATGTACTATTCAAATGAATAATTAAAGGTTTCTTCCTCTAGATATAAAGAGGAGAATCTACCTAATGAATAGGAGATTGATCCTGATATTATTTAAGAGTGTGATGAGCCGCTACATGAATCTCCTAGACATTCAAGGGCTCTACCCTCTAAAGAAACTCTTCTCATGGATGATGATGATGATAATGAGACTAAGGAATAAATAATTAAATATAAAAGTCAATATAAAACCCTAGAGACTCTTATAGAAAAATATGATGAAGAAATTGAAAAGGATAGTGATAAAGATAGATAAGAAGTTGATTATGATGATTAAGATAAGGATGATGAAAATGAACAAGAAAAATTAAAGTGATGAAGATGGAAAAGCAGAAGAATCTGATAAAAATAAATTATATAAGACAAGGATTGTGATGGTGATAACTCAAATCATTCAGATCATGATCGAGACGATGAAATGGATACCACTATATTTTCTAGAGAAAAAGATGAACCGGCTAAAAATCAATGAAATGTGTGGTTGAAACTGAAGAACCTCAAAATATGGATAATATGGTGGATGGAGATAATGATCATCAATTGATAGAATAGGTTGATAATCAAAAGGAATCATCTGTTGAGGGGGATCAAAACCCAAGTTTTGTAAGATTTAAAGTACCCAACCATTTTGATACTACTTATTTGGATTATGGTACAAATACCTTGGCTATTTCAGTTTCGGTTTTAGTTATCTAGTTTATAATGGCTATCAAGGATCTATAATTATGGAAAAGGACATATATAAAGATTTTAAACTCAATCCAATATCTTTTAAGGAATATACTGAATCCACTACTAAGATACCTTCAAACTATCTGTGTTAGGATGGATTAAAATATTTTTGAGATAACCTGTTATTTGGATTTGGAGATCTTTTGGGGTCAAAACTTGTACATGAAACAAATATTAGTGAAATATATGCTTCATTTATTCTAGAAATATTAAATGGAAAAATTCAACCCATGATGGTTCATGAATTTTAGGAAGTAATAATTTAAAATAAGTGTATATGTGATGAATTGGAAACCCTAAAATATTTGGTTAAAGGCATAACATCTGAGTATAAATCATCTTTAGAAGGTATTGTGAAAAGTCTTTGAGATACTTCTTCTAAGTCTTCTATAAATGATTCACCTCCTCTTCCAGTATTTGATGTTGAATAGTTGAGATCAGTAGTCAGAGATGAGTAAAAAAGTTCATCAACATCTACTACTCATCCTCCTGAATCTTTGAATATTGAGCTGATCAGATCAGTTGTCAAAGAATAATTACATACTATGATGGGTGGTTCAGATAATGAGTGATAAAGAAAAATTAGACAAAATATTGATCATGTACATTCTATGTCTAGGATTTATCCCAAAGATGCCTCTGCTTCTCAAGAAGTGATCATCAATAGAGTATATTTCTAAATTAAAATAATTTACACCAGGTATCAATTGACTAGTTGTTTTATGTATTTGGATGAAAATATAAGGATTCCACTAGTTAAACAATCCTTTAAGGGGAATGTTAAGAAATTCAAGTAACTCACTCCTACTCTTCAATCATTTATAGAAGATAAAGATGACTTTAACAAGGCTATTGAAAAGGGAGGATATATTATTATGGATTTGAAGAATCTATTGAATCTTTATCTTCATGTTCATACCACTACATTTGGAGCTCCAGATGCTTTTTCCATTCCTTAAACATTGGATGCACTCACTATTGGACTTGTTTACCCTGCTCCTTATCCATAATACTATTCTACCTTTGTAACCAATCATTTTTCACATTTACCTCCTAGACTTCAAAATATTCCCTTGAATCCTACTAATTAACTCTAACATTCGATGCCAGTTATATATAAGGAATTAATTTCCTATACTATATCAGCTTCTCCTAAAGTTCCAAAATCGTTCCCCAAGCCTTCAAAATCTACTTCCAGTAGTTTTTATAAAGAGAAATAACCTCTATATCCTACAATTGAGAAACTATGAACTTAAACTTTTTTTATGGGGATGTACCTGGAAAATTTTATCAATATAAATTTTCTTTTTTCCCCCACTTATTATGAAATTCATAGGTTTTTCTATTTTTTATAATCCCAAAAGGGGGAGAAGATAATTATGGAATATGTATCTATATATATATATATCATTTTTTGTTGATATTTGTTTCTGATGACACAATTTATGTTATGCTTGGTACTCTAAAACAATTTGAATGTTTTTTTGTTTTTCCATATTGTGTATCAATTGGATAATCTTAATACCATGATTTGTGATCATAAAAAAGGGGGATAGTGTTTAACTCTATTAGTTCTAAAAATTACAAATCATTCTTAATTATGTTTCTAATGTGTTTACTATGTTATGTTATAATTTTTAATTATAAGACAAACTGGCAGAATAATCTAAGTATGAGTCATCGTTAGCATGACTCGTTGTTAAGGATGACGCACTACAAAGGCATACTCACTACTTACGAATCACTATTTGCATGAGTCTCTACTCCAAGTAGTACCTATTAAAAGTTATATTGAAATAATTCACTAACTCTGATTCATTGTTCCTAACACCCCATTCCTGACTCATCGGTCCCGACTTACTGCTACGTTTGAATCACTATTCCAAAGACACCACCAACTTGATATCACTGATAATAAATCACCACTATCTATGAGTCACTATTAAATAAACCTACTAGTAGAGAAACCAAAAGGGAGTCACCATTCAAATGAATTACCTCTACCTTTCCTTTTTCTTTTTAAGTTCCGTATTTCTAATGATCATATTTGTGAAATTTAATGCTACTGGTTAAATTAATTACCTTTTTCAAACAACATTAAAATTGATTTCATCCTAATATATGAGGCACAAGTTACCATAACATGATTTATAACTACAATATGTTATCTATAGTGTAAAAATAAAACACAAATAAAAAGATAGACACACCTGTTGAAAATCAAGAACACAAAACACAACTCAACAACTATGCCAAATTGAAAAGAGACATTTTTCATGTGTGAAACCTTATACTTCAAACATTCTAAGAACACACAAAGAATAAGGATTGGTTGTACAATTGGATATCTCATACACCACAAGATATAAGCTTCTATGATACTCTTTTTTTACAACAACTTTCTAAAAAATGACTCAATTTTCATTTTTAGCTACCATCAAGGATCCACAAAGCTGCAACATATATCACATAGAGATACACTATTCCTTATACTCATTTATACACTCTATTTGTTTACTTTATTTACATTATTAGTAGTATGTGTTTATCTCTATTTTTGAACATGCATATACTCTTGTGAATAACTGGAAGATACATAGATATCTTTACATCCTATCTTTTTACAACTTATACTCCTACAGATAATAGTAAGAGAGGTCCATGTATGGCCTTTCACTCTTTTCACTCCAATGAAAAATATGGAAGACGTCTTTGTGACCTTTAAAACACTATATGTGTTTTTGTATACCTAAATATTTTGTGTAGAACAAATTTATGTATATATAAACTTCTTGGTGGTAGGAGATCACCAAGTGAAGAGGATTAAGTCTCATCTTGAGACTAAACATCTTATTATTATTTCTGGTGTGCTGTTTAAAGTTTTTTTTACAGATTTTTCATTTTAAAACAAAAAACATTTATTTGACTTTGATTGTTAATATTAGAAAGTTTTTATATTTGAATATAATTTAGTTAATTGATTTAAAAAGTTAAAATATTATTCTTTATTATTTTAATGGAGGACTAATAACTCTTTGAATAATATTTTAAAATATAAAAACATTTATAAATATACTACTCTGGTCAACTATGATATCTTTTATTATAGTTTGGGGAATTTGTTTTAAATCCATTTTAAAAATATATATTTATCAACTCAATTCACCCCCCCTCAACTTTATTCTCCTACTTTGACAAATAGTAATGATAATTTTAATGATGATGACTATTGTGGTGTTTATGTGGGTAATTTTCCTGAAAGTTTTAGTATAATGGTTATCAATTTGTTCAAGCCCCTTTAATGAAAAGTGGTTGTCATACTGAATTACTTCTTGATAGTTTTTCTTGTGATATGTTGGATAGATATAGTCTCTCGAGAGTGATTTTATATGTGTTGTGTTGTAAAAATACATTGGATTTTTTTAATTGATTTATGTAAGTGTCATCACACTCCATTTATTGGGTGTTGGGGATGGGTATTCATTTCATGATGTAAGAGTACCACATCTGATGTAGGTGGAAGTTCCCTCAAGGTTTTACTCATAAAATGGTAATAATACTTATTTTATATTTTATAATGTTGTAATACCACACAAAATGGTGGTAAAATTATGATTTAGGGTTTACTCATACCATGGACATGCAAGTTCTTCTAGATTCTATAATTTGGTAGTGTCATATGAGATGAAAATGGGAGTACAATCATTTCATAATATTTACTATATTGTGTTATCCATGAGACATTACTTGCATTTATTATTATTTACTATGATGGTAGTATTTATATATATGTAGAAACTACATAGGAGAGGTTTTCTCAAGTGAGATCCAACACACACTAAGTGTGTGACATGTAATGTCCAACTATTTTATTTCATACCCCTTTAATTTATTTTATATTACAGTAATACCATAGGTGATTTCATTTTGTGCGAGTACAACACATGATTTCATGATGTGGGAGTATCACACATAATGACTCTGTGGGTACTACTGATATATAAGGTTGATGATCTCATGTTGTGTCCATGTGGTTGGTGTAGTCATGATGAGGAGGTAACATGGTTGATATGCTTCATTATGTGAGGATTTTGGACTATAGTGACTAAGTTAGTTAGAGTGGATTATGGGGATCCTTTCAATTATTTTTAATTTTTTTTATGTATATTGAAATTTATTCCTCAAATATTTTTTAGAGTTTAATTTTTAAGGATTTAATAATGGCTATATAGATATATCATTTATAGGGTTATACAAAGACTTGTAGGAAGTCCTAAAGGATCCTTGGGATGGAATTATAATGTAATGAGAACAAAATAATACCATGGAAATATCATTTATTTTAATACCATGCATGAAAAAAATTGGTTTCCTTGAATTATGTGGAAGACCAGTTGAGTTTGTAGACATACCCACACCCAATGCTATATACAAGTTTACAAGTATGGATGTTAGAGTTTTTATGTGGTTTTATCTTCATTAATGGGGTTGATATCATAATGTTAGTGTTTTTGGATTATTTAGTATACCATATATGTATACATTTTATTATTTTTTTTCAAAATTGGGACTTATATGTTTTTTTCCAAAGTTGTATTTCCCTTTGATTTTGATTATATTGTATCTAATTCATGAATGATACATTATTATGATATCAGTTTACGGATGGTACCTTATTTTTAATGGTTGGGTAGTTTTTATTTTACTTTATAATATTACATTATGTTCTTTAGAGAGTAATGCCTCCCATTTATAAGATTTATACCCATGATTATAGTATACAACCCATAACTTGTTGGAGGCTAGTTTCAAGGGTGAAACTCAGTTTCATCAGAGACTCATATGGGTTCATTATGGAACTACATCCCAGCATAGGGGTAGCAGAGAATTTTTTTAAAGAGATAGTTTGGTGTTTTTGGAAGTTTCATGTGATGATTGTGTTAGTTTGGTGAGGTGGAAGTATATCTAAACATAAGATAGTCATTAGGTCAAGGATATTGTATATGAATTTAGGCGGGCAACGTATTCCTATTCAAAAACCATGATTTTTCCCTAAATATACTTGGGTAAGAGTTTTATTAATAAATATTACTCTTTACCTATGATATCATTCATATTATAGATACTTCTTTTACATGATGACTTTTCATGTTAAGTATAAAATTAGTGTAAATGTACAGTGCAATGAGGGAGTAATTTTTGTGTTCTTCATATATCCACATATTCATGAGATTTTATCAGTTGAAATTATATTTATTTTCTATAGATATAAGGGATCCAAATAAGATCTAGAGATAGAATATTGAATTGAGGGACTACCGGTCATTACATAAATAGTTTAGATGTTAGCAGCATTTTTTTTGATAGATTCTTCTGAACATAATAAAAAACTATGAGTGAAAATTATATGTGATATTTTGAGATTATGCTGGAATGGTTTACACCAATCAGTGTACCTCTCAGGGTTGATCATGAGATTTATGGGGAATTTATCCAAAGACCATATATTGAGTGGAATTATCAAGATTGCATACTAAGGATTGATATTACTATAGAGATTGTTGTGGTATATTATATTTATTGAATTGATGAGGTTTTGTATAAGATGAAATACTTGATGTTTCATGTGTGGGTGATATGGATGCTAGATTTATATGTTTTTGTTAGATGAGATTGGAATTATTTTTTTTCTTATGAGATCTTCCATGTTTATGATACTTCATTTCTTAATAATATTATTTCACAGTTGGTGGGTAGGTTATGGATGATGAAAATTATACTCAAGGTGTGAGACATTAGTCCTAGAGATAGGTTCATTATTTTATATCATAATTGGTTTTGTATTATAATGATGGATATTATGATTGAGCTATGAAATTTTTATGTGTTCCTTGAATGTTATAAATCATACCTCATGGTGTAGGGTTTTACAGTTTCCATGAGAGACTAAGTGATGGCCCTTTGAGAACTCTTTATTATAATCATGAGTTATTGGATGAGATCATGAAATAATATTTATTCCTATTTTCTTTGATGTATCGTGATATTTTATTACATTATATCATTTTAGTGAGATATGAATTCACATTTAAATCCACTTATATGAATGAGATTATGATAAATTGTTTGAAATTTTGAACTATAATGGGATTATTTTATTGATATATATTATCAAAAAAAATTAATGATAGCCTACCCTTGAGTGATTCACTATATTTTTTAACATACCCTTTGTAAAGGGTATTTCTATCTAATATTGAATATTTTTGGTTGAAACCATCATAATTTAATTAATCATGGTTGAAATAGATAAAAATGTATAACCAATTTTCATTAGTGAATTTAAAATATGATGTATTTATAAAAACAATGAGTTGTTCCATCATGAAGAAGTTAACTTAATTGTTAATTGTTTCCATCTTGTTCATAGTTTCTTGCTCAGTTATGTATTTCCTTAATTTTTGAGGAAAATTTTTTGAGTTCATTTGGGTAACCATTACATTGTTCTAATTAGATATGGTAGTATACACCAAAATTAGGATGCATTTTTGAAAAGATAGAGAATTTATGTGTGTTTAAATGATCAAAAAATATCCTTATTTATTTTAGTGGCCTTCTCTATTGCCTATTCCACAAGAGAAGAGTCGATGAGTGGACTGGGGTTCTTTTGAAACTTTTGATATATTAATAGATGACAATAGTTATAAATTAGTTTTTATGAACATATTGGTAATGAAATGTTGTTGGTTATGGAATATAAATTGTCATTTTTATTGTGATGGAGGAATGATTGGTGTTATAATGATGGTATAATAAAAAATCCAATTTTATTAGTTTAAACTGATTTCTCATATTAGTGTAGCTTATGGATTAAATATTTATTCATATAATATTATGAGTAGATGAAACTAATTGATTATCATATGTTTTTGAATAGTAGATGTAGGAAAGGTAAATTCACTTAGTGGGGATAATAATCTTCATTCTTTCTCCATTTTATGGTGGAACTCCACTTTATTGATTTCAAAATTGAGGTGTCTGATATGGTATGGAAATTTAAGTTGTGCTTTGTATGTTTTTTAACATTGTGGTTTAATATTAAGACATGTTTCCTTAGATCATGATGGTGACATTTATCACGTTATGAAGGGAGATTTTTTATCATCTTCAACCTTCCATTAGTGGTATACTCATGTGATTATGAGGTTGTTCCATGGGATTCTAGCGATGTCATAGTGGATTGGTAACACATTAAATTGATGCTTAGTCCTGTTTAGATGGTATATAATATTACTATCTTGTGTGATAAAACATAAAATGGGAAACTTCACGTGATGAGGTAAAGTGATAGTGATGAAACTTTCAAAGTGACTATTTATTATTACTTTACTAATCATTATCATATAGAAATGATTCATTATATGAAATTTTATCACATAATTGTAGGTAAGATGAATAAAGCAACTTACTTTTTTATTGAGCTCTAGTTTTTTGGTTAATAAAAAGTTCATTAATTATCTTACTCAATATATTATGCTTTTTTAAAAGTGATTATTTAAGAATTAATGAATTTTATGTTGACCCGTTATTTCAATTTTTGATGTTTCAAGTTTTGGTTAGTTTACTTAAATAGATGGATATGTTATCATGTGTTGTTATGTAGTTGTTTTTTGGATTCATAATAATTATTATGTCTATGATAAGTATCATTCTTGGAGTTCCATTGATGTTCATTTTGGGACATAATGTAAGTTTTACTCATATATTGAAGTTGATTTTTCATGGGAATAAAATTAATTTCCAAGGTTTTTGAATCCTTAGAGATCTTAAACATGGTACAAGAATAGTGAAAAAAAATCACATGGTACTGTAAATAATTAGTTCATTAAAGGTAATATGATTACCTAATTGGCTTATAATGAATCCATAAAGGTTTGTAGGTGATCACTTGGGACCATAATTCTATATGAGAGCTTAGTTTTTAAGTTTATTTTCTTTCCATTTTTATATTTATGAAATATTTTGTGGTTCTAATGTTCATGAGTTATTAAATTAATTAAAAATTTTATTAAATTTATGTTATTTTGGAATTATACTCAATAATTATAGAACAATCCATTTCAAGGTGTATATCTTATTGAGATTCATGTGTAAAATTATGGAATTCTCCATTTTGATGTTCTATCTCTGATATAATATGATGTTATTAACATGTGTAGATTTATATATTTGAAGTATTGGGGTTTTAAGGATGATGATTTTTTAAGGATTATTTTTTATGTAAGAATTGGTTTAAAGTTTAATCTATTATAATGATTGTGGAATTTTAGTTTTGGATTTTGTAACCATTGATGGGGAATTTGGTGATTTTAAATATTATAGGTAAAATAATAAATTAACTATGTAATAATCCTAAACAAATATCTCATTTGATATCATAATGGTATTTTTACCCTATATTTTACGTTTTTTAGGATTTAAAAGAGTATTGTGATGAAAAATTGTCAATAATTTAATTATTTATTTATTTAAACTTCCACACTTTTAAATTTTTGTAAAAAATGATTAATTAAATTGTAATACTATTCTAAAAAAATTATGATATCACAGTTGATCATTTAATTCATCATATACCTTAGTGTATAGGTTTGGTGAGTTTTAGAGGAAATTGAAATTTCATATATTTAATGTAATTAAAATGTTGATTAATTTAACTAACTAATTTACACACTATGTTTTATCTAAGTTTCCCAAAAAAATAACATCGAATTGAATTCTATTGTTTCAATGGGTCTCTAGGAATGATGTCCCTATTTATGATAGTTATCTCTCAAACTTATTACACCATCTGTTTTGTGTTAATGTGGGTCGACGTTCTAGAGGTAGGTGGTCATTGGGACATACCAACATCCTTTAGATGATGTATTGGTTAAGAGGATGGGAGTTTGACTCATACATTATGGGTCGTATTACCAATTTTGAGACTCTCTAATAGATTTAAGATATATCCATGTAATCCTTCCTAGTAAAAATACCAGTTATCTTATTCATAAAAGCAATTGATCATTTCCATGCATCAACGTGAACATTTATATATATCATATGATCATTTTCTATCTTCTGATAGTTGGTTAAATTTTTGTTTAAATCCACATTTTTTGGAACTCTTGAACTTATATCCATCTAGTGAGGTAATAGGTTTGTGGATTTGGGATTGGTCCTCTGAGAGGGCTTCCAATATAACCCTATGAAGTGAATCTAAACCCCTGCATTTCAGTACTGCTTAATAGTGAACATTGTACCTTTTAAGTTCATGTTACAAGGATCATTAATCTACCGTTTAAATTCATGATACAATGACCAAGTTAAGTAACTTTTACGTTCATGTTATAAGGACTGATGATGCACTTTTTAAGATCATTTAACTTCGACCTTGATTCCTTGCATTTTATAGTCATGTTATTATAACCTATTCCATTAATGTAAACATCATATATAATTTACTATATACTATTCAGTTTAAATTTATTCATATAATATTACTGTATGAAATATTCCTATAAATGGTCGGCGTGCTGTTAATTCTTGATAGTCCCTTTCTATTTAAACATATAAAATAAATCATTTATAGGAATGTTATGGCATTACACTGATTTGGAGGCCTAAGTATATACCTATACATCAAGGATGTTGATGGGGTTCTCAGAATACAACTAGATAATTGAATGATATAGAAATCTGTTTAGGGTAGCTAATATGAGCATCTTGATCCATGAGAGTTTCTACTAGTGAACTAATGATATGGACAATCATTTTCAAGAGAATAAATGATTATTAACACCCTTAGGGTCCTATTAGTTAGGGACAAAAAACAAGTTGAGTCCTCTAATGGATACATAATCCTTAATATCAATGGAATAAATGATATATGGTAATAACACTAGAGTGTATAATATTTTCATTTATTTTAAGAGGGCATGGAGGATGCCTAATTAGAGGTAACATACTAGTGGGTTGGTTTGGTCTAATGAGTATTGTCATAGTATTTTGGTAAATTACTTTATCCCAAGTTAAGTACCTAATAGAATGGGTTTCCCATCCGGGCTTCATGTAAGATAGGTACCAATAACCTAGATAATGGAACCCTAATGAAGGTATTTGGGATAATCGATCCCCAATAGATGACCAGGGAGATGTGGCTCCCTAGTATGAGGAACTGGGGGAATTTTAACCCTATTATATAGTCTAGGTTGATGTGTCACCCTTGTATGGGGATTATAATAACAGTTCACTCTAGTATGAGAGGCCCGGGTGAGTGGAACCCAATAATGGGATAAGGGTGAAGTGGATCCTTAAAATGGGGATGAAGGATAATTTGTACCCTAGAATAGGGATCAAGGTAAAGTGGCACCCTCATATGGGACCAAGTGAAATACCATTCTATTATGGGGATCAAGGTGAAGTGGATCCCTGGTATAAGGACCATTGTGAAGTGGTTCCCTAGTGTAAAGATTAAGGAAATGTTTTAAAAAGTATAAGGAAAAGGGAGAATTCGAACCTTAGTATGGGTCAAGGTCAAAGTGTCTTCCTTGAATGAGGACCAAGGTTAATAGTCCACTAATATGTCTCCCATATATGTTCTCCTTCACCCATGTCCTAGAGTATCACTATGGAAGTGATATGTCCTAAATGTTTTGTGTTCAAATATTTTTATTACATAATTTCCCCAAATTAAAATCATTTTGTTATGGTTTTAACATAATGAGCCACATAAAGGAGAAGGGGAAGAGGAGTATATTGAATGAGTGGGAGTTTTTGGGGTTACCCAACTCTTCTCATCTCTATCTTGTCCCCCCCCCCAAATGGTAGGGATAAATTCATTTTATATTCAAAAGGAAAGTATGGATTTGGGACAAGGGGATAAATTACTCTCATAGCTTAATATGGTGAGTACCTAATGTAAGGGTACTTGGGTGTGGGATTCTAACATATAAGGGATTCATGTTTTATGATGGAATCAAGGTGCATGGATGGGGACTTACCCTGAATAAGAAATTCACACATTATCTAGGCCTGAAAAATAGAGTCTGGGCGTAAGGATAGGATTCCCTAAAGGGACATTGAGTAATAAAACTGTTATTTATTTAGTAAAGTCTCCAATTTTAATAATTTTTAGAGAAAAAAATACCCCCTTATAATTTTACACGATTATAATTCGGATGATAAAATTCTAAGTAAAATATGACTTTTTCATGAATGTCTTATTAAAAAGGGTTGTTAGCATATTCACCTCATTTGGACATAAGGGCATTGAAGGAGGGAACTCTAAGAAAAAATGTGCACCAGTAACTGGGTTAATGATGTGGGTTAACCTTATATAAGTAATATAGAACACTTACTATTTACACATCACTCAACCATTGGTAATCTTTAATATTTCAATCTATTTTTTCACCCAAGTCATTCACTTTACTCCTTGTGAGTTTGAGTGTCATCCCTTTCTTTACTCTGTCCTTATAACACTAACTTAATTAGGTTACAGTATGAGAACATTTATCTTGGAAAACTCAGCATGGTGCTAATAATATTATCATTTCACCTCAATGGGTTGAAGATACCTGGTGTAAGATGGCTAAGAGATGTGACCTGGGAGAGGGAAAGTGAGTGCAATAACCTTAGTTAATTTTTTTTTTTTCCAAATTTTTTCTTAATAGTATTCATACTCAAATTTTCTTCTCTCTTAAGGCACTTCCACATTGACCCATTATACATATAATGTGAATAATTTAAATTTTCTTTTATTGAAAACGTCTTATCTTTTCAATGTCATTCACAATACTGAAGTTGCTACCCACATCGACCAATTTATCTTATGCATTGAACAAGGAAAAGTTCTTAAATATTTGAAATGACTGTTGGATATCGTGTAATTTATACATCTATTCCATCATAGGTTCCTAACATAATATTTTATCTAGATATAAATACATTGATGTCCAACCAAAATCAATAATCTGATTCCTAATGTCAATCTTATAGACTCATGGATCATAATGTATGAAAATCTAGGAAGATCATGTATCTCATTGAGAGGAAAATATATTGAATATTGGAAGACCACCCTTTCAAATATATTGTTTCATTCTATGGTTTTCTCATACAACTATACATACACATCAGATTCATAGAAACATTATTATTCATCTATATTCTGCCAATCAACTACGAACCAACTTTATGTTTAGAATGATGATTGGGACTTATGCCCCATTGGTTATTTCAAACAAAAATAAATTTGTGTGTACTATTTAGATGAACATGAATTGAGTAAAAAATTTATCAGAAGAAAACCATGATCAATGAGGCTTTCTTGATTTCATACACATATGTATACAAGTGATCTGATATCATGCCAAAATTACTAACCAGTTGGGGTCCTAAGATGAAAACATTCCACTTGAAACATGAAAAAGTCAGTATTAGTGGTGCAATATATATAAGGTATTTCCGAAATATATCCTTAAGGCTATATGTAATGATTTCTTTCCCTTAAAGGATAATTGGGTATATTCCAAGAGAATTACCTCATTAGCTCCAACACTATTAAAGGAATCAAAAACATTATGGTGAAGGAGCCTCGCCCATGAGAAAATGTTAATATTGAAAATTTGATGAAGTTATTCTATGTCCCACATAATGATGATACAACCTCAAATAACCCATCATGGTGTCCCACCATATAGAAAAAGGGGTATTGGGAATATATTGGTCTAAGATGGAGAGGGGCCTCTATGAAGAGTGGAGTTGTGATCTCAATCCATATATATCCCCTCCAGTTTTTCTTATTTTCATTATCACTATATTAATTAGTGGATATATGATTTAGTTATCTGTTTCACACATGGGAATAAGGATGATTACTTTTTTGATGGAATCTAGGCTAGTATAAGGGATTCACATTGTCATAGTGTTAGTTGCATTGTCTAAGATCTATTAGTTCTTATTTCATGTATATGAAAGGAGTCTCTATAATATATATCCATCAAGTTATGTAGGTTTATATATTGGAACTCTTTAATGTTTATGATATCCATACAAAATTAAAATTACCACGATGTTGATATAGGCTATTTGTAGTATCAGGTTGTTTTCCTTGAAGGTTAAAAAGGACCAGAATCTCCTAAAACTCCACCTATAATTTAATTTTCTTGCATAGAGCCTCCTCCAAAAAAAATAATTATAGATGGTGGTTGTGGATGCTATAAAGCACTACCATATAAAATTGTCATGAGATACTTTATCTTGTTAGCGTGGATCGATTTAGATGTCATATATAAGGCCTATATGATGTAAATATTTCCACATCATTCCTGATGTGTATAATAGTAGGTGTTGGAACCACTAATGGATTTTTTAATAGAGAATCATTAAATGGTAGCACATAAACTATGGGTGATGATGGCTTAGAATTAAGTTGAGGCTTGTATTTCTTACTCTAAATAAATATATCATCCTAATTCTTGGGTGTTCTAATGGATAGATATTATAATATCCTCATATGATTCTTGAGAGAGTTAATATTGAGGGTACTATATCTTTTCCCTTATAGATTGGTAAGTAGGATATCAAGAATTATCATAATAAGGGGACGACCAATGATGCACCTAGGTATATGGATTAACCCTTCATGAAATCCTCTTAATAACTCTAAATCAATGATCCATCAAATTATGAGTTGGAGTCGAGAAGATGTAGATTTTGACCATTGAGTAGTGTCTCACTTGAATATGAGATGTAATGAAATTAGAAAGAAACAATAGGGCTTGATAACCTTTAAAAACCCAAAAAGGATCCTACTAAAACCACATTGGATTATTTGTACCTGAGGAATACCTCTTTTAGAGTGGGTTTCCATTATTTAAAGAAATTGTGGGTTTAGGGGATTTCCTTAAATGTGGTATCAATATTCTCTAACTAAAAAGGTTAAAGTTACCCTGAGATTTTAAATTTAAAGATAATATTGATAAGGTTGTCTAGTACCTTAGGGATTAGGATATATTTGTACACGAATCCAAAAATAGGAATCTTATTATAAGAATGGTGTAGGTTATAATGGATAGAGATTCCACCAAGGGGGTAATCAATCATTCTATTTATGAGTAGTGGGATCATGTCCTTGATGTATAAGATATATATAAATGATTCTCTATGGATATTGCCTTTAATTTTGTATGGTTTTTAATGCATTTTTTATATATTACTTTGTTCTTATTTTAAGAGGATAGTAAAGGCACCCTTATGTTCCCCCAAGTGCACTATGGGTGGAACACTACTGGGCAGTTTAGTCAGGATAGCCACTCCAGATGAAGGGGAGCCATCTCTAGGACATTAAATGATATTAAATGTAGATAAGTGGGACCCACTCTACACCTTCTTGTTTCTATGTGTGGATCACCTGTAGGTAGAGTTATATATCCCTATTTCACTGATTAAGAACATGTGAAGAGATGAAATATTAGTGATACACATTCTTACCAGTGAAATATGTTGACTTTAAAACCAAACCTTCATATTCTCATCTGAATTCTGATATTGTACTTTTTTTGTTATATAATCTCTCTTTTATGATAGGGATCCTTATGATAATATCTTAGAATATAACTAAATTTAATCTCAATATTCACTTTTTCTTTCTACTGGTAAAATATTTCTATCCCTAGTAGAGGGGACACTAATAATGACCATCCAAATCATTTCTATTAGTGAAGGTGTATATGGATCATGTAAAACCATTGAGCACCCTTGCCATGTTTTATATCACCCAACATATTTTCAATATCATTAAAGGACTAATAACTCATTCCAAAATCCCACCCATAGTAGAATAAATCCTATTTTAAATAGACATCCACTCTTATTTTATCATTTTCAGTGACTACAATAAAAAAATATTGGATTTGCATAAGTCTTCTTCGATTATTCTTTCCCAATTATCTTTCAATATTTTATGAATAATTAGACAATAAACTTATACAACTTTTTCTATAAAAAATATCACCACGTTCATCCATCAATGAGATTCTATAAATATATAACCTTTTTAGGTATATAAATTAGTGATGCAAGATCTCGAAGGAGTGGACCTGGTCAACTTAGAAAAAAGTAAATCTCAAAAATCCCATAGAAGGTTTACTATATCCTGATATCCCTACACAATAAATAAATGAGCAAACTATCATGGGAGGGGGTCAGGATCCACCAATCAATCTAACTATGAAAAGAGGTGATATTTATATTATAGATTCAGATAATTGGATAGAGACAAAGAATGGAGTCCCTATAACAGAAGACAAAGAGGCAGACCCTGAAGAGGAATCATAGGTTACACTACTAGAAAAGGCAGTGATGATTGAAGAAAATAATGTGCAAGTAGAAGTATGTGAGTATCTATAATGCATCTGATTGAATTTGAAACTCATTGGTTGATGCATATGTTATCTACTTCACTTTTATTAAATTATCGAAAGTGAAGTAACATGTCAAAGAGGATTCCATTTCAACACTTTGTCTAGAAGATTTAATTTAGATTAAGGTTATTCTAGTGCCAACATCCTCATAGATTGGGGAATATATGGTCCATTTGAGTGAACCAGACATAGAATATTTTCCAGTCTCCTGGAGAGACATTGAGTCAATCTAATAGTCTATCAATTTTCAACACACTTGATGGTAGTATGTGTGGAAGGACATCTCAAAGGTGATCTTTATAGCTCCTATAGAGGATATGTGTAAGAAATTATTTAAAATTCTCCAAATGTTCACAAAATTATAATATGCTGGGTTTTTTTAGAGTTCGAGGCTATGAAATTCTAAAATATCTGTTTTAAAAAATTAATATTCTGATACATTAAATGAAATTAAAATTGATAAAAAAATAATTATTATTTATTAAAGTATTTTATCTTATATTTTCTGTATTAATCAAAAATAATTATTGACACGTTACTATAAGTTCAATATTATTATTTTTTTATTTATTTTTACAAAGTTATTAATTTTTCTCTTTAGGTTTAAAATTTTCCATCCTTGGAAACATCATAAGGGCTTGTTAAAAACAAGGGTCAACCCCATGGGTGAGCCATCCCAAGGGACGAATCCATGGTTTCATGGGTGATATTGAGTGTTTGCATAGATAAATTATGAATGTGTGGACCCTACTAGGTGTGAACAATAGTGAACAGGGGGATAGAGGGTCTTCCCACCTTATATTGTGTGTGTGTGTGTAAGTGTTTGGGGTTCTTACTCTAGTTCCAGATTGAAGAAGTATTGGGAAGCACTTGATTAATATAGCATTGTTCAACTAGTAGTTTTTTGAAATGGGATTCAAGTGTGTGTAGTCACTGTTCCTCTATGTTAAAATAATTGGACATGCACATATCCATTTGATAAAAGACATTTCATCTATTTTATATATCCCATTATTTGAGTTTTCAAAAGGAATCTTCTTCATTATCACATATTTGACAAAACTATATGTGAAATTGAGTCAATCTCAAGCAGGATAACTAGCCATCTCCTCTCATCATTCCAAAGGACTATACAAGGTCGATCGAATAGAATAAATACCTGAAACTTTGGCATGAATTCATGTTGATCAATTAAAGAATAATGTATTCTCAAGATGACATCACATGAAAATGAAAAAATGATAAATCCCCTACTCCTCATGGTAGTATCAGTATCTCCATGTGATGTTAGGTCACTTATGATGAAAGTAATTCTCCATCAAGTGATAGTAGCATCAACTACCATAATCTGAAATTTTCTTGCCTCAAACAAAAGCTATGTTTGATGGTGGAAACAATGATCAACCTTTAATCCTTCTTCACACCAATGGTAGATCATAGTACAATGGTTTTATGATTGAAGAACATTTATTCATGGTACATCTTACTCGAATATTACATCATCTTATTCAGTGATGGTAGGTTTCTATCCATCAATGGAATCTTCAATAAACCACTAACGGTAGTTTTTCGCCTTCACTCGATGGTAGTATATCCATGCACCAATGGTAGTTCCTATTTTTTTACTTTCACCAGTCACAGTTTCTCTAATAGATATAGTTTTTTCTTTTGTAATGGTGTCAGCTTCATGTGAATCAATGGTAGATCTCACTCAATGGTAGATCACTTGGGATATTTGTGTCATTACCCTACTAGAAATGGTAGATCAATTCGATACCGTCAATTAATATTTTTCTAAAATTATTGTTGGTGTTATTTTTAATAGCAGTAATTGAAAAAACATATATAATGAATATTTTCTTATTTTATTCTGAACATATATTTATAATTTGTGTAAAAATCATATTGAAAAAAATTATGTATATTTTACACACATACAGTATATTACACACATGTATTATATTACACACAAGCATTTTACGATACTCTATTTTTATAATTTTGTAATATTTTATCGAACTAAAAAATTATTCATATTATTTAAACTATTTTATAAATGTGTATTATATATGAATGTTCTTATGATTGTAATGGAACCATTTTGATGTTATTTTATGTATAAATAAATATCATAAAAATATTTGATATGAAGGGTGGGTTTTTTCAATTACATGTAATGGTAATATTATATTTTGTTATGAGCTAACTTGTAGCATTTAGTGATTTTATTTTTCGATGAATCAAGAATAAAATTGAGTTAATTAAGCTTGATTAGACATATGACATGTGATCGAGGGATGAAACAACATCACAATATTTATTACACCAATACATTACAACTTACATGTGATATAAAATTATTATTCACAATTGATCATGAACTTATGTAACATTTGTTTCCTTACTAAGATCACAAACTGGATTGATCAATACCATATTCTACTATTGAATTGATCAAGATCATCAAACTTTTTCATCTTTATCATCTGATATTTCTCCTAATTTTTTTCATTTGTTTCCTTGTTTATATATTTTTTTATCTATTTTTAATATGTTCAGGTCATTTTATACTTTTCCCGATAAAAATAATTTATTAAATTTTTATTATTCCAACACCTAAAAGTATATTTTGGGTTTTTATTTCTGAATAAAATCCAAATCATAGACTGGTTAAGACTGCTGTAAAAAGTTAGGGTTGTGCCTTTGAGTATTTGAAAAAGGAAGAGTTTGTAACATGCTATCACAACTCTAAAAGTGAGTTTCTTAGTGGGTACTAATCTTCTCATGGTGTAAAGAAGGTTGATGAGTGGACTATGATCTTAGTGATATGAACCACTATAAAATATCTATGTTATTTATTTTAATTACTGATGCACTACTCATATTTAACACATAACTCACTAAATATTCTTTATGTAATAAAATTTGATTTATTTTTATCTTTCAATTTTTAAACAACAATGTACCCCCACCCCCATATAGTCAATATTTCCATAAATTATGATCCAAAAAATTGTATCAGAGCTTCATTGGTAGCTCATTTTTTTATATTTAACTTTATGTTAATCTGGCCATCCTAGACCAAGCCAAATAAGAAAAAGTTTCATGTAGATGGAAGGTTTCAATGATTATGATATATGGATTTACAAAAAACCACATTCATCAATGGATTTGACAGGGGATACTAAGAAGATTGAATGGAATCCTACTTAAATGTTTATGTTTGAATTAATGAAATAACATGGAGAATCCATATAAGCTAACAAAAGTTAATCTGTAGAAACTTGTAGGTAATGACGTGGTAAATTATGTTTTTGAATATAAAGTTAAAAGTATTATGTACCATGCTATAATTAGAGGTTCTTATATCTATGATTCATATTTTAAGTAGACCCATGATATATGGGGAATACTTCAAGTCATTCACTGTGGGACTTACAAGCTCAAAATAACCAAGCAAGGAATAATGTTAGAATAATTAAAGGACTTAAATAAGGGATATTAAGAGTTGGTGAACTAGTTGTTTCAATGGTTTACATGTATTACAAATTATATGAGTGTACGTGGGGAAGTAATGGACAACACATATCAAATTGAAAGAGTTTTAAGAGCTCTACCAAAAAGGTAGTATGAAAATAATGTTTCCATCAATGATATTAATAATTATAAAAAATTTTCCTTAGATGACCTGATGGTCTCTTTATTGTAGTGTGAGTTAGAGTTGAAAAAAATTATATATGAGGAGTCTAGTAAAATAAAATATATTTCTTTTAAATCTAATATTAATGAAATATCTACCTTTTATGAATCTGAGTTCTAGGAATGTGACAAGGATATCGATCACTTTAGGAATACGTTTTTCAAGTTCTTAAAAAAAAGGTGTTAAATGGTAGTTCTGAATAAAGTTCAAAAAGGATTACAAATATAAAAAATAAGAATAAGGAATTATGGAGTCAGGATAAATGAAAAATATACTAATATAAAAAATAAGAAAAATAATTTGGTTAAATAAAATGAGAAACTAAAAAGGTAATGTGATTATTTGAAAACTTTTCGTTCCCAAAATGAAAAATCTAAATAGAATTATGACACTTAAATGTCAAAACTAAAATAAGAAAATGAAATACCTAAAAACTATCTCAAAATGAATGATAATTATTAGTAAATAATATTTAATTATATTATAGATATTTAATTGAGGTTTAGAATGATTGTAAGAAACTTAATCATGAATATAAGAAATTAAGAAACATAGATTATGCCTCAAATGTGAAAGTTAATATTGATTTATAATATTTTCAAAACGAGAATATCGATTTGAAAAAGTATTTCATCATTATCAAAGATAACCGTTCTATCTTTTTTCAAGGAAAATAAAAATATAATAAAATAATTTCATTAATGAAACCAAACTGTAATAACAAGGGTATTGGTTAAAGAAATATTTCCATTGAAACCTATTTTAAATACAGAATGAAATAGAATTATTCCAATGAATTTTCAATGAAATTTATACAATATTTTGGGAAGACAAATACATTCATTTATAGAGATCTATTTTCTAAGAAACCCACTAATAAATGTTTTAAATCTATATAGGTTACTAAATTTTCTATTACTAATCTAGTTGTACCCAAGTTATCATGGGTAATAAAGCAATCTTCTTAATTGTTCAATTTAAAGAAATCTTCCTTAAAAGTTTCTAGACTAGTGGTATATAGGGTGTGGATACTCTATGCACATGACAGTTGATATTTTCAAATTTATATCTTTCAATTCATGTGATATTTTCCTAGTCACATTTACATACAACTCTAAAGGATAGATTAAAGTTATTGGTGATGTTGGTTTTTATAAAATTATTATTATTTAAAAAGTATTATTTATAAATGGTTTAAAACATAATCTAATAATTATATCAAATATTTGTGATTATTTATTAAATGTAATTTTTTAAAATGATAATTGTACATTTTTGAAAAATAAAAATATTTTATTTTCAATAAATAGAAATTGGGATGTTTATGCTATTTATTTTTTAGAACAAAAAAATAGAATTTTAAGAATTTTAATAATATAGAAACAAATCAAATTCTATGGAATTGAGGCCTTGGTATGAAAAATTCAGATTATTTCTAAAAAAAATTCATAAATAGGTTATGTAATTAACCAAGTTATATAAAAGTAAGTACTTTATGATTGATTCTTTTTTAAAGGGTTAAAAACAAAAATAATGAATTAAATATATAAATTATGTTAGTGCTACTAGATTCTTATAACTATTACTTATTGACTTATTTGGATATATACAACATATAAATTTGGTGTTCAGAAATATGAATGTGTAAAAGTAGATTATTATAGTTGATTTATTTTGATTTATTTCTTATCTCATAAAAATGAAACTTTAACTTGATTCTATGATTATGATAAAATTATTCAAAACATCAAAAATCATTCAATCATATCTATAAAAATTGATAAAGGTGGTGAATTTTTTAATTTCTAATTTGATAAATTTTGTGAATAAAATGGATAAAATCATTATTTTTTAGCCCCTAGAACACCACGACAAAATGGTGTTGTTAATCCAGATTATAAGAAGGGTCGAGGACCTTTTCAAAGGATGGATAGTAGAGAATTTTCATAGTTCAGGGCTGGGAGTGGTCTTATTGATCTAGGTTTCTCAGGCGATTTCTTTACAAGGGGAAACAATCAGAGGGGCCATCAGCGATCATGGAGCAGGTTGGATTGATTTCTGGCCAACATGGAGGTGGTCACCATGTTCTCTAACAAAAATATAAGTCACCTGGTTCGTGGCATCTCAGGTCATTCCCCCTTTTTGGTGTCGATTTTCTCTAGGAAGGAGCTTCAGGGAAGATTTCACTTCCTCCGCGAGTGGGTCCGCAAACCAGGCTACCCAGACTTGGTGCGTGGCATTTGGAATTCTACAGGACAGGGTGATCCATGGATCTCTATCCATGATAATCTTCTCCGCCTAAAATCTAGTCTCCAAACGTGGGTGAAAAACCTCTCAATGGTTGACAGTGAGATTAACGATGCCATGAAGGAGGCGGAGTGTCTCGAAGCATGTCCCAAAGAGTGGTGGGACGATCGAATTTTTGAACATCTTGCTAATAGAAAGGAAGATCTATCTTCTTTGATCCTTTCTCAGTAGTGATAGTCCAGGGAGTCTTTGAGGATCAAATAGATTCAGGATGGTGATAGAAATACAGGATTTTTACATGCCTGTATAAAATAGAGGAAGAGACCTATCAAACTGAACATCCTTTTGGACGATGGTTCCTACACAGATGATAGGGATATCGTGTAGTTATGGACCTATCATATTTCACAAATTTCCTAGATGATCACAGCTTTCATATGCCCAATGGTAATGTAGGACCTGATATGGGGATTTTTGAGGTAATCTCCATATGTGTTTCAGACAAGGATAATGAGGGTCTAAGTTCTCTCCCACATGAAAATGAGATTTACAAATCTTTTCTGAACCTTCACCCAGACAGTGCCTCAGGACCGGATGGGTTCTACGGATTTTTCTATAGAGCTTCATGGGATGTGGTGAAGGTGGATCTTATATCAGCCATTGAGTATTTCTTTAGGGCAGGTAGTTTTCCACGGATTTCTTGTACCACCACTATGATTCTCATTCCCTAAAACAGAAACCCCTATTCTATCATGCATTACTGGCCAGTGTCCATGTTAAACATTCCTTAAAATGTCCTGGTATGTGTTATTAATGACAGGCTCTCCAGGCATCTTCCAAAGTGAATCTCCATAGAACAGCATGGATTTGTAAGGGGTAGATTAATTCAAGGTGTTATTGCCCTGGCACAAGAAATGATTAGATATATTAACCTCAAAACTCAAGGGTCTTACATAGCTATCAAAATATACATGAATAAAGCCTAATACTGGTTGTATTTTGGATTTATCATCAAGGTGATTGAAGTTATGGGTTTTTATTCTTGGAATATTGACCATGTTTTCAGATGTTTCAGCTCGTTGAGGATGGTAGTCTCTTTCCTAGGGAAGTCCTTTGGTTTATTCAAATATATTTGTGGCCTTATATAGGGTGACCTATTGTTACCTAGCATCTTCATCTTAACCCTAGAGTTCCTTAGTCGTATCATTAAAACTAGCATTAATAATAGTAATATTCTGGCTTACCGAAGGGGCATGAGGGCCATGGCCATTTCCCACTTAATGTTTGCGGATGAAACTGTTATTTTTATAAATGGGGGGGGGGGGGAATCAATTCTTATCTTAAACCAAATTTTTGAAACTTACTGCTACTGGAGTTTCAAACATATAAACAAAGAAAATAGTCTATTCTTCATCGCGAACTCCTGCTCCCCCAGAATAATTGTCGATGTTCAGGCCACCATTAATAATCAAGGAGGGTGTTTTCCCATGATCTACCTTGGGGATCCCATCTCCCCTGGAAGGTTGTGGATCCATGATTTTGATATTCTCTCTACCAAAATTGTATATAACATCCATAACTGTAAGAAAAAGTTCATTTCCTTTGGGGCGCATCTCTCTAATCAATATGTGATGTTGGAAAATCCTATCCATTCCCTCTCCATTTTCAAGGTACCGGAAGGTGTCACCTGTAGTATTGATAAGTTACTGGTTTATTTCATCTGGGACCCCCTCACGGAGGGGAAAAGGCACTGGGAATCATGGTAAAAGGTGTTGAGGCTGGTTAGGGATGGTGGTATTAATGTACGAAGCTTGGATGACACTCTTGGATGCATGTATGCAAGGCTAGCTTGGGATGTTCTGGAACAGAGAACACTATGGGGGAAAACAATGCATCCTCTATTTTTCAATAACTTCTGGGCTAAGGGGTGTCCCTCCACTTTATTACCTACTCTTGCCCCCTGTTTTCGGAGCTTTAGGAGAAATCCAAATGGATCATCAGTAGGGGTGACCTGTCTTTTTGGCATCTCAACTGGGTGAGGACTGCTGTCAGTTTCCTGGGGTTCCCAGTGTCCAAAATTTCTTTCAGGGAGGAAAGCAAGCACTCGACCTTCATCAAGTTTGTACTGGATGATGATCAACAGAATATTTCCAAACTCGTTTTCTTGATGCGGGAACTAAACTATTGTGTTTTCACCCCTTCTTCCATGGGTGACTTCACCTTGCGGGACTATTGCCTTTCCTAGGATATCACGGAGGAACAAAATATTTGGAGTGGTCTTATTTGGTCCAAAAAGGCCCCTTCGAAACTCAATTTTCTATTATGGAGGATTAGGCATCGGTCCATCCCCGCAGATGATAACATCAAACGTTGTGGTAGCCACTTTTCTTATCAATGCCCTTGTTTTAAAGATCACTAGGAGGAAAGTGTTGACCACCTCTTCTTCAAGTGAGAATGGTCATGTGGAGTGTGGAGCTTATTTTTTTAGTTCACAGTCCTTCATTCCAACAACCTAGAGGATCTTCCATTCCTAAACAGATGGTTCAACTAATTGGGAGATAGAGGCTCTGAAAAGGGGGTGTTCCTGATTATCCTTCTGGTGGGGTGTTGAGAAATTTGGTAGGCCAAGAATAAGTGGAGGCATGAGGGGATTCATTTGACTATTATGGCCATTATCATCAGGAACAATAGTTTTCTCCTCGACTTGGCTCATCTCATTGGTGGCTGGAGGAATGCCCCCTCCTTTCGATGGATGCTTCCCCATAGTCATGGTGGCCAAGAGGACGAAAATAACAATTGTGGCTACTAAGAGAGGTGGAATCCCCCTCTAAAGGCATTAAGATCAATACTGATGGGTCTTGTAGTATGGGGGATCTTCGCAGGGGAGGGGTGGTCTGGGACTCTCAAGGTTTGGTCCTCATGGCCTTTTCTTCCTACATGGGATATGGTTCCTCTCTACAGGCTGAAGCTAAGGCTATGTTCATGGGTATCAGCCTCTTCCATCAGAGGGGTATGACATTATCATATTTTGAAATAGTCTCTAAGATCCTTCATGATTCTTTGAATGACTATCTCCCCCCTCCTTGGTCGATTATCTACACTATCAGAAAGTTCAAGGGCATGATCAGCAATGGAATCTATATCTTGCATTCCTGGCATGAGGGGAATTAAGTGGTGGACTATCTAGCTTCTATTGAGGTTCCTATAAATGCTCCAATTTGGCTACACGATATCTCTTCTCTGAAGGCTGAGGGATTTAATCTGATCAGAGGGGATTCCCTCAGCCTTTATCATTCCAAGCCTCCCTAGGTCCTTTTTTTCAGTTGTCGGTTGTTGGTTGTTGGCTTGGGGTTATTTTTAACATATTTTTTAGAAAACAAAAAAAAGTAACTTTGGATGGATGCATATTTTAGTTTATTTGTTTGCAATGTTTTTATTTTAAATAAAAATATAATTTAGAAAGTTGAATTCTAGAATTGATGAAGGAATGTTTTTAGGACATTCCAATAATATAAAGGCTTGTATATTTTTCAATAAGATAACATTAGTTGTTGAAAAATCTATACATGTTAATTTTAAAGTAAATAAAAATGACAAGAAAAATTATTATTTAAATAAAGATAATGAATAATATAGGGAATTTAATTTTGGTGAATATCATCACTAAGAAAATGATAATACATCAGTTGATGGGGGTAACATATCTTCTCAAACTAAACATAAAGAGTATAAAATAATCATAGATCATAAAAATGAAAAATTAATTTCAAATGTATAATATGGTATACAAACTAGAAAATATGTTTTACGTTACTTTGAAAATCTTTCTTTTTACAAAAATTTTGTTCCTACAAACATTAATAATCATTTAAATGAATCAAATTGGATAAATACTATTCTTGATGAATTGAATCAATTTTATAGAAATAAAGTGTGAAATTTGGTTGAATTTCCAAAAATATAATACATTGATAGGAACATAATGGATTTTTTGTAACAATATTGATGAAGCTAGAAACATAGTTAAAAATAGAGCAAGACAAGTAACTCTAGGTTATTCCCCGTAAGAGGGAATTTAATTTACAGATTATTTTTCTCTTATTCTTGTGGTCAAATAAATTAGAATTGTATTATCCTTTTCATATTTTCAAAATATAAAATAATTTCAAATGGATGTAAAAACATTATTTTAAAATGGAATAATTTTAGAGGAAGTCTATGTTGAACAAACCCCTTGATTTGAAAATAAAAATATCCAAATTATGTTTTTAACCTTAATAAATCTTTATATGGTCTTAATAAATCTTCCCAAAGTTTGTATGAAATACTAGGTTAATTTTTAATTAAAAAAGATTCTTCGTAAAGCTAAGTTTGATCCAACAATTTTTATAAAGATAGTTTCAAATGATATAATGATTATTCTTATTTATGTTGATGATATAATATTTGGATAAATAAATGATTCACTTCCTAATGATTTTCCTAAACTAATGAAAGGTTAATTTTATATGAGATTACAAGGAGAAATAAAAACAATACATGGTTTATAAATTTACCAAAGAAAAGATGACATTTCATTAAATCAAGATATGTATTCTAAATAACTTGTTTAAATTGTTTGGGCTTGATTATAAAAATACTATGAAAACTATAATGGGTACCACTTCCAAATTTGACTTTGAAGAGTCAAGAAAGTAATTTGATATTAAACTGTATATAGAAAATATAATCATTTTATTATATATCACTACATCTAGACTAGACATAAAGTTCTTAATATATTTATATGATATAATTCAGCCCAATACTAAGGAATTTAATCTTAAATAAGTTAAGAGACTAATTTGATATATTACGGGAACTGTAATCACTAATTTATTCTATTATAAACAAAAAAAATTTAAATTATTATCTTCTTCTAATTCTGACTGTGGTGGTTGTAGGCTTGAATAGAAAAGCACAAAAGGTATGTGTCCTTCTCAAGGTGAAAGTTTAATTTAAATGAGTTCTAATAAATAAATATAGTGTAACTGTCTATAATTGAGGTTGAATATTTTTCTTTTGATAGTTATTGTTCACAATGTATATGGGTAAAATAACCATTATTTTATTTTAATATTTGTTTTGATTAATTTCATGTCTTTTATGATCATTATAGTGAAATTTCATTTTCTAAAAACCCTCTGCAATACTATAAAAAAACATATAGATGTTATATTTTATTTTCTAATGGATCATGAAAATAAAGGTGATATTTGTTTAGAATTTTTTCCCAATGAAAAAAATTGTCTCAAATTTTCAATAAACCATTAAATATGTCAAATTTTAGAAAATAAGGTTTTAACTAGGTATTCTTGAAGCTTAATATTTCTATTTAGTATAATTACTACTTTGATAAAAAAATTCCTCTACTCTTTTAACATATATATTGTAACTGAATGTTAATTTTTTGTGAAATATTTCTATAGTTTATGAGGGATAATTTTTCAAGACTTAATTTTAATATATTTTTTTGATAAATTTTGAAAGGGGGGGATTTTTTTTGAAATATTAAGAAAATGTTCAATTTTTTAGTTTTCAAAAATGGGGAGTTTGTTAGAGTTTTAAACTATGTATTAATATTTTAATATTTGTTTTTTGATAAATTAAAATTTCATTCCATTAATTAAATTCAAATTGTTTAAAAAATGTAATCATTATTTATTAAATTAATTTATCCTAAATTTTTTTGTTAATAATATATAATTAATGAAAGTTTGTTATATGTTTAATCATGTGATTTTTAATTATATTGTTTTACTATATTTTATTTAGATTTATTAAAAAAATTGACCAACCATGGCAATCCCACAATGAGCTTGTTAAACTTGAGGATCAACCCCATGGGTGAGCCAACCCAAGGGACCCATCCATGGTGACATGGGATATCTTGTGTTCTTAAAAACGGACATTATATGTGCATGGATCCAACTAGGTTTTCATGATGGTGCACAATGGGAGATTGGGTCGGCCCACCCCATAGTGTGTTTCTGTAAGTGTTCCAAGTGCAGACCCCAGTGTCATCACAAAGTAGTAGTGGGAAGCACTTGATTAATATAGTTTGGTTAAACTAGTAACATATTTTTTATGGGACTCATGTGCATGTGGTTACTATTCCTCTATGGTAAAATACATGGATATGATGATAGTCATTCTATCAAATCCATTTAAGCCGTTGGATAGATCCCACGCTTCATTTATTCAAAAGGCATCATCTTAAACCTCACATCATTGACAAAAAGGTTTGTGGTATTGAGTTGATCTTTAGAATAATTACTATATATCTCCTCCCATTATGTTAAAGGATCCATAAAAGTTTGATCAAACTAAATACAATCATGAAACTTCTTAAAGAATTCATATTGATCATTCGAATAATAGTGACATCTCAAGATGTTATCGAATGAAAACTAACTAACAATGGTTCTCATAATACTCACAGTAGAATAAGGATCTTCATTCTTGGGTAGGTAAATAATAATTTCAGTTCAATGCCTTATTATAATAATATCATCACCTACTATAAGACAACAGTATCTCATCTCAAATAGAATCTCCATTCGATGATAGTAGCAACGGTCAACCATTCGACCTCCTTGACTCCAGCGGTAGATCATAGTATTGTGAATCCATAATGGAAGGTCACATCTTCATGGTATATCTCAATTTTATGCAGATCATATTGTTCATTAATGCATGGTCTCTAGAAATAGAATCATCATTCAACCACTAATGATAACTCGTCTCCTTCACTCGATGATAGCTGGTCTATACTCCCATGGTAGTTCTTATTTATCTTATTCCATCAGCTATAGTTTCTTAGACTGATACTATTTATTATTTTGTGTTGGTAGTAGCTTCATGTAAAGCAGTGGTAGATCTCGTCCAATAGTATATCACCAGTGATGGTAGCACAATTCCTCCTCCAGTGATGTTATATCAATGTTATGGTATCTTGTTTTCCATAGTAACACCATGCTACCTCTAGGTACTACTATCTACCATCAATTAATATTTTTATAAAAATATTATTGGTATTATTTTTAATATCTATAATTGAAATAAATATTTTTATTACTATTTAATAATTTTTTATATACATATATTTATAAGTTGTGTAAAAATTATACTAAACATATATTATCTATATTTTACACACATGAGATATATTACACTCATGCAGTATATTGCACACAAGCTGTTTATGATACTCATTTTTTATGTGTTTTTAATATTTTATCAAACTATAAAATTATTCAAATTATTTTAACTATTTTGAAAATGTGTATTATATATTTATGTTCTATTGATCATACATGAACCATTTTATGTTATTTTATATAGAAATAGAACACAATAAATATTTGATATTAATGTGGATTTTTTTCCTATTACATATTATGGTAATAATATTATTATTATTTTTAATTAACTCATGTCATGAAATGATTGGATTTATTGATGTTGAAAGAATATATTTGAGTTAATAAATCCAGATTAGTCCATTATCAAGTGATCAATGGTTAAAACAACTTCATATTGTTTATTCAACTATTACATTGTAAATTACATGCGATATACAATGATTACATCATAATCGATCAAGAAATATTGTGACTTATATTTCCTTATTGATATCACAAAGAGACTTGACCTATATGATCTTTTACTACTAAAGTGATCAAAATCATCAAACTTCATTATCTTTATCATCTAATATTTCTACTAGTTTTCTTTGTATTTTTTTTATTTTTGTTATCTTCTATTTATCTATTTTTAATATTTTCATGCCATTTTATACATTGACTAATAAAAATCAAGTCATTTATTTTTTTATTCCACCACAAAAAGTTATTTTTTGGGTTGTGACTCCCTATGAAAATTCAGGTCACATACTAGGTTAAGACTCCTATAAATATTCAGGGTGGTGCCTCAAAGTTTTTATAAAATTAAATGTCTATAACTATTTATCACACCTCTAAAAGTGAGTTTTTTAGTGGGTACCAATATTCTCAGGTAGTAGATAAGGTTTATGAGTAGACTAAGATCTTAGTTATCCAAACCACTATAACATTTTTATGTTCATCCTTTTAATTTCTTCTATTCTACTCATCTTAAATACATCACTCACTAAATATTCTTTATTTAATAAACTCTGATTTATTTTTGACTTTAAATTTAAAAAATTAATATTCAGTCCCACCCCTTTAGTCATTATTACCATCAATTATGATCCAATAGGTTTGACTATTGAATCATTCATGCTACTATGAACGAATTCATCTATGAAATGAGAATGAAAAAAATTATAATTATGGTACTCTCTGGTTGAATTTGTGACACCTTCTATGAGTATCATTTCTGTTGTTCTCTAATAAAGATCTCATTAGGCCTGGATAGTGTTAAAGAAACAATGTTGGGCTGATAGAGTAGTAAATATATTAAGTCATCTCTATCAAAAACTGAGTGCAGTGGAAGGAAAACTAGTGGAACACCAATTTCTACTAGAGGAATCCAAGAGTGATGAAGTGGTTATTGCTACCATAGTATAGGAATTATCCCTTGCTGAGGAAATTGGAGTTTTAGATATGGATGAACATTAACACAACATCAATGAATTCATGTGATCAATTAATCAAATCCAAGTATTAAAAGAGAATAATATCTAATTCACCATTATTTGTATCTCTTCACTCATTTTTTCTTTTAGAAACTAAATAGAGTATATGATTTTAGGATATTCCTATATTTCAATTTTATTAATAAATGTCTACTTTCAAACCATTTTATTGAATCCCCAATCTTCTGTGTGACCTCATTTATCAATTTGGGATAATCTGTAAAACTTATAAAGTGTAATTTCATAATAAAATTATCCATCTTAACATTTTATGGGAGTGGCTCAAGTAAATCATAATGTCTATCCACGTGATTCAATGATGTTTTGTATGAATCAATACATTATTTTTAATAAATTTCTCCATAAATATGTATGGGTGGGAATGATATATAGTACATATACTATCCTTGTATGTCGAGGAAAGCCTATGAGACAAAGGACAAAAAAATTTATTTTATCCTAAACTTGTACACTTAAATGGATATAGGTGAGTTGAATATGTGGCACATATATCATCACTATAATAAATGGATATTATATTTAGATATGAGAGTTTTTAGTAACTTGGAAAAATGAAAATCAAGAAATGGGGTTTTAATGGGGATTTGAATGCTCAAAATTTCTAATGTGACCTAAAATTACATATTCATTCTTTTCACATAGATCAAATTAAATAACATATTTGAGGAAAAAATAGGTGATATAACTTTTTACCAAGTTGATGGGGCTAGTGAGAATAGATTTATGTTTTATTAGGATGAATAGTGGTCCCTAAAATCTTTATAAATTTTTAGTTTAGCCCTAATGTTTCCATAATCCATATATGAGGAGAGTCTTAGTGGTCCTGAACTTGGATTTCACTCAGGACACCCTTTGTGGGTTTTCAAGCCAAATATTTTTGTACATTTTCTATTTTAAAGTTATAAAAAAATACTCGATAATGTTAGGTACATACATATAGATTAGAGACTTTAATTTTTCCTAGGATATCCTTTATTGGTTTCCAACTTCATGAGTACCATGTCCCTTCCCTTTGGTAGTTTATAGTATTTCAAGTCGAACCAATAAGGGATGATGTTTAAAGTTGTATAGCATTAAAAATGAGGCTAAAGATTTAAATTATATATCATTGTGCAATGTTTGATATATTATATATTAGAATGGAAAGGTATACAAATTGTGAATTGAGAAACTAATTCTAATACATACCACGCTATTGGTGGATGCATGTGGTTTAAGGGCATGTTGCATGGACAAAGAGTTTTTGGGGTTTTAGGTTGTATAGCTTTGACCAATGATAAGATGGACTATATACCATGGGTAATAAGAATCTGAATTAAATTGAGATCCCAATGCTATCTCAAACAATGAAATATATGGGTGCAAATAGTTTAATGGCATAATTATCAAAACATAAAAAGTAAAGTAATCTACATAGAAATAAGGGAAAGGAGATAACTAAAAATTAATTAAGTAGGGGACCATATCATTATTTTCATTTATATGGAGGGGTAAACATAGTTTAAGGTCATAGTGCTTAAAAAATAAATCTAATACTTAAGATAATATATCTTTGATTGAAAATGAGTTTTTTCTCCTGGTGGTAAGAGTATAATTTTTCAAATATGAATAAGGTATCAATGACAGTGTGTGAAACCTTGGGTATAAGATAGTGTGCACAATTTAAAGGCCATAATTCCTATACAAATGGTGAAGGGACTGGTGTGACAACCAAAATGGGTCTCAAGAGATAGGAGTGATATAACTCATTTGAACCATGGATGAAAATTATGTAAATCATAACATGAATTATTTGAGTTGGGAAGCGAGGAAATGAAACAAGAATCATGGGGATGAAAACTACCAAAATTTGAATGATGGGTTACAAAAAAAATATTTCTAAGATCACATGGGGTTAGTGGGCCCTCTTTTCAAGACATAAATATGCCTCTGGTTAACAATTTGAATATAAGGCATGTGTATCCTTTCTAAGAAAATTTGTCCTTTTGGGATCAGATACACTCGTTACCAATATCCATTAAAATTTTATAGTGATTCAAACACTTAAAGTATGCGTGTGGTCTATGGGAAGAGGATATTCACAAGTGATTATAACACTCTATTCCAAAACTAACCTTGGTGGGGAAATCATGGGATGCTGACTTGGAGTGGGAGGTGATGATGACCTACAATTAGATATGAAATATACAATTCAGATCCCAATACATATCATAATAGAAAAATAATCAAGCCACGTAATGATATTGTAAAATATATATCAAACCAGTGTCAAGTCTAATAAATATATCATAAGCATGGATATGGGATTGAAATTAATGAAATCTAGGGATAGTTTTGAAATATATAGTTTAGAAATTTCATTATAATGTGAAATAATATGAAAACAATCATATTTAATTATCATCAAATATACTTCATCTCAGTGTAAATTAAAATGAGGAGACTATATATTGGGTGGGAATTTGAAATTGATGAAATCTATTACTGGACTAAGATATGCAATGTGGATATCACTATGTATCCTTTAATAATAGGAATCACACCTCACACGATTATTATATGGTTTTTCTATATAGATATAACTCATTCATATAAGAAAATATAATGGTTTTTCCTAGGGTTGGTCTGTTAGAGAAAACCTGAAATGAATGATGAGATCCTATACACTTAGATTAATTAGAGGATTACATAGAAATAAAATCTTATAGCTAGACCCAAGAAAAGAGATCTAGGTTTCCATAAATATATGATGATAACAGAAATAAATCTATAGTTATCTATGATATAGAACGTAGTGTAGCTCTATCTCATGAGGAGGGGTGGATGAGATAATTATATGGGTTATCTAATGAGTGAATTAGAAAGGGTATGATCATCGGTGAACAATTATGTAGAAAAATGAAACTTATTGTTGATCTAGGGATGAGAGATCTCGATGTCACTATGTATATCATGATAAGGGAGATCATGACATATAAATTTCTTAAAATAGAAATATTAATTTTGGTTTAATGTCAAGACTAAAAACTATCCCTATATATATACAAAAATTAGTAGATCCATGTTTTATCATTTTTTGTTTTAGTGTATAGTCTAAGAATATATCCCATCATTAATTAAGGAAGTTCCACACACTAAGATATAATTCTTGATAGTGAGGGGAATTTTTTTCTTGAATTTATTTATATATATATGGATCCATATGCCAAGGAATTTTAAATGTATTAGGATCTTATATAAGTAAATTGCGTCATATAAAATAGGTAGCTCTATGAAATTTAAGGTTCATGTAGAGTGGAACATATACCATATACTTTAACTTCTTAGTACTAAGACTTAGATGTCATAAAACTTGAGGTCACATAATAAGGACCTTTATATATAGATTCTTTCACTGATATGAGTTGTTCAAAAATTGAAATGGTTCCATATTTGGGTTAAGTCATTGGAGAAACCCCAAGATAAACCAATGAAGTCCCACAGGATAAGAAAAATTTGGAGTTTAATAATGTTGAAACTGTTTGTTGAGTCTGAGATAGGTAATCAAGATGTCACTATATGTCACTTGATAATAGTAATCAATCTATATGTTATTTTAGAAAATTAATCCCTGCACATACCTAACATACATACAAGGTAAAAATGAAGTGGCATAATTCTGGTGTTAGTTTATAGTGTTTGACCAAATGAGAATAGGTAAGATCCTATGAACAATGATTAAATTCAATGGGAATCATGTTTATGACTAAAATAAGGTGACTGGTCATCACTAAGTATTCTGAAATAATAAGAATCAATCCAAATGTAGTTATTAAATAATATCTACACTGATTGAGCTTGTGTGTAGGAAAAGTAAAATGGCCTTTTATTAGTGTATGTTTTTGGAGATGACATGACATGAACTGGTGAACCCATAAACTAGAAAAAATTAAATTGATTTAGATCATATGTAAGATAATTAGGTAATATAATATATACCACTCTAAGAAAAATCAGGTTTTATTAGATAAACCATACATTGTGAAATTTAATTTCATGTGATGAGAATTAATTTTTCTTATAGGTTAAGATCATATGATATTGACCATATCTAAGTAGTTTAGAGTTATATGTAATGGAATATATGTTTGGTATTTGAAATTCAAATAGATAAGACTATGTAAACCCATTGTGGAACTATGCAATGAATATTTAGATAATCCTTTATTGTGTGGTGTGTGTTATATTCGCTCTGTCAATTACAATTAAGGACCAATATATATTGGAGTAGACCTTATGTAAGTAATGTGGTCATTCCCATTTTGGGTCAAACTTCATAGGTTTCATAACTGATATCATAAGAGTTCACATGACCAATACTAATTTTCCATAGATGAACGAGTAATGGAAAACCTTCTTATTGAACACCCATGAAACTCTATTTTGTTAGATCTCAATGTTGAGTAGTATGTGTATCCTTTTAGAATAAAATAACTCAAATTCATCATGTAGGATGAAATAATACTCTTATTTATATATTTGATCATAGATAGTGATGTTAAGTGATAGAAAATTAACTTAAATGGGATGAACATATGATATCCCATACAAAAGTGAATATAGGGTCACTAGTGTTGTGGTATGAGTTATGGTTTAATTGTCCCAAAAAGCATGTAAAGAATTATGTGGAAAAAAATATTGTCATTTTTCACTATATTTTGAATGAAATTAGATATAATTTTTTTATTGACTCTATTTATCTTTTCATTATTTCATGGTAGTAGAATGAATGGGTTGGTATAGATATTGTACTTCTGAGATAGCGTCTTCAACTAAGAAACACTAATATTGGTATTTTCATCACTAAATATCATTATAGGGAATAATATCTTGTAATATTATTAAACTTCATGAAATTGAAGAAAACATTTTGTTCTTCCTTCAATGAGGGGTATATATTTGGCAAATTTTAAGAAAAAATGATATAAATAAGGATGAACAAAAATTGGTTTTTTGTTGTGAGAGGGTATAAACCTAGTAAATTTATCCCTCATATGAAAAATATCCAACATTATTTGGCTTAGTGCCATAATTTTTTTTATTTATTGATAAAATTGTAATTTATTTCAAAAAGTATGAAATATATTCATTAATTCTATATATTCATGCATCATTGATGACTAGAAGTATCCATGTATCCTCATTTGATGTAAGAACTATGTTCCTGACTTTTGGCCACTATGGGTGATTGTATAGAATTCTTACATACCAATTAGTGTCTCTACTACTTTAATCCCCCAAAATATGATCCCATAAAATCCTCTCTTATAGAGAACCTTCTAGGAATTCATGTTGTCAGAAAGGATGGAATTTTTTAACTATTGACTTTTCTATTCCATCTTAATTCGATCTAATGGGAGGATACCATTTTATAATTAGTCTTTTATTATAAATTTAAATCTTATCATACATCATTTATTTTGGGTAAAATATCACTTTTCCTTGAGGTGGTGTTAATTTTCTTTATTTCCTCTATTTTACTAATAAATGGAGTGAACACCCTATATCATGTGATGTGAATGACAAACTCTTCTTGGTATAGATCTAATAAGACCTTAGATACAATGCACAGGTAATATTCCAGGTAATTATATGAATGTGATATATTGAAAAATATTGGTTCTGAGGGGAATTCAATTGTCCACCCTCACACATAACAAAACATGGTAATCAACTGTTCGTTTTCATGGCATGGTCACCATTAATTTTCTTGATCATATACTCAAAATTTCCATTATAATTTAATCAAGATATTGGTATTTTTAGGTCTAGTTTCAAGAATGAAATTAAGACATGGTATTCTACCTTATTATTGGTACATCCCTTAAGAAGTGGGAAGGAGTAATGAATAATATCTTTTTATAGAAAAGAAAATGCAATCCTCAATATAACTCTATTGAGCTTTAGGTTTTCCATCATTCTTTTGATTAGAATAATAGAAGAACCATAAATTTACATTTCTATTTACTAGGTTTCTTCATGAATGGGAAGCCTCATTTATTTTGTATTTTTCTATCCAACAATATCTTTTCAGGGACAAGGTGTATTGTTTAGAAATTTACTAATGATTTCTCTTTAGTCTCCTTATAAGACACAAAGTGGTTATCAAACTATTAATAAATAAGAAAAAACCATGTTAGATACCCAATTCACATTTTACTACTAATGATATATTTGTGTGTATTAACATAGGAGATGAGGTGGACCCCAAAGTTCTATAAATACTATCTCAACTTTTTTTCTATGAAAATAAATGAAAAGAATATCTTATCAATATTTTAATATCGAGTCTTATCATATAATATTTTTTGGTAAGATAATAAAAATTATTCATCTTTCTAGCATCATTATTTTGACCAATTATGGTGATAAGATATCACACCAAGGCCACCATATAGAGGATGAGAGGAATCCCTTCTATGGGTGGTATCAAGACCAATTGATGTAGAAGGTACTCTTTGATATTATAGAAGGATTTAATAAAATCTTTATCATGGTGACCAGTGGACCATTTCTTCATCATCCTCATAAAAAAGAATAAAATTATTGGTGATATTGGATATGATTCATATTATATAAGAAATAAATATTTAGATTCCTCTAAATTCCTTGAGGTTTCAAGGAGGTAGAATATAAGGTATCACCTTCTTCATTTTGGGGTCTACTTTGATGTCATGATATCATAACATGATGCTAAAGACTTTTCTTGATGTTACCCTAGAAGTTAATTTTTAGGGGGTCATCTTCAATCTGTGTTGCTACAAAAAACTTCATAGATATTTTCAATATGATCACAATGTTTTTGAGATTTGAATAACAAATCATCTATGTAGCATTATGTATATTTCCCAAAAAATTACATCAATATATAGTGTCTGTATTTTTGGTATGTAGTACCATCATAATTTATCGAAAAGGGAATTACATGATAACATATACCACTTAGGGTATCCTAAAGGTAATGGAATTATCATATTCAATGTCTAATTTTATATGGTTATAACTATAATACTGAACCATAAAAAATGGGGATTGGAATCTAGTCATTATATTAGTCAGTTGCTCTATGATTGAGATTGTGAAATCATATTTTGGGAAGTAATGGTTTAGATTCTCAAAATCTATGAAAACCCATATTTTCTAGTTATTTTTCTTGATGGGGATAATTTTTTCAAGACAAATAGGGTATTTAACTTCTTAAATGAAGTTTTTTATTAGATTATCAACTTTGGATTCCCTCTTGGCCACATGGGTTGGGTGAATTTTCATTGATAATTTTTTATTATCATGAGGGTGGTCTGGTAAACCCAAATGTTGGTTGGATACTTGGATATCCAACCCAGGTATTTCCATATAATTCCATGAAAATACATCTCATTATTTTTTTAATGAAGTATATATATTCATCCAACTCTTATGTAGTCATGATAGAACTGATCAATATAGTCTGAAGATCTTTCTCCATACCCAGATTCACTTGTATGAATTTATCAATAGTAGTCAAGATGGATTCCAAAAATACTATAGGGGAATATTTAATCTTTTTCCCCCTCTTATTCACTTTTTTCAATGGAATGAGATGGATCATTACCCCAAAGATCCAGAATATGATACAAAGTCATCGTTATTTATAATGGGGTAATATCATTCTTATGAATAGTTGGGTTTTTATTATGTGGATGGAATCCTGATAAGGGAAGAAAATACACCTAAACACCATTATCTTCTTCTATAATTCATATCCATTCAATCAAAGATATTAGTTATGTTGTTTAAATATAAGTCATACTTACACATGGGTAAAGATTATCAGGGGAAATTTTAAACTCCATGGACTACATGGACATATTTTCCTCTATCATATAATTGTAAAGTGATTGTAGGGTACTTATCATTGGGAAAAATGACCCAATGGTCTCCAAGATCTTGTATTTTTACCAAAAATGTTTTTATGAGAAATATGAAGTATTCACCAAGTTCCCTCCAAAGATTGATAGGAGTGATTTCAAGTACATTGAGAGTAGCAATTTTTATGGTATTATTTAACATCAAATGTCTCCCCACATTTTTATAGTTCCTTGTAATGACATATTGAGATTCACAAGACTCATAAGGGGAACCATAATTATATAAAACTTTAAATTTACCATTAACTGATTATTTTAGGAACTGATGATATGATGAGGGTGTTTTTGTATGCATATATAGACATAACCTTCCTAAAAGATGTTGAAATATCTATTTTTTATACCATAATGAATTCAAATTCAAATAAAGATATCTAAATTGGTTTCCTACATTTTTCCTTAGAGGGTCCTTTATTCACTCTTTTTAAGCCCCTGAATTGTTAGGTTGATGGATACAATTCAGTTTCACAATGGATGGGACATCAAAGGTTCCAAATCTATATGATATTAATCCCAAAATCATTTTAAACTAGTTATTTACTAATGTATATATCATCAATATTTCTATTAATGTATAAGGTCCAAATGTGATCTTATATGGTATCATTTTAGTCTTGATTTATGAAAGAAATGACTATGTACCATTAATCAGATCTAGTATACATGAGATAAGTTTCAGATGCATCAACGTTGATCTTAAACTCTTGATGAATTAAAAGAGCATCAACAATGGTTTCCCTAATATTTGTTTTAAATAATAATAGCATCCAAGACTGATATTTTTTTATATTACATTAATATGATTTAGAATTTTGTACTTATGGACTATGGACCAATTATTTCTATCATGTGGATGCTCATAGACATGAGGCTTTGGGGACAGAGTTTCTATTGTCATCAACTCCTTTCCTTGACTATAACTTGGGTACATCCTCACAATTGATGAGTTTGTTTGAACCATCCTTCCTGTGTTTTTATGTTTATCGTAAAATTACTTGTTGGTTAGTCATTCTTCCAGAATAATTGAGTGTAAATGAGCCTAGGAGGTTTCATTATTAGTTGAATGTTACATTTGGGCATGTTGTAGTGCCTAAATATATATATAAGAAATTATTCTTATCTATTGTGGTTTGCATGTTTTTTCTTTATCCATGACCTCTACGGCCTTTTACCTAATTATATAAAGGAATATATGTTGCAAATATGTCCTCCTCATCGATGAATGGGTGTATTAGGTGAATGAAAATGATTGAGATATATTCTAAGTACTCATCAAATGTAGGTTTTTCTTAGTGGGGTGGTACTCATCCTTCTTGTGATGGGAAAAAATATATAAGATTTTAGATAGGCTTAGGTGTTTATAATGGATCTTCTTCATGGGCCTTATTTTTTCAATGTTGGTTGCACCAACTCTTATAATGATATGATGATGTAGGTGCCTCTAGAATCCTAGATGGAATTAAGGTTACAATTGGTTGATTAAATTACATCCTTAGTATATTTAGTGTCTCCTGGACTGCTTTTCTAGTCATCAGATCATAAAATTTCTACATATGCATTTTCGAAACTTACCTCCAATCTCCTTATCCATCAGGTTGAGTGAAAGATACATAAGACAAAAGTACCAGGGGTCTACTCAAAATTACATGCTCAGATTCAATCATTTAATAGATTGTATCCTTCAAGATTAAGTTCTATTATAGATTATTCTCTTTAATCAGGAGGAAGGGGCAGAAATTGAGGCAATCCTTGAGACTAACAACTTTGAGTTTTCTAATCTTTGACAGTTTAACCAAGTTCCTCTCCAAGATAGTGATATAAAACTTATAACCTAATCTTTTTAAAATGAATAAACGTTATTATTATCATATTTTGTTTTTGGGTGGCTATTATCCCTCTTATCTTCTTTAAGAGGGAGTTATTATTTTCATTTTTTAAAAAGGAGGAACTACAAGATATTGAGTGAGCATATGGGTTAGTGCTTTCAGTGACACAAGTTTGAGAATGATGGTTGTACACTCCACTCATTCATATTTCATCCCTTTTTCTAATAGATTTAGATGTGAATTATCATTATCATGCCTAATAGAATCTTCCTTGAGATATTATATAGTTACAAACTCTTAGAAACCAACAGGATATTTCAAAGGAATCAGTGGTACATTCAAATCATTGTGTATATTTTCTATGCATATCTCTAAAAATTACCATTGAGAAAGTTTCATGTTTATTGAATAGGTTAAGCCTTTCCACCTTGTGATGAAGTCATAAACACTCTTTTTTTCACATTACATGTAATTAAAAAGGTCGAGTACTATTTCCTTCCTTAACATATAGCTAAATTGAAAAAGGAACTATCATTGAAGATCATCCCAATTAGTGATATAACTAGATGGTAAGTTTTTATACTAGAGAAATTTTATTCCTTCTCGAGTTCTTAAAAATAACCTAATATTTTTTTATCATTTTATTCATCTATTCCAATAATGTGTCCATATCAAAGTGTGATGTGGATGAGATACTAATCTGGATATCACATTCCATTGAATATCTATAATGTAGTATTTAAAAAGTTGGTTGGTGGAGTAGTAATGTCCACCCACTTAGGTTAAGGATTACTCTTCATCTATACCATTATTTTTCTCCCCCCTATGGCTTCCAGCCATGTGGAAATAGACTTAATTGAGTCCAGGAGTTCTCATAGGACTATTTTTTGGGTTGTTTCTTAACTTGAGGCAATCAGTGGGACATGATAATGTTATCTCACCTATGTATGTTATTAATATTCATCTTTAATTATCCTAAGTTATATCATTTTAAGTGGAATCACTTATTTTACTATGGAAGATAATTCTTGTTATTCCTCTACCATTAGGGTCAAGTAAACTAATTTTATAGGCCTTGAGTTATTCAAATCGAAAGACTCTTATCTTTCTTGTCGATTGGTTACCTATTGTTGAGTGGGGTTCTCTAAAGAGATAAATTGGCATTAGCTTTCGAGTTACACTTAGTAGATATATTTCCTCTGAGAAATTTGGAATTATGTCACATAAACTTCTTAATATCGACATCATATTGAGAAATATACACCTTAGTATAAATAGTATTATCTCATTTGTGTAATGGGTGGACTACAGATATAGGAACACCTTTTCCTTTATGTTTAGGAAAATTTTATTGAGTAATTTATAGATGAATGTTCAGACCATCTTCCAAATCATGAGTCTTCCTCTAATATCAGGTATACACACTTTCTTCAAACATTTTAGTGTAAACCACCTTTTGAATGGATGACTCCTTATAATATTATTCCACATCAATGTCATTTTCCATGTTATATATAGTGTTGATATTAACAACATTAACCAATATGAAACATGCATTGGGGATTTGAATCATTATTCTATTTAGAGTAATAGGGGAAGTCTTTATCATCTAAATATCCATTGAATGGAATTTCATGATCTTTCTAAAAATCTTGTTTCTTGGTAGATCATTTTTACTTTTATCTCCTATGTAGTCTCACTTTCACTCCTTGATAATCCATCATAAGTAGTTTACAAAAGGAAATTATGAGAGAGAATCCAATAGTTGTCACTAAAAAAAACTCTAAATAAATGTGATTAAACATAAATTTTTATGGATTGTAGTGGTGTTTTCATTGGATATCATCCCAATATGGAAAATACCAATTTCATTGGTGGAGGGGTGAGTAATAATTCCCACAGTCCTATGGGTTGGGATAGATTTTTCTCTACCACTATAAAAACCATGATTCACTATGAATTTGAATATTTTTAGGGTATTTATGGTCATAAAAGTAACCTTATACCTATGGGATGGGGATCATCATTTCCTACCATCGAGAATGATTCTATAGACTTATTAGTATTTTGGGATTTTATGCTTGTATGATCAGGATGTGGCTTCTTTTTCTGGGTCAAATATCCTCACCATTGAGGGTTGTTCCACAATTTTAGGTTTTTTCCCTCAAAGAGGATATCTAATTGACCTTCTCAATAGCCTGATACAATATCCTATCAATGTATTTATCTCACTTATTATATAGTTTCTAGGATTTCGGAATGGTGGGTCTTCAATGTATAGACCAGGTAGTGTAATAATACCCATAGACAAAGACTTGGTAAAAATAGATGACATTTAATTTTTTTTATTCTAAGAACTATGTTGCCGAGTGAGTGGGGTAAAATACTAAACATAAGGTTTTGGTCCATTGAAAATGTGGTCAGGTCAACATGGTGGAAAATCTCATTTTTCACTTTAATATAGTTAATATACACCCTGTATGGTAGGTATCTAGTCTTGAGATAAATGGGAGTCATCTGCAAGTTACGATGAAAATAGGGTGTGAATTCCTCTTTCAGTGAGTAGTCATGGTCCATAATTTGACTAGTAATCAATCTTTGAAAAAAAAATAAACATGACCATAGAGTTCTATTTATCCTTAGTAAGGGGTTCATCAACCTAATCTTTCCATAATGTTCATTTATCTAGTACTTATTCCAGAAGGGTATGATCATTTATAATTTTCTATGTTTCATCAAAGGTACATGATCTGGGGGAGGCGGAGATGATAATCATTTCACCAAACAACCAAATAACCTAGTTGAGATACCAATGATTGAAAAATACAAAACCCAATTTATCTAGCCTTAATTCCTCAAGTTCTTATCGATATAAGTTAACCTTCAAAGTATATTTAACATGGGTATTATGTAACTCCCAAGTATCGATTATAGTAAGATCTTCTTTCTAGAGAAACAATATCATTATATAGATATCTTTATTCAAGAATGTAATTAAAAATTATATTATCTATTTTTATAAATTTAATTTTTTGAAATTAATTTTATTTTGGAAATTATTATTTCAGAATTATCTTAGGGTCAATTTTTGAGATTTTTCAAAAATAGTTTCTTTTTAGTTGAATAGAGATGAATACTAATTTGTCAAGACTGTCACTTTTATAAGGATTAAATGATATAAAAATAATGTAAAATTTTAGAAAACATTTTCAGTAGAAAAATATATTTTATTGAACTAACATAATAAATGTGAAATTATACTTTTTAACTTATAAATATATTATTTAAATTTCAGAAATGTTGATAATATTTTTTATCAAATAATAACTATTTTTACTTATTTTCTATTAATCAATAATATACAAGGATCATTTTAGTTTCAATTTAGTTTTAATGAAAAATAATTCTAATTTTATTTAAAATAATCCAATTAATTCCATTTTAACCAACATTATACTTTATTTTACTGTAAAATAATTTTTATGCTAAAAATAAACTCTCTTATAAAATGGTTTTTTTTGCACATATATTAAAATTAATATCATGAAAATTATATAAATTTAATATTTAAAAATTTATTTCAAATTTGAATAATTAATATTAGGTAATAATTTCAAATTAATTTTGAGTCCTAAAGAATAATAAAAATAGTAAACATTTGTTACCATGGTTAATGTTAAAACATGTTTATAGTGGGTTAGAATAAGATATCAGCATAATAATGGAACAAAAACTTTTCTAATATTTATTTTTAGAATATATTTTGACCATATATTATATTCCTTTGAATAATTTTTAATTTTAAGCAATATACCAAAGAAATATGTTAATTAAATTTAAATCATTTCAGTAATTATATGTATGTATTCTCCCTAACTTATAAATGGTAACCTCCTCTCCTCTATTATTAAAAAATTTCGAGGCTTATATATTGTAAAACCCCTACGCTTTAATAGATTCATTAACTTCATTCTAGATCTCGTGGTCTTCTCCTAAGACCAATCTTCCAAGGTTCAAGTTCTAAGTCAGAGGAGGTATTGATAGAGCAAATATTATAAATTAATTTATATTTAATATCATTGTTTTAAACCCACAAAAGTCTTCCTCTAAGATTTATTATTTCATTTTTATGATAATGGTGTTATTTTGAGCTGAATTGTAAAAATTGGTCATTTTGGATTTTTAACAGTTTTAAATTATTTCAGTAGTTTGGCCATAACATTATCTAAAATGATCCAAATTGAAAATTTCGTTCTTTTCCATATTATAAACATTCAGGGATTCATTTACTACTTTTGGACTAAAAGCTGAATCGTCCATATGGAAGCTCAAAAGAAGCTCACAAGTGGGAGAAATAAAACTGTTTTTAGTTCAGCCTAGTTTTGGTGTGGGATCCATAAATCATCCATGGTGGGCCCAAATGTTGTGATATTAGGTGGGTGGACTCGAACGAAATTTTGGAGCATCCTTTATGAAGGAAGGGTCGCGTGAATTGGTCGTTTATGGGGTCATTAAAGAACCCTAATCCGGAGGATTTCCTTTTGGAGAGTCTGACTGGACAGAATAAATGCTCAGAGTAAAATGGTCATAACTCTCGGAATACAAGTCCAAATCCGCTGAGATTTTGAGGTGACCTGTCTAAGGTAATTATGAACAACATTTACAAAGGGCTCAATGCGTGAATATGTCATTTAATGGGGATACAATGCGTCAACATTAGGGGGACAAATTCATGTTATAAAAGGAGGAGAGCTCCACCATCTCAAATCATCCCATTCTCCATCACATTCCTCCTAGGACACCAAGGAGAAGAACTTCTCAGATTTCTCTTTTATTTATTTTATTTATCATACTTTTGTAATGCCTTATTCTTCCCCATTCATCTTGATTACCCTTACCATGGTGGGTTAAACTTTTGGAGTGATTGGGGAAGGGTTGGTTTTCTACATTGTAATGCTTGAGTTCTTGGACGCAATGGAATAAATTTCTTTCTTCTTCAAAGTTGTTTTAAATTTCTTATAGAGGATTTTATTATCAAGTTATATCATTCTTGAATATTAATTCCGTTATTGATTTTTTCCTTGGTAAAATAATCAATATCACACTCCACTAATTTCTGGTTTATATACGATGGAATAAACCAGGAATTAGTGGTGAAGTACTCGACGATCCTCAGTACGTGTAAAAGTTGTAGTGAATGTTCTTGATTGTTTGGGATAAAAAAACCCGATCAGGTATTGCCCATTTCAATTAAGCATATTCAATACAACTATTTATACATGGAAGGAGAGTTGACCAAACCGAGATCTTGGTAAGGTTTTCTCTCACAATAATAATTTCACCAAGGAAGTGAGAGGAAACAATTGTAGAAACTCACTTTAATCAAAAAAAAAGAAGAGGTTTGAATTAAATTGAACAAGTATAGCATTAAAATTAAGAAACCAACCATGACCTAATCACCATTTTTAATATCATATTTTTTCAATCATTTTAATTTCAAATTTCATTTCAAAAACACAACATTTTTACCCTTGTTTTAAAGTGACAACCCGTTTTGTGTGCACTCCTCTTCGGGAGACATCCTAGGTCAACCAAATTACTACATTTTAACTTAGTAAATAATTTTTTTTCCATGCCCTACGACAGGCATGCTTCAGGTCTCTCAAAGAAGATGTAATCATCTTTACCAACTCTCTCAGTGTTTCTTTCTTCTTATATTTACTCTAAATATATTGTAACATCAACAAATAATTGATTAAATATCATAAATATAATAATATGATTTTATGATTAATGTGTGACCATTTTCCACTTCTTTTCAATCCTATAGAGAAAAAAACATTTTTCATGCATATGTACGGCCAACTATATCTACATAGCAATGTAATTCATTTTCCATTACCAATTTACTTGGATGATTATAGGGATATAACTAATGAATATATATGATATTTATGAAATAATTATTATTCTTTAAATATAATATATCATTTACCATTTTACCCTTCCACTAATTATGAAATGATAACGTCGCTCATGTGTACGTGTGGACTACCACCTCCATGAAGTGATGTGATTCATTTTTCATGAACACGCTCCAAAAATGATTAAAAATATGTATATAACGGATATATATTATATTTATATCAATATTAATATTCTATATATGATTTATCCATGATAATTATGTGAAGAAATAAACTACTACAATGAAACTTACATAAAAACAAAACAATTAACACTAAAAAATGATGATTTTAATAATGAAATATTAATAAACAAGTGTTGATATGTTATAAATGTATTATATATGATATGATAAGTATATATTTTTTATTTTATAGAATTGTAATAAATTTAAATTTATTATAAATTAGGTTTAAAGAACTTATAATGTAATACATGCCAGAGGTAAGGTTTTACTACAAAATCTCAGCATTATTCAGGATTGTGTGTGTTTATGTTTTAATTAGGGGGAATTATTTAAAAATTATATCATAAAACCCATATATTTTATTATCAATTGGTTATCTCTAGATATTACTAGTTTTCATTTCATTTTACTCTCTATGTACTCAAGAGATAGAAAGAATATTTTTATGTAACCTCGACTATGTTTTATATTTTCTCAAGAATTTTTTTCCATGTCAATATTTTCTTTAAAATGTTTTCAAGAATGTTTTCGTTATTCAATAATTATTCATTAAAAATATTTTTACCCATTTTTTACTTTATATAAAAAAATTTAAAATCAAAATTCTTACCATTTTATGAGAGAGGAAATTTTTACCAATGGTTTGAATAGAATCTTTGTTTTAACATGCACCACTCTAATGGAATTTCCCGCCACTATGACCACAATTTATTTCACTGAATCATTTTTATGTATACATGGTTCTTTACAAGGGAAATTTTTTTCCTATTATTTTTTAAATTTTTATATTTTAAATAAGTTATTTTAAATTGAAATGGTTATTTTCCTCAATAAATTTTCTGGTGATCTTTTAAAAGTATTTTCATCTATGTCAAAATTATTTGATATATATTATGATTTTATAAGGATGTAATATAATGATACCATCCACCTTATTTCTCTGAATGGATCATAGAATTTTATTGAAATTTTGTATTTTATTTCTTCCAATATGGATAGTTGTTGATTATTAAGGAATATTTATCATGTTTTATTGTTTATTCATATAATAAATGAATTCGACTTATTAAGTGGTGAGTGGGTCATTGAATTAAATTTCCACTTGAGGAATTAGTAAATATCAGAAAAAATAGGATGGGTAATTTGTATATTCCTTACTCATTTATATAAGATATCTTGGAAAGAGGCCTTGAAGGTAAATTTAAGATGTTCAACATTAAGTATTCCATCATTATAAAATAAAGTATAATGTCCTTGGGATTATTATAAGAGTTATTTTATCAATTAATACGTTCAAATCTCATGTGATTATTTATATATAATTATTTGATCCTAGTTTATTTCTCCCATATTATACATGCCTTATTTATTCTATAGTAGCACTCTTTGTACACATTACTTTACTGGTCATCTAATATCACACTTTGATTTTGTTTCCTTTCCCAAATATTCTAGGAAGTGTACAATGATTGATATGACATGATATTATAGAGGTAGATATTTCATTCACAAGGAATATACTATGTTATATATTATATTTTCAAATGTAATGTGTGATTCAAGAATGTGTCTATTTTTTTAAGACTGAAAAACTATTCAATTCTTTGGGATGCAATAGCTTGTATCTAGTACCAATGTAGTAAAGTTACCACCATGTCTGGGCTACTATGGTTAGGTTTGTTGAAGTTGGTATCAAACCCAAGTTTAATGTAAATATTGGGAACTATATTTAAGAAAACATGGATTAAAGATCATAATATTATGATAAACTATAGGGATAATTATAAGTATATGATAATATCATAATGTTATGGTAAAATAGATATTTTGTGTTTTTACTAGAAAAAACATACTTCTCTAGATTCTAGCAAGTAGATGCAGTTGTGGAATAATGAACAAAGAGGTAATAACTTTGAATAGGTCAGAATGGGTGTTAACGTGATCATCATCAGTGCACGATGAGTGTACCTAAGATTGAAAACTTAGATAAAAACTTCTGGGGGATATGATTTGGTTTATTCACATACTCCTTACAAATCACTATGAAATTTATAAATATATATTTTTTATTTTAATATATTCTCAATGATATTAATAATAAGATTTTGTTATTTTATACTAAGAAATTTTCAATTTTTGTTAATAATTGCATGAGTTTTAGAATTACACATTATGATTTATAATGTTATGATCTAATCCAGTGCATGAAATTGATTATAAATGGCACCTATGAGAAGGAATGGAAACCTTCTCAATGAACGTTACCTATATAGGGATTTACCTAATGGGAAAGATAATGATGTTAGTGCTGGATTTGGAGATAGATCTGAACAAAATGTTACTATATTGGGAAATTTGAATTGGGTTATAAACCATAGCCTAGCCTATATGAAGCAACATACTGATAAACAACATGGTTTAACAATATTATACTGCTTTATGAGAAAATAGGCTCCATCATTCAATGGAATCACATATACATTAGTATCTAATAAATATATAAGTTTTTTAGAAAATATATTTCTTAATTTGGGATGTAAGGAAAAGAAGAAGGTTTTTGTGGAATTTTTTCATCTCACAAGGGATGTAGATCAATCGAGTTCATTGATTTATAGAACTAAGGATTTGGAAAAAATAGCGAGCATGGAATAGAAGGAATTTAAGGTACTTTTTTAGAAAAACATTTTCCTCCTAAAGAATTAGTGGATATGGGGAGTAAATTCTTGATTCTGATACAAAATAAAGAGGAAAATTTGTCAAAGTATGAATCCTACTTTACAAGGTTAGTAAGGAATGTTTTGGAATATAGACAAGATCAAAATTGTAATATTGACAATTTCTTAGGTGGGATAAATCCAATCCTTTGAAATGAACAGGTCTCCCAAACATTCTCGTCATATGAGGATATAATATAATGAGATATCAAGAAAAAGAAATAATTATCCAAGTATTATAACTTTTAAGGTAAGTAAGAGAAGAAGAGGACAGATGAACACCTCATGAAGAAAAATGGATTAAGGGAAGAAGAGAAGGGAAAATTTTCAACATGTGATACTTATGGATATAAAAACACTAGTATTTGCTTGAAGGGAATAAGTGTTTTCTTTAATATTGGATAAAAATTCCATCATTCTCATTAATTAATAGGTAAGGTAGAATCTATAAAAATAAATTCATTTAACTATAAAGAGATAGTACATTATTCCAAATAATTCCCCAAATATCAAGGGAACATATTATGGAAGAGGCCAAGGGGAGAAATCCAATATTATGCAATTAATATAGCTAATATTGATGTTTCTAAACATTTTGTAGAAGGTACATTATACATAACTTCAATTTTAGTTAATGGTTTATTATATTCTATATCCTCTCACTCTTTTATATTTTTAATGTATTCTAAGAAAATAAATATTTCACTAGCATGCTAAGAAGGGATTTTTGAATCAAGTTACCTAGAAGAAATATTATTTCCACAAACATATTTCATTAAATCCCAATTATGATGCATGGATATATCCATTTCATAAATTTAATTATTATAATAATGATATAATTTCATATAATCCTTGGTAAATATTAGATTTAAAATTTTAATTCATAAATTTAATTCAAATAGAAGGAGATCAATGTGTGCGATGAAGATATGGAATTCATTATCATTAATGAAGAGAATTAATCATCTGAATCATGTATTAATTCACCCCTATATCCCTCCATGATGAAATTATAGGATAAGAATATAAGATACAACCTATGGATGGTAATGGTAACCCGATGATATAATATGTTCTTATTTTGCAATAATACATGGATGTGTTTTCTGAAGAACTTCTAGGACATCCACCTAAGAATGAACTTGGGTTTTCTATTGAACTCAAACCTGGTATGAAACCAAAATTTACGTATCCCTATTAAATGTCCATAATAGAGCTATTGGATATAAATAAACAACTACATGAGTTGTGTGATAATGGATTCGAACACTAAAGTGTTTCACCTCGGGGAGGTATTGTTTTGTTTGTGAAAAGGATGGATGGGGTTGTGAGGTTGTGTTTTTATTATAGGGAAATAAATGAAATTATTCTGAAGAAAATGTATCTTATTACTTATATTGATGAATTATTTTGTCAACTTCAAGGATCTCAATATTTTTCAATGATTTATATTTATTCTAGGTATCATTAATTAAGAGTAAGGAAGGAAGTTATTCCAATAAAATAATTTCACACAATGTCTGGACATTATGGGTTTATATTAACACCCTTTAGATTGACTAATTCACCCATAGTTTCTAGGGATCTAATTAACATAGTATTCATGGAAAATATTGATAATTTAATTGAGTTATTTATTGATTATGTCTTGGTATACTCCAAATGTGATGAAGAGAATAAGATTCATTTAAGAATTATTCTTGAGACTCTAATAGAAAATGAATTATATGGGAAATTTATCAAGTGTTTATTATAGGTTCGTGAAGTTTATTTTTCTTGTCTATATTGTCTGTAAGGATTTAATATTAGTTGATCATTTAAAGACTAAGTAATTAAGATAATTTCAAATACTAACAAAAATAACTTAAGTACATTTCTTCTATAAATTAGCATGTTACTATCAATGATTGGTTTAATATTTTTCCTGATTAAAAAACCCATTAACCTATATTACACAACAATGTGTTAATTTATTAGGTAAATTGGAATTTAAAAAAATTAATATTTGAGGAGAAATTTGATTAATATACTAGTTTTGAAATTACAATTGGGAGGGGAGGGATTTTTAATATATTGGGATTCACAAATAATTGTCTTGTATGTTTCCTTATGTTGAATGATAAAGTTGTCACCTATGCATCAAGGAAGTTAAAGATTCATTAACAAAACTATCCAACCCTTGATCTTGAGTTGGTAGCTATAATTTTTCCCTTGAATATATAGTGGCACTATCTTTGTGGGGAAAAATTCCAAATATATAAACACCAAAAGAGCCCGAAAAAAATATTCACACAGAAAGAGTTAAACATAAGAGAAAGAATATGGGTAGAGGTACTCAATGATTATGATTTCTCAATACACTACCACCCTGGGAAGGAAAATAATCAAGTTTATTCATTGAGTAGGAAAGATCATAGAGTCTGACTAAGATGAGGATTGGGAAGGATTCTTTATTCTAGGACTTATTAATGTTTGATATTTGAATTATTAGGGAAGAGAAAAGATCACACCTTTTCCAAATTATTTTCAAAACATCCTTATTAGAAAATATAAATTTTTCTCCTCTTGAGGATAACATTTTAAAAAAGAAAATTAAATCTGTTAATTTTGGGAAATGGATGGATTTTATTAATTAAGATAGTGTTCTAAAATTTGTTAAGATTGTATTTTTTAATCTATACTTGATATAAAGAGATAATTGTTAAATAAATATCATAGCTAAAATTCCACTATACACCCTATAAGCACAAAAATATATCTCAATTTAATGGAAAATATTTTCTGGGGTAATATAATATGGGAAAATTTAGACTATGTATCAAGATTATTGGTTTTTTGAAAGGTAAAGGCTGGTAGAGAATATCCCAAAGGATTTATGCAACCTATACCTATACTTTTATGAAAAGGGGATAATATTACTATGAAATTTTCATTAGGTTTTCAAATACTCCTAGAAAAAATAATTTCACATGGGTTATTGTTGACCTTATTTCCAAGTCCACACATTTCCTTTCTATAATGGAAGAACTACATCTTGAGAATCATGCACAACTCTATATTAATTAATTTGTGAGACTACATGTTACACCACTTTTTATTTTATCTGATCCTAATCTATGGTTTATATTAAAATTATGGAAAAGTCATTAGAAGTCTCATGATACTGATCTACCACTGATAACATCCTATAATCCACAAACTGATGGTCAGTCTAGAAGTTATATTCATATATTAGAATATATTTTTAAGGTCATTATTGATTTACTCTCAAGGTATGTGAGATAAAAATTTTCCTTTGGTGGAATTTAAATATAATAATAGTTGTAATTTGAGATTTTATATGGAACTATATGAATAATTGTTTGAAAAAATATTCCATACACAAACTTGTAGGGAAGAATTTAATGAAAGGAATATTTTGGGGCCATAACATGTTGAGTAGAAAATGGTTAAGGTAAAAACTATTAAAAATCATATCAAGGAAGCTCGAAGGAGGAAAAAGAGAAATATGGATAACTAAAGGAAGGATTTATAATTTCAAGTGTGAGATCATGTTTTCTAGAAGTTATCACCATGGAAAAGTATTATAATGTTTATAAATAAATGGAAACTAATTCCTAGGTACATTGGGCTCTATCAAATTCTAGAAAGAATTGGAGTTGTGGCTTACCATTTGTAAATTCTACCTAACCTCTCAAAATTTCATGATTTATTCCATATCTATTTATTAATTATGTAAAATTATATACTAAATACATGTAATCTTCTCTAAGTAAATATAATTTGAACCTGATTTATCTTTCTATGAATAACCTATCCAGATTTGGGACACATAAGAATAATTTTTCAAAAATCTAACAAATCGACTGATAATGGTACTTTAGAGAAATACTTAGATAGAATAAATGATGTTGTAACATGAGTAAATTATTATAAATAAATACCCACATAATTTCATGAGGTTAAATATTATAAAGTTAATGTAAAATTTGAAGTAGGTAAGAATTTAACACTCAAGATTCCATTATAGTAAGCTCTTATTTTAGATAAATAATAGCACAATAAACATTACTCTATTCATGAATGTTATTAAAACATAAATTATAATTTATTATAAACAATTTTCATTGAAATTAATTTAATTCTTGAATTCTAAATGATAAAATTATATTTGGTTGAAGTTTTGGGGTTTTTTGGATACAGTTGATTTTTAGGTGAATAGTGAAAACAATGATTTTTCAAAACTATCAAATTTATAACAATATAGTAATATAATAATAACATACAAATTAATAAAACCCTTTCACAAGAAAAAATATATATTAATAAATTTATATAATTCATTTAAAAATATAATGTTGAACATAGAAATATATTCTTAACATTTTGGATATCTAAATAATCTTTTTGTTCAAATAAAAAATGTTTTTAGTTCTTTTCTCTTAATAAAGTATATAAAAGGTTCATTTTAGTTTCCATTTGGATTGAAATAAAATTTATTATAATTTTATATAAAATTATCCAATTTATTCCATTTTAACCCAAATTATACTATATTTTTCTATAAAATCATTTTTTGGCATTAAATAAACATTCTTTAAAAAATGGTTTTCAATACGTTTTGCATACTTATATTAAAATAATTTTCTAAAACTTATCTAAATTGAATATTTTAAAATTTATTTCGTATATTTAATCATAATAATTAATATTATGTAATAATTTGATCTTAATTTTAAGTCATAACAAAGATTAAAATAGTAAAAGTTTGTTACCACAGTTAAGGTTAAAACAGGTTTCTCGGGGGTTAAACTAAAAGATATAGGAAATAATGCCACATAAAATTTTATAATACTTACTTTTTGAATATATTTGAAACTAATATTATCTTCCTATGATTTATTTATAATTTTTAATCAGTATACATGAGAAATACATTATTTATATTAAAAAATTTTAAGAAACTCCTTGTGTGTCCTCTCCCTCACTTATAAAATAGAACTGCATATTCTCTCTTATTCACAAATATTTAGACATATATAACATAAAATACATACTATAGTAAATTCCTATATTCATTAACTTCTCCTTATATCCCCTCTTTGTCTTCTAGGAGAAATATTTCAAGGATCAAGGAGAAAGCCAAAGGTAGTCTCTTAATGAACATGTAATCATCTTTACCGAATCATTAAAAGATTATTTATTCTTTTAATTTATATAAATATATGGTACCCATCCTAACATAACTAATAAAATATAAAAAATAAACACATATTTTATCCTTATTAAGTTACATCCACTTTCTATCTCTTTCATCCTATGGAAAATGAAAACACCGTATGTGCGTATGTACGACCTTCCATCTCCACTTAGCAGTGTAATTTGTTTTTCAACACCAAATTACTTGGATGGTTATGAATATGGAACTAAGATATATATATTATATTTATTCCTTAATTATTATTTTTTAAATATAATATTTCATTTAACTTTTTACCCTTCCACCCATTAAAAAAAATAATGTTGTTTGTGCGTATGTGTGGACTACCACCTCCACGAAGATAAGTGATAAATTTTTTTATCTACCTTTTAAGAATTATTATAAATAAAAATATAATGAATATATATGATATTTATTGCATTATTAATATTATGGATAAATTTTATCCATGATCATTAAGAAAGGATTGAAACTACTCAATTGAAACATACATGAAAAATGAAATAAATAACACTCGAAAATGACAATTTTAATAAGGTATTATTTATAAAAAGTGTTAAAATATTATCATTGGATTATATATGATATTATAATTATGTGTATGGTTATATTATAGAGTTATAAAAATTTAAATTTATTATAGAGGATTTTAAAATCACTTACAATGGAATTCAAACCTGAGGTAAGGGTTTATTTCACTATTTCATCCTTACTCGGGATTATTTATGTTTATGTTTCCATTTATAGGATTTTATGATATTAATATTTTAATCCCAATATATTTTATTATCCTTATTTTATCTCTATAGAATATTTGATTTATTTCATTTTCCTCTCTTTAAATACTCAATAGATAGAGAGTATATTTTTAAGGAAAACTAACTTCGTCTTCTCTTCAATCAAGAATATTTTTATTCCATGTATATATTATATTTAATATGTTTTTAGGAATGATTTTACTATTATAAATTGATATATTGATGACATTTTTACCCATGTTTTACTTTCTATAAAAAACTAAAATTAATTTTTTAGTTTTTTTGTGAATAATATACTTTTATCCAAATGTTTGAATAGAATATTTGTTTTAATATACAGTACATGAATAGATTTTCCTACCATATTGAACAATATTTTCATTAAAGGTTACCATATAATTTTACATGGTTTTTTCTAAAGAAAATTTTTGTCCAAATATTTTATAAATATTGTTATTTTAAATAAATTATTTCAAAACAAAAAGGGTATTTTCTTCAATAAATTTTCTAGTGAACTATTAAAATTATTTTCATCTATTTCAACAAAATTTGATGAATTTAATTATTTAATGGGGATATAATTTAATTATACCATCAACTATATTTCTTTTGATTTATTTATGATCATTTTAATTGTGAAAATTAATGACATTTCATATGTTATTTTTTCCAATATGGATAGATATTGATTATTAATTCATATTTATTATATTTTATTATTTATTCACATGATTAATTCATTGGACATATTAATTTATTGGTGGGGGCAACATTGCATATCCCATTTAAGTATCTGTAGGTCTCACGATGCAAAACAGGTTGGGTATTTGTTATAGGCCATACAAATTTATGTAATATGTCTTGGTACAAGTCCCTGAGGGTAATTTTAAAATTTCTAGCATTAATTATTCCATCATTGTGAAATCAGTTATTCATGTTCATGAAATGCTTCCAATATTTATGTTATCCATGGATAAGTTTCAAGATCACATTATTATTTATATGGAATAATTTTCTCATCATTTATCCCTTCCATATTATCTATTCTTTATTTATCCTATGATATATTCCAATATATGAATTCTCGTACTAAGTATCTGAGATCACCCTTTTATTTTTTTCCTTTCCCTTGGATAGTGGGAAGTATACTATGGATGATATAAAAGGATATGATAGAGGGAAAATTAATGTTCTCAAATAATATAGTATGTTGTATTTTATATTTTCAAATATAATGTGAGATTAAAGGGTGCATTTAGTTTTCCAACATAAATAAATTACTTGATCCACCTAGATGTTATCGCTTGTATCTAGTGCTAATGTAATAAAGTAAGCACTAGATATGAGCCAATAGGGATGGAGATATAACATATTAACTTCATGATGAAAATATATTATATCATGGGGAGGGCCTTCACAATGTGTACCATATGGTGGACCACTATAATTCATTTTTACATCATCATAATTAGAAGGTCCTCTATTTTGGATATTTTCATTGTAACATTGAGGACCTCTATAACATATACCTTATATAGGACCTCCTTAGATCTTAGTTTGGATTCCATAGTAATGACCTTCATGGTTACTTATTATTTATGAGTCTAAAGGGGGAGGTAATAATTTTTTATTGATTCCCATGTTTTGAGGAGGATATATATATATCTAGAATTAAAATGTGGACCTTCATGACCAATCTTTAGATTTCTGTTGGGAAAAACTCCATGGTGGTTTCTTAGAGGAGAACCTTCAGAGATATCTACATTAATTTTATTATGGGGTGGAGCATAATGGTTGATTAACATCTTTATTAAACCATTATTAGGACCTTTATAGATGTTATTTTTAATGTCATGTGGAGGACCTCCATGATGGTTAATCTAGAGAGAACCTATAAATTTGATGAAGATGAAACTATGAGGACTACCTTCATTGTAAATGCTCTGGGAAGGTCCTTAATAATTTTTAGATATGTTGTTATAAAGATAATATTAAATTTGGATTCTATGGGTGGGGCCTCTAAAAATATTTGAAATGGGGTTTAAGGGAAAACCTCTATAACATGAGTTATGGGGATGGACTCTAGAATTATTGAATGTGAAACTACAAGGAGGACCTTCAAAATAGATACTATAGGGAGACCTCCAATGATATTGGACATATCACTGAGGGTAAGACCTTTAATAAGTATTATATGTGGTGAGACTACATAATATTTGCATATGGCACTACAAGGAGGGCCTTCAAAGATGATTCTCTAGGGAGGACCTCCAGAGTTTTTGGAAATGGAACAGTGGGGAGGACCTTCATAACAAATTATTTGGGGATATCCTATAGTGTTTTTTAATATGGTGTTGTGAGGAGAACATATATACCCATATCTTTCTTCTTCTATTAATAATTATTTCTTAGATACTCAAGACTCTATTAGAAAATGTTGAAGAGACTTGAGGATATCAGTGCCCACTAGATCGAGGAAATTATTCTAGATTGTTGATTCCCCTTAGAGAGACATTTATTTGGATGTTCTCCATCAGGAGACCAGGGTAAAAAACATGATCACAACTATGGTTGTGAAATGTGTGTAGTGACCTTTTTCTGTTGGATTCCACTAAGGTAGATCCTCAGTTATCATTTATATATGTCGACAAGACTCATAGATATGATAGAGAATAGATAAATACTTCTTATCCTGACACTTACTAGAAACTTTCCCCCAGTGATCCATTCTCTTTGGAGTCATGGTTTATAAAACCAAGGTGGAGATCTCCTAGACAATATCCTATTCATATTCATAAGGGTTTTGGGTTGTGTGATGATAGGGATGGTGAAGGAATGTGGGAGGCCTCCTAGGCTGATTCCAAACTATAGTAGGGATGCAATTTATGTATTAATCTACCCCAATAGGGTTTTAGAGGTAATAATTTTTGTGCTTTGGGGGAAAACTCCTGAAGTGGTTAGATGTGGAAACATTAACCACTTGTATCTCAATTTTATATTATTAAAAAGAAAATATATGGGGATTTATCTTTTAGTATATTTAAAAATCCACCTTTATGGTCGAAATGGATCCAATTAGTTGATACTCCCATACTAGGTAATTCATCAATTGGTTCTAAAAGAACTTGGTTGGTAACATCACTGATCTAAACTCTTGGTCCAAGGCCCTTATCGTAGTAGAAAAAAATGTATGGTGCATTAATTAGTGGGGTTTAATAGTCTAAGGTTTCTTGTAGTTTTCACTATCCTATCAAGGAATTTTATTGTGTGAAATTTTGTTTGATAATTCTATTTATATGTGATACAAGATTTTAAAGGACACAATAAAAACATAAAAGGAACCCTCCATTATTCAATCATAATAAAAATTTCATGGTTAATCTATTTATTTTATGGATAAGTAATTTTACATAGAGTTAACTATTTTTTTACCGCACATGCTCCATGAACCTCATGTTTTGTGTTAATTCTCACCATCCATCCAAGGTAGTCAATCTTTGTGAAATACTAGTGACACTTTGTACTTCATATAGGTTGAGAGGATAGGAACACATATCATCCCTAAAGGGTTATTATTTCCTAGTCTAGGACTTTTTTATATATTTAATATCTATTCATCAAATATTTCCTAGTAAAAATATTGGTTACCTTGTTTGTAAATGTGATTAATCATTATTTTGAAAGGATGTGAGTTTTTTTATGTATATTAGGTTCTCCGTATATCTTTTTATAGTTAAATGCATTATATTTTAAAGCTTCACAACTGGTAATTCTCTAACTTATCACCATCCAAGGAGGTAGTAAGTGTTTTAGAGTTAAGATCAATCCCATTAGAGGGGATTACAATATATCTTTATAAAAGGAATAAAAATCCATAATGTTTGGTGTTTCTTAATGAGGAACATTGTTCCTTTTAATTTCATGTGATAAGGACTGGTGTGATGCATTTTAATGTCATGTATCCATGACCAAGTGAAGATCCTTTTATGTCTGTATATCCGAGAGCTATGATACACCATTTCACATCATGAAACCATGACCATGATTCCTTGTAGTTTAAGTTAACACTGCAATGAGTTATTCTAATATGTTTATCATTATATGGAATAGACTATATTATATAAAGTTTAAATTCATGAAACTTGGACTAATAGGTGAAAGGTACCTAACAATGGTTAGTATGGGACTTATTCTTGATCATCCCTATCTATTTTTTTCTAACTAAAGGCTCATGTGAAGGTAGGTTTGGGTAATACACCAATTTTGAGGCTCATGTACATCCCAAACTCATAAGGAAGTTGACATAATGCTAAAAATACAACATGATTCATAAAATATATGTAAAACGGTTTGAGGAATCTATGAGGATCATATTGATCTAGGATAATCTTCACCTATGAATCCACAATATGGACCCTCTTTATTAATGGAAAAAATGATTAATAACACCCTAAGGGTCCTACTGGTTAAGGATAAAAATAAAATTGATGCCTCTCAGGGGATAAGTGATCCCTATTATCAAGGGAATGCATGATAAAATGAATACTCTAGAATTCCTAATCCAATCATGTATTTTAGGAGGCTATGGATAATTCTTGAATAGAGGTAACTCGGTAGAGGTTTGGTTTTAGATAATGAGGGTCATTATAGTCTTTTAATAATTTTCGTTATACAAGTTAAATTATCTAAGATAACAATGCTCCTAGGTTTGATTCTATTCACTTGGTGTTGTTGACTAGTAAAATGGGGTCCATGAAAAGGGCATGGGAAAAATAGCATTGTGGAAGTGTACTAGAGTGAATTGGAACCCGGATATAAGGACCAAGGAATAGTGGCACTTGAATATGATGATAATGGAAAAGTGCCACCCTATTATGAGTTTCCTGGTAAAACTTTTCCCTAGTATATGACTAAGGAAAAGTTGTTCCCTAGTAAGGGGGCTAGGGTGAATTGGAACTCTGGTAAGGGTATCAAGGAAAATCAGGTCCATAGAATGGGAATAGGGTGATATGGAACCCTAGTATGGTGGCTAGATAGAAGGGTCACCCTATTATGAGTAACAGGGAGAAGTGGTGCCTTAGTATAATGATTATGGACAATTTGAACCCTTGTATAAGGTCCAAGGTAATGTGTAACACTTATTTGGGACTAATATTTATGTAAACTATTATTTTTATACAAAAATATTACATCATTTTAGAAGAATATTTGATACATAACATTATGACCAATTCTATAAATGTAAAATCTTAGTCTCTTTGGATACTAGATACATATACATATTACTTAGGTATATTCAGCATCATCTCTCATAAATCTTTTCTCACTTTGTACCCTTATTTAAATACCCGACATAAAAACTTTTTCCATACCTTGGGGAAAGGAAACATGAGAAATTGTGAGATCGTATGCTCAGTAAGGGTAAACATGGGAGATATTAATCAATGCTCATATAAAAGCAGAAGATAGGAATAGGGATATTTTCTCATGAGTATAACTTACAAGGTTCATACACAATCTTTCATAGATAATAAACATGATTCAGTTCATAAAAATGTATCTTATAAAAATACAAGAATCAAAAGAGTGAGTTATTATCATAAATCAATCATGGTCTACAAGTTTAGTTCATAAAAATAAAAACATTTCAAAAGAGTGTGGATGTAAGATCTTATCCTTTTCTGGATCAATCCCAAGCATGTTTCTAGGTACTTTTTGTTGTTATTAAGTACCTTTGGTTTGGGATATGACCTTGGGTGTGTTTGAGTGATGTTTTTTAGGAACTTGGGAAGATAGGGGCTATACACGGTTTGCACATAGTTTGGCCAAACCATGTGGACAGTGGAGATCAGCAATGTTGGCACATAGTTTTTCTAAATGTGTGTCGTAGAGTCAAGAGGTTACTAGAATATAACATGGTTGGTGCATGGTTTTTCATAACCATGCGGCATCCTAGGTTAAACCATGCGCATAAAGCAGTTTAATCCAAAAATTGGTTTTAAAACCACCCAAACCCCTGAAACCTCTATAATTCAAACTAAGATTAGGCTTGACAATTTCTGGGTGATCCCATAGCCTTTTAGAGGGATTATAAGGAAATATTAATGTGATTCATCGAGATCTAAAGATTAGATCAAAGATACGTTATTATTATGGTATGTAGATTTCATCTTAATGTTTGTCTCATCCTTTCTTTTATCTCTTCTAGATCTTTTCAAGGATGATCTCCTCATTTTTCTTGGGTATAAACCTATGAGTTGTGATCTTTATCTAGGATTTTTGATCTATATCTAGATTTTCGAGATCTTGATAACTTTAATATTAATTTTTTTAGGGATTTAGATCTGATGTATGATTGATGATGTTGTGCCTCTCTGATTTTGGGGATTTCTATTGGGCTAACTTCAGTCAATAAACCAAGGTAGGTGGTCTAAATCGAACTCTCATAGTCATGATTTCAATATGTTTATGTGAGTTTATGGATTTATATATTCTATAGATATTTGATTTCCCAAATTGGAGTAATTAGGAAAGTGGAATTTAATTGAGTGGCCTTAGTGATTAATTAATAATTAAATCACGGAACAAATGAAGGGGGTTTCCCAAAGAGATATTTTGGATATTTTTTATGGATTAGGATATTGTAATTGAGATATTAAATCAATTTTTAAAACCTAATTAATTGGGGTATTAATTATGAATTGATGTTTGGAAATGTAAGATAATTAATTGTGAGAATTAATTAGGTGCCATGATGTTGACTAAAGATTTTTAATTATGAAAATTAATTATGTTCCATGATGTTGATAAAATATAATTAATTTTAAGAATTAATTAGGACAATTTGATATTTGATATGGATAATTAATTGTGAAAAATTAATTATGGAATGATAATTGTATTGATTGATTAATTAATTGATGAATTTATTAATGGATAATGTGCTTAGTTAATTGTTGTGTTAACTAATGGCCTTTGAAATGTTTAACAAAACATTGGATTAGTAATGGAATAAAGTGGAAAATTCTTGTAAATTAAAGAATAATTAAATGGATGAGATTTTTTTGGTTCTAGACATGGCGTTCTAGACCAATTAGATGTTGGGACTTGGACATGGCATTCCTCCCCAATAGTTATCCAAGCTTGAGATTATGGGTTGATAGGCATAACGACCTCTACTAAATGAGATAAATATTTCTAGGCATGACAACTTATACTCAATGATATTTTAGGGTATTAAGCATGGAGACCTACACCAAATGAATGATAATAATGAATTATGATTCAATGATATTGTGGTAATTGACAAGACGTTAAATGCCAAATGAATGATAATAATGAATGATGATTCAAATGGGGAAACATGAATTGAAATTTCACGTAATGTGATGATTTAAGATTAAATGAAAATGTGAAAATTGTTTAATTATTCATTTTATTATTTCTTCATAAAACTGCATGCATTATATTTTTACTGGACACATTTTAGACACCGTTGGTGGTGTCCTACTAAGTTTCACTCACACCTTATTTGGGCCACATGATCAGAACCGGAGTAAATGTTTTTTCTGTAGGAAATAATAAGGGAATGGCCCTGGGATAGGTTTTTGTTTGGGATTAGAGCTTGGGATATGGAATAGGACATGGTTTGGGACCCTCTCTAGAATCGTTGTGTATTCAATTTTAGTTTCATTGTAGAAACATGACACTTTCATTATCATGGCATGTTTTACCTTTCAGTGGAGTATTGTATTTTCTAGTTTTTACTATCATATGACATGGTATTTTTCTGGTTATTTACACACTTATGAACTTCATTATTATTGTTTTCTTTTTCTGGTGTTTTGATTCTGATAAAAGAGGTTATAGTCTCCCCAATACTGACTTACCAGACGCTCGATTCTAGTCGACACCCTTGAGCTTATTCGGAGGCGCACTTGATGTCATGTGGCCAACTAGATCGGTGCACAGTTCAGTGGCTCCCAGGTTGGGACATCACAAAGTGGTTTTAGGGGAGTTTTCTTTTCTTTATTCTTCTTTTGTCTTACTATTTTTGGAAAGGTATATAGGATACTAGGAAGAGTTGAGGCTTGGTAATGAGCTCGTGCATGGGAGTTTCAAACCCATGTAAAAGGGAAAATCTGATTACTCATGGTGGTATTGTTGTGATTTCTTTTTTTGTTATAGTTGGATATTATTTCACCGTGGTTGACGTACTTGTTGTGTGGTGGGATATTTGTTTTGAAAATTTTTGAATTTTGATTTGTGGCCTAAATAGGCATGATACTTGAGTCAGTATGAATCATTCTAGTCAATTATGGTTATTATGACAGGCATCATTCTAGGTACTCACGGGAAAATGGGTTATGGGTAATTTGTTGAACTTGAATTGTTTTTACTTGTAGTGAGAATGAAATAATGATGCAAAATGAGAATAAATGGATGTTTAATGAGAGACTTGATTGATTAAATGAGGTTGATTAATTAGTTAATTATTTAATTAATTAATTTGAGATAATGTGATTAATTAATTTTTGGATTAATTAATGAGAATGTATAAATCCTTATTAACCAAGACCTAGGAGTAGGATGGTTAAGGGCAGTGATAAGGCCTCAGTGTTGATCTTGTGGCGAGTAAAGGAAGAAAGGACCTGTAGAAACTTGTTTTGTGAGTTTATCATCTTACGTAAATGTTATAAGGTTCTACTATGAGACTTAAAATGTGTGTTTGTACTTATAGAGATATGCATCCATGACGCTTGTTGAGAGAGAGATTGAGGGGTATGGACCAAAACAAACTTCTAGATAGGGAGATTGAGGGACCATTGGTAAAAAAATGAGGAATAATGGGAACCGTTCCGAGGGAACTTTTCTTGTTTCATGAAATTCATGGAGATATACCCAGGGTGGGTTCAGAAAATCATGTCAGAGTTGAAAATGGAGTTTCAGTTGAAGCACCCTCATACTATTACTAGAGAGGGTGGACCTGAGGGAGCTGAATTCTGGATTGAATCCACAGATATGATACTTGACCATTTAGAGACTCCGGCATATATGAGGGTCAATTTAGATGCTTATATGCTATGGGGTTTATTGAAGTGTTGGTAGGACATTTAGGTATGATATGTACAGGGTGATGATATGTTATGAAAGTAATTTCTAGAAAGGTTCTTGGAGAACTTCTCTCCAGAGATGATGATACAAGAGTAGGCTTAAGAGTTTATGAATCTGAACCAAGGAATCATTTCTATAATGGATTATGGTGAATGTTACACATATTTATAGTGTTTTTCTCCTGCTTTGGAGGAAGATGAGGCTTCTTCAACAAAATGATTTCAGGATGTACTTAAGTGCAAAATTAAGTCTCATGTGAATATCATTAGGCTAAATAAATTATCAAAAGTGGTTAATCAAGCTCTCATTTCAGATGGGAACCTAAAGAAGGCTTCTGGTACAAGATAGGTAGCTATAACTGGATGATTAGGGAGTGTGCCTTTATAACGATCCACACTTTACATACATTGTTAATACTTCAAAATTGAAGCACACTTATTACAACATATGACAAAACCACAAAGGACCGTATAGGTATAGTGTCTTTAGAAACTGGGAAACATAAACAACTGGTTCATAAATCTTCTACAGTGTCTCCCATTTATTTCATCATATCTAGGGTCCCTTTTAGCATATTCTACTTAATATCCATCTTCCTGACCTGGGGAAAAGAAAACATAAAAGGGTGAGCTCAAATGCTCAGCAAGGGCAAATAAAGGAAATAAAAATCATATCATATCTTTATGAAAATCAAAACCTGCAAAAGAGATCATAATATCTTAACATGGAATAAATCATAGAAGTGAAAATGAGATCCCCAAAATCATAACATAAAACTTGAAACTTTGTGGCATGCACACATAATCATGGAGATCATTTCTTGTTAGTCATGACTCATTGCCAAGACTATCTTAGTGGACAAAGTCCCTTTCTGAACCGAGTTCACTCCTCGTTTCAGTCCTGTATCACTAAACCGAAATAACCTTCCGTTCCAGCCATGTCTATCTCATGAGATATAAAATCTTTACCCAATGCATTGGAGGGAGATATAGGTCCCACCCATCTTATAATGAATCCTTTCTTATGTGTGCCACATAATCATACATCATCGCATAACACATGTAACAAAAATGGGATTCTTGAAACATCATGACATCATAAATCAATTCATATATGATAAAGGAATTCATAAACATAATTCCATCACAACATAGTAAAACCAATGTAAAAATATGGATAGAAACAGAACCCTTTATTATCTTAGATGGAAAATAATTTTGATAAAACACTTGAATTGAATTCTTGGGGAAAATATCCTTTCTTCTTCAAAAACATTTTTCCTTTCATAACATGTCATACAACTTTAAAATAATAGAAGTTGATTAAAAATAAACTTAAAAACTTGTAAAGGAAGCTTCTTTGAAGTAATGTTTTAAAAATACATTCATGCCGTATAAGTTAAAAAAAACATTCTTCGTACTTTTGTCGGAAAAGTCAAAAAGTACCTCGTACGGAAAAACGACAAAAGATTCCTTTCATATTCTTTACTAAAAACTCACCTAAGGGTAAAATTCGATTTAAACTATTTCAAGTGGATGGAAACAATATTACATATTGAGGGAACATGGATGTGGATGATAAAATACACCCCAGTAAATACTTACGAATACACAATCTCGGATAAAAATGAGATTGTGATATTTCCCTTACCTTAGGTCCGATTAGCTTTGTACGTGTCCGAAGCTCCTGTATAATGGTTTAAATAATGTTATTGACTTATTCCAGAATCATACATATTGATATGAGATCATATATGGTCATATTATTAGCTTCTTGTTAGTAATATTTCATTGTTACTTGTTACTCGGGTCTTTATAACTTTTTGTTCTTATGCGTGTTTTGTCGAATAAATTCTTATTCTTATATTTAGGTTATAGATAATTCATTTCCAGAATGGTATTAGTGTAGTATATACCATATTCATTCATTCAATTCATTTATACAATCATTATTAAATGAAGATCATGTAGAACGAGTCGCATCACATCGTGGAGACGGTATTCCGTACGTACGCACGAGTGATGATATCGTTCCTATGATCGTGGAATTGTATTGGAGTTTATATATATATTATTTCAGTATCAATATTACTTAATAATAATCATATATAGTTACTCATTACACCATTATACCCATCCTTGTAAGGTGATGGTGGAAAATAGATTACACCACGGCGTGGAGACGGTATTCCGTACGTACGCACGCGCGGTGATTTCATTTTTTCCGTAGGATGGATAGAAGGTGAATTAGGGTTGTTTCATATTTATAATAACATATCAGTATGTAAGTAATACTTATGTTATTACTTTATCATGAAACAACTAAAGAAGAAGAAGTTGAAGAAGAAAGAAATTGAAAAGATCGGTAATGGATATTACCTCTTCTTTGGAACGCCTTTTTGAATCCTCCACTTAAGGAACTAAGATTGGTCTTTGGAGAAGACCAGGACCTCTAGGATTATTCTAGGGAAGTGGAGAATGGAAAATGGCAGGGGTTGGCCGAGCTTGAGTGCTCAAATTGGTGTGAGGAGGAGGGGGAGGAGGTGCCCTTTTATAAGGGAGGAGAGGGGCACCTTAGGAATATCTCAAAATATTATTTTATATTAAAGTCAAAATCGGTTTATAATGGTTCCAAAGGGTCTTATTTCGAAGATAAAGTGGGGAAGGGTCGAAATCCTATTCAACCAATAGAATTTAGACAAGTTTAGGATATTATTTTAACCTTATCAATTAAATTTAACTCTAAGTTAAATAATTTAACTTTTACCATGTCTTTTTGTTTTCTTTCACTATATGGTTAATACACTTACTATAACATGCCAAACGAACCCCAAATTGTTTATTATTAATATATATATCCTTATCTAAGTCATTTGGCCGAACCTTAGATTTTTAGGAATAAAATAACAATTAATAATATAATATTTGATTTAAAAACTATTTTGTGTCAATTTTGACACTATTTGATATATGATTTGTTTGAAAGTCATAACAGAATTATATGTTCGAACCAAGTTGATTAAATCAATACTAATATATCATAGTAACCTATAAAATTAGTGGAATTCATAAAAAGTATCAAATTATATTTATTTTGGTGTTTATAACATCAATTATGTCAATATTTCATTAATAAGATAATTACTGCATCATCATTATGTCATAAATAAATTAAATTATTTAATGTCTAAAAATTACAAATAAAATATCAACATGTAGGAAATATTTTTAGCTTTCTAATGAATATTTACAATTGAATTTATCTTATGTATAACAACATATTAAAAATGATTTACTTATTAAACTTTGATTTTAACTATTTTAACCCTTCTTTAAATAAATTAATAATAAATGTCCTAATCTAATCCAAGTGGGCCTAAATGGTCATATTTTATTCCTAAGTTTGTTTTTGGTCTAATTACACTTGTCCAATAGAATTAGGACATGTGTTAGGGTAATATTAATATCATATTTACCCTTAGTTACCCTATTTACTATTAACCGCGGTAAAATAGTAAAAAGTTACTATTCACCAAAAAATTATTTTCATCTCATTGAACCACATTTTAGTCCTTGATATTAACCGTGTCTCTCGGATTTTTGAAATTCCATTCACAAAAGCGGTAAAATTAAGTTTTATGCAAAATTCAGTTTTTAACCTACCACTTAGTGGTTTCACTATTCATCAAAAATTGAAAGTTTTCAAAAAAATACCAAAATTTCACCCTAGGCTAATTTCGATATTCTGAGTCCGAAAATGAAGTCCATTTTGAAAAATAAAATTTATAAAATTTCAAAAAGTGGTTATTACTATTCATAACGACTAGTTTTAATAGCATATTGTTGTTTAGTGAAACTCGGTATTGCGTACGACGCAAGCTATCGAGGAAGGTTGCGATTGCGTGTAAAGCAAGCCAAGCAAGTGTTGTGTAGAAAAAGATTCCTTTGATGATTTATATAACATAAAAGTCTCGGGTGTTACATTCTACCCCCCTTAAAAAGAATTTCGCCCTCGAAATTCGTCACTTTGCAACAAACAAATGAGGATACTTCTCCCTCATCATATCCTCAAGCTCCCATGTAGCTTCTTCAAGTTGGTGGTTTCTCCATAAAACTTTCACCAAGCGAGTGGTCTTGTTTCGTAGGACTTTTTCGCTACGATCCAGAATCTCTATCGGCTGTTCTTCATAAGAAAGATCTTGCTCCAGCGGTACAACTTCTGAGCTGAGTACATGTGAAGGATCTGGTATGTACTTTCTCAGGAGAGATACATGGAACACATCGTGAACTTGAGAGAGATTCGGTGGAAGCGCCAATCGGTAAGCTACCTTCCCAACACGATCCAGTATTTCGAAAGGACCGATATATCTAGGGCTCAACTTCCCCTTCTTTCCAAATCTCATAACCCTCTTCCAGGGAGATATTCGTAAGAACACTTTATCACCCACTTCAAACTCTAGGTCTCTTCTTCGATTGTCGGCATAACTTTTCTGTCGACTCTGAGCTGCTCTTATGTGTTGTTGAATAGATCTGACCTTTTCTGCCATTTCATCAACGAGATCAGGTCCTAATAGCTTTCTTTCCCCAACTTCATCCCAGCAAGTTGGAGTCCTGCATTTCTTTCCATAGAGAGCTTCATAAGGAGCCATTTGAATACTGGAGTGAAAGCTATTATTATAAGAAAATTCCACCAAAGGTAGGTGTTGATCCCAACCTCCTTTGAAATCCATAGAGCAAGCTCTCAACATATCTTCTAGGGTTTGAATTGTTCTCTCAGACTGACCGTCTGTCTGGGGATGATAAGCAGTGCTGAAACTCAACTCTGTATCCAGAGTATGCTGAAGACTTCGCCAGAACTTCGAGGTAAATCTCGGATCTCGATCAGATATAATAGAAAGTGGTACTCCATGCAATCTTACCACTTCCTTTACATATATCCTGGCAAGCTGATCTAGAGAGAAATCCTCTCTAATAGCAATGAAGTGTGCAGACTTTGTAAGACGATCAACTATGACCCAGATAGCATTATTGCCTTTGGATGTTTTAGGAAGTCCTGTGACAAAGTCCATAGTGATGTTTTCCCATTTCCATTCGGGTATGGGTAATGGTTGTAACATCCCCTTAGACTTCTGTCTCTCAGCTTTAACTTGTTGACAAACCAAGCATCGAGAGACATATTCAGCAACATCTCTTTTCATTCCATCCCACCAGAAGTACTCTTTCAGGTCCCTATACATCTTCGTGCTTCCAGGATGAATAGAAAATGATGAACTATGAGCCTCATCCAGCAGCTCATTCTTTAATTCGGGGATGGGGGGAACGCAAACCCGATTCCTGAACTTTATTATCCCATCACAATCAAGGTTGAATTCAGGAACATTTCTCACCTTCTTTTGTAACTCGACATCTTCTTTCTGTGCCTCCTTAATCTTCACATGTATAGATGGTTGAACATTAATTTGAGAAAGATAAGATTTTTCCCCTTCCATTAAAATTCCAAGATCCATCCTTTGTAAATCCATAAATATTGGATCTTTTTTGATCCTCATCATGGATAAACTAGCATGGTCTTGTCGACTTAATGCATCTGCCACCTTGTTTGCTTTCCCAGGGTGGTAATGGATTGAGCAGTCATAATCCTTAATCAGCTCCAACCATCTTCTTTGACGCATATTCAACTCCTTTTGTGTGAAAATATACTTTAAACTTTTATGATCAGTATAAATATCACACCTTTCACCATAAAGGTAATGCCTCCAAATCTTTAATGCAAAGATTACCGCAGCCAACTCCAAATCATGTGTTGGGTAATTTTGCTCATGGATTTTCAACTGTCGTGAGGCATAAGCTATCACCATATCATTTTGCATAAGAACACACCCCAATCCCTTCTTGGATGCATCACTGTAGATCACAAACCTTTCTCCACTACAAGGCAGTGTGAGCACAGGTGCACTGGATAACCTTCTTTTCAACTCCTTGAAATTCTCTTCACATTCCTCTGTCCAGACAAACTTAACTCCTTTCCGAGTCAACTTGGTGAGTGGATTAGATAATCGTGAAAAATCTTTTACAAAACGTCGATAATATCCAGCCAAACCAAGAAAACTTCGGATCTCAGTTACTGTTGTTGGTCTTGACCATCTTTCGATAACCTTTGTTTTTGCTGGATCCACAGATATCCCCTCTTTTGAGATTATATGACCCAAAAATGCAACTTTTTGAAGCCAAAATTCACACTTGGTAAATTTGGCATAAAGCTTCTCTTTTCTCAGGGTCTTCAATATAATTCTCAAGTGATCTTCATGCTCTTCCTTGCTCTTTGAATAGACAAGAATATCGTCTATAAAGACTACCACAAATTGATCAAGATAGTCTCTAAAGACTCTATTCATTAGATCCATGAAGATAGCAGGGGCATTAGTAAGACCAAATGGCATCACTATAAATTCATAGTGTCCATACCTTGTACGGAAAGCCGTCTTTGGTATATCCTCCCTTTTGACCCTTAATTGATGATACCCTGAACGAAGATCAATCTTGGAAAAGTATTGAGCTCCGCATAGTTGGTCAAATAAGTCATCAATGCGTGGGAGAGGATATTTGTTCTTGATAGTGATCTTGTTAAGTTCTCGATAATCAATGCAGAGTCTCATTGATCCATCTTTCTTCTTAACAAATAGAACAGGTGCTCCCCAAGGTGACGCACTAGGGCGTATGAATCCCTTATCAAGATCCTCTTGGAGTTGCTTCTTCAATTCCTGCAACTCAATTGGGGCCATTCTATAAGGTGTCTTTGAAATAGGCAAAGCACCCGGTACGAGTTCTATTGAAAACTCAACTTCACGATTTGGTGGAAGACCCGGTAATTCCTCCGGAAAGACATCATCAAACTCCCTTACAATGGGCATATTCTTAATCGTGAGTTTCTCACCAACCATTTGAGATAAATAACCTTCATTTAGTGGGATCAATACCCATAAGATGGAAGAAATTTCCACTGGAAGGTTATGTTCATCCTTGCATTGGTATACGATCGTAGATTGATCTGGAGTATGAAATGTGACTTCCCTTATTTGGCAATTGATATGAGCTCCATGTAGAGAAAGCCAATCCATGCCAAGAATCACATCAAATTCCACTAAAGGAAGGATCACAAGATTTGCAGGAAGCACTTTTCCACAAACTTCGATCGGAGAAGAATTATAAACTTCTGATGCGATTGATGTGCCATTAGGTGTTGTCACAGCTAACTCAACATCTAATTGTTGAGGTAATACGGTGATACCCTTAGAAAAGTCTTCAGAAATAAAAGAGTGGGTGGATCCAGAATCAAATAAAACATTTGCTACTTTAGAATGGATGGTAAGTGTACCTTTCACCACATCGTTATCATACTCCACATCGCTGATAGAAATTGCATGTGACTTTCCTTTGTCTTTAGCCTTAAGATTTTGTTGACGTCGATCATCATCATCAACCCTTGGATTTGGGCATTGATTGGAATAATGCCCCATCTCCTTGCACTTGAAACATTGAAGTGTAGCAGGTTCATTCTGTGTATCCCTTCCTTTGTTTGCATCATTAGACATCTTCTTCCCATTATCACGGCATTCAAATGCCCGATGGCCTTCCTTTCCACATTTAAAACATTTACTTGTCCCTTTAAGACAACTCCCTCCATGTTTCTTTCCACACTTTGAGCATAAGGGAAAGTTCATCTTCTTTTCCGTGTGCTCTTTTGAATTCCATCTTCCTCTTCTTATCAAACCCATGTGACTGATGGGTTACTCCAATCTCCATCTCGACTTTGAGAGCACATCGAACGATTTCCTCGTAGCTATTGAAGTCCCTTATGGCTAACGCCCTTCGAAGACTTGGTTTTAAGCCACTAAAGAATCGATCGATCTTACTCTCAGGTTGGATAATAATACCAGAAGCGTACCTTGCAAGTCTTGTAAAATTTGCTTCATAGGTACTAACAGATTCATCATCCCTTTGCTTCAGTTCAAGGAACTCTTTCTCCATCTTTGTTCGGAGAATACGAGGGAAGTACTTATTGAAAAATAAGTTCTTGAACTCGTCCCATTCCATAGACTCAATTTCATCCCTTTGCCTCGTATTCTTAACAAGATTCCACCATTGATCCGCATCTCCTTCCAAACGATACACTGCTAGGATGACTTTATCATGCTCAGAACATTGAAGAACTGAAAATATCTTTTCAGTAGTACTAATCCATTGTTCAGCAACTAATGGATCAGTAGACCCGCTGAAAGATGGTGGACGCTGCCTCATGAAGGATTCAACAGAATGTTGCTCCCTCCTTTGTTCGTTTGGAAATCCTGCATGATTCATAGCTTGAGAAAGTTGCGTGAGCATGGCTACAAGATTTTGCATTCCAGCTCCCATATCGTTTGGTTGCTCAGGGGGACAATCATTGCATTGCCCATCGCATTCCGCATTAACACGGTTCCTTCGGGTTCCAGCCATTGACTAAAACCAAGAAGAATAGTGTGAGCAACACTAATTATAATAGGAAACCACATAATTCAAGAATAAAATTTTCATGCTTAAGGTCTTATCCTAGGTTATTCAAGGCCATTTCTAAGATTGTGTTCTATGCTTAGACTTATTCTTAGGGTTCTTACTAAGGCTTTCACATCCTAGTTTCCAAAGGTTGACTATACCTTTCCTCTGATACCAACTATAACGACCCACACTTTACATACATTGTTAATACTTCAAAATTGAAGCACACTTATTACAACATATGACAAAACCACAAAGGACCGTATAGGTATAGTGTCTTTAGAAACTGGGAAACATAAACAACTGGTTCATAAATCTTCTACAGTGTCTCCCATTTATTTCATCATATCTAGGGTCTCTTTTAGCATATTCTACTTAATATCCATCTTCCTGACCTGGGGAAAAGAAAACATAAAAGGGTGAGCTCAAATGCTCAGCAAGGGCAAATAAAGGAAATAAAAATCATATCATATCTTTATGAAAATCAAAACCTGCAAAAGAGATCATAATATCTTAACATGGAATAAATCATAGAAGTGAAAATGTGATCCCCAAAATCATAACATAAAACTTGAAACTTTGTGGCATGCACACATAATCATGGAGATCATTTCTTGTTAGTCATGACTCATTGCCAAGACTATCTTAGTGGACAAAGTCCCTTTCTGAACCGAGTTCACTCCTCGTTTCAGTCCTGTATCACTGAACCGAAATAACCTTCCGTTCCAGCCATGTCTATCTCATGAGATATAAAATCTTTACCCAATGCATTGGAGGGAGATATAGGTCCCACCCATCTTATAATGAATCCTTTCTTATGTGTGCCACATAATCATACATCATCGCATAACACATGTAACAAAAATGGGATTCTTGAAACATCATGACATCATAAATCAATTCATATATGATAAAGGAATTCATAAACATAATTCCATCACAACATAGTCAAACCAATGTAAAAATATGGATAGAAACAGAACCCTTTATTATCTTAGATGGAAAATAATTTTGATAAAACACTTGAATTGAATTCTTGGGGAAAATATCCTTTCTTCTTCAAAAACATTTTTCCTTTCATAACATGTCATACAACTTTAAAATAAAAGAAGTTGATTAAAAATAAACTTGAAAACTTGTAAAGGAAGCTTCTTTGAAGTAATGTTTTAAAAATCCATTCATGCCGTATAAGTTAAAAAAAACATTCTTCGTACTTTTGTCGGAAAAGTCAAAAAGTACCTCGTACGGAAAAACGACAAAATATTCCTTTCATATTCTTTACTAAAAACTCACCTAAGGGTAAAATTCGATTTAAACTATTTCAAGTGGATGGAAACAATATTACATATTGAGGGAACATGGATTTGGATGATAAAATACACCCCAGTAAATACTTACGAATACACAATCTCGGATAAAAATGAGATTGTGATATTTCCCTTACCTTAGGTCCGATTAGCTTTGTACGTGTCCGAATCTCCTGTATAATGGTTTAAATAATGTTATTGACTTATTCCAGAATCATACATATTGATATGAGATCATATATGGTCATATTATTAGCTTCTTGTTAGTAATATTTCATTGTTACTTGTTACTCGGGTCTTTATAACTTTTTGTTCTTATGCGTGTTTTGTCGAATAAATTCTTATTCTTATATTTAGGTTATAGATAATTCATTTCCAGAATGGTATTAGTGTAGTATATACCATATTCATTCATTCAATTCATTTATACAATCATTATGAAATGAAGATCATGTAGAACGAGTCGCATCACATCGTGGAGACGGTATTCCGTACGTACGCACGAGTGATGATATCGTTCCTATGATCGTGGAATTGTATTGGAGTTTATATATATATTATTTCAGTATCAATATTACTTAATAATAATCATATATAGTTACTCATTACACCATTATACCCATCCTTGTAAGGTGATGGTGGAAAATAGATTACACCACGGCGTGGAGACGGTATTCCGTACGTACGCACGCGCGGTGATTTCATTTTTTCCGTAGGATGGATAGAAGGTGAATTAGGGTTGTTTCATATTTATAATAACATATCAGTATGTAAGTAATACTTATGTTATTACTTTATCATGAAACAACTAAAGAAGAAGAAGTTGAAGAAGAAAGAAATTGAAAAGATCGGTAATGGATATTACCTCTTCTTTGGAACGCCTTTTTGAATCCTCCACTTAAGGAACTAAGATTGGTCTTTGGAGAAGACCAGGACCTCTAGGATTATTCTAGGGAAGTGGAGAATGGAAAATGGCAGGGGTTGGCCGAGCTTGAGTGCTCAAATTGGTGTGAGGAGGAGGGGGAGGAGGTGCCCTTTTATAAGGGAGGAGAGGGGCACCTTAGGAATATCTCAAAATATTATTTTATATTAAAGTCAAAATCGGTTTATAATGGTTCCAAAGGATCTTATTTCGAAGATAAAGTGGGGAAGGGTCGAAATCCTATTCAACCAATAGAATTTAGACAAGTTTAGGATATTATTTTAACCTTATCAATTAAATTTAACTCTAAGTTAAATAATTTAACTTTTACCATGTCTTTTTGTTTTCTTTCACTATATGGTTAATACACTTACTATAACATGCCAAACGAACCCCAAATTGTTTATTATTAATATATATATCCTTATCTAAGTCATTTGGCCGAACCTTAGATTTTTAGGAATAAAATAACAATTAATAATATAATATTTGATTTAAAAACTATTTTGTGTCAATTTTGACACTATTTGATATATGATTTGTTTGAAAGTCATAACAGAATTATATGTTCGAACCAAGTTGATTAAATCAATACTAATATATCATAGTAACCTATAAAATTAGTGGAATTCATAAAAAGTCTCAAATTATATTTATTTTGGTGTTTATAACATCAATTATGTCAATATTTCATTAATAAGATAATTACTGCATCATCATTATGTCATAAATAAATTAAATTATTTAATGTCTAAAAATTACAAATAAAATATCATCATGTAGGAAATCTTATTAGCTTTCTAATTAATATTTACAATTGAATTTATCTTATGTATAACCCCATATTAAAAATGATTTACTTATTAAACTTTGATTTTAACTATTTTAACCCTTCTTTAAATAAATTAATAATAAATGTCCTAATCTAATCCAAGTGGGCCTAAATGGTCATATTTTATTCCTAAGTTTGTTTTTGGTCAAATTACACTTGTCCAATAGAATTAGGACATGTGTTAGGGTAATATTAATATCATATTTACCCTTAGTTACCCTATTTACTATTAACCGCGGTAAAATAGTAAAAAGTTACTATTCACCAAAAAATTATTTTCATCTCATTGAACCACATTTTAGTCCTTGATATTAACCGTGTCTCTCGGATTTTTGAAATTCCATTCACAAAAGCGGTAAAATTAAGTTTTATGCAAAATTCAGTTTTTAACCTACCACTTAGTGGTTTCACTATTCATCAAAAATTGAAAGTTTTCAGAAAAATACCAAAATTTCACCCTAGGCTAATTTCGATATTCTGAGTCCGAAAATGAAGTCCATTTTGAAAAATAAAATTTATAAAATTTCAAAAAGTGGTTATTACTATTCATAACGACTAGTTTTAATAGCATATTGTTGTTTAGTGAAACTCGGTATTGCGTACGACGCAAGCTATCGAGGAAGGTTGCGATTGCGTGTAAAGCAAGCCAAGAAAGTGTTGTGTAGAAAAAGATTCCTTTGATGATTTATATAACATAAAAGTCTCGGGTGTTACAGCCTTCAAAGAGTAGGAAGTTTTCCCATGAGAATATTAGTCATTACAATGGAAAGATAGTGCATAGTCAGGAGGAATAGTTGCACCAAGCCTTACTCATGATCTTGGATTCCAGTGTGGTAGGCAGGGACACTATCATACTCATTTTTTACCACTAATAGAGTGCCAGTTTTTTTTGTAAGATAGTACACTAACAAAAAATCCATAGCAAGCAGTGGAAGGTTGGTACTGAGGGAGCATCTTCTTAGAGTCAGAGTGTGGGAAGGGGGTATTTTACACCATATAGGTCTAGTAGCTGGAGATCTACTAGATGAGGTGGTAGAGGTAGTGGATGTGGTTCTTTAGGGAATGAGCACCCATATCAGCAGAGTGGTGCTACATAGGGAATTCAGAAAACACCACAAGGAAGAGGGGAAGGACAGTTACATATAGTGCATCCTACACTTGGGGAAAGTGAGGTTGGTCCATAGACAATGAGAGGTATTATTCTTGTTCCTTCTAATTTACCTAATTCCTTATTTGATATTGGTGCCTCTTATTCCTTTATATCTATAAATATTGTTAATGGATTGAGCCTGGAGGTGGATTCCATAAGTGGGGTGATGATTATAGTCACACTATTGGGAACACGGTCTAGGTATATCTGTTTATGCAAGGGATGTTCGCTAGAGATTCGAGAGTATCTTTTTATTTGGGATATCTATGTCCTTGATATAGTGGGCTTAACTTGATTATGGGTATGGATAGGATAGACACATACCGAGCCCCCATAGATTGTTATCGTAGGATAGTGACCATTGTATAACTTGAGGGTGAATAGTTTATTCATCATGGAGATTGGGATATCCATATAGGATGAGTGGGTCCAATTACTCAACAACTTTAAGAGCTCACAGCCCAAGTTTCTTGTCTTTCGCAAGATTATGGGAGTGGTAGGCAAGATGTCCTTCCACCAGTAGTAGAACAGTTTTAGGATGTCTTTCTTAAATACCTTTAAAGGTTTCCACTTGAGATTGTTGTGGAATTCAAGATTGAGATCATGTCGGGTGTTGAAATGATATCTATTTCACCTTAAAGAATGGCACCGACTGAGATGCAAGAGCTCAAACCTCATTTAGAGGAGTTGGAGGATAAAGGGTTTGTCTATCCAAGTATGTCACCTTGGGGATCACCTATTTTGTTTGCAAATAAGGAATATGGAAGTTTACGTTTTTTTTTCAATTACTGGAAGTTGAATAAAATGATTTTGAGGAACTGATATCCTCTTCCACATATCGATGATCTATTTGACTAAATCAAGGGGCTTCTGTGTTCTCAAAGATTGATATGAGATTAGGGTATCATCTGGTGAGAGTTCAGACCTCTGATATACCAAGAACTACTTTAAGAATCAGGTATGTCCTTTATGAGTTTTTTGTAATTCCATTTGGGTTGACAAATTCTCTAGCAATTTTTATGGCCTTAATGAAGAAGATCTTTCATATGTACTTAGATCAGTTTGTGGTGGTGTTTGTGGATGACATCTTGGTGTACTCTAAGACTCATGACGATCATGCCCAATATCTTTACATCATCCTGGGTACACTGAGAGAGCATTGGCTATATGCCAATCTATCTAAATGTCTTTTTTGGGTTGATAGGGTACACTTTTTGGGGCACATCATCTTGGAAGAATTTGTGGTAGTGGACCTAGAAAAGGTGCAGGCAGTGGTTTCTTGGGAGTATCCCAAAAATGTTTTTTATATCTGAATATTTTTGGGATTAGTTGGTTATTACATGTGTTTTATCCAAGACTTCTCACATTTGGAAGCACCACTTTCAAGTTTGGAAAATAAAGGGGTAAAGTTTGATTGGACAGAAGCATGCGATAATTCTTTTCAGGAGTTGAACAAGTGATTGAAATCAGAACCAATTTTGATATTACCTGAGTAAAGTGTGGAGTACATGGTGTATTGTGACACTTCTGGGATCGGACATGGAGCTGTGTTGGTGCAAGAGGATCAATTCATTGCTTATGTGTCTTGGTAGCTAAGGCCACATGAAAGGAATTACCCTTCACATGACCTTGAGTTAACTGTAATGGTTTATGATCTTAAGTGTTGGTGACACTATCTTTTGGGTGAAACATTTACAGTTTTTATGGATCACAAAATCTTGAAGTATATATTTTCATATCTCGACTAGAATCATCAGCAGTGAAGATGGGTAGAATATATGCAGTCCTTTGATTTTGGTCTTAAATACACACCTAGGAAGGGGAATTGTGTTGTTGATGCCTTGAGTAGGAAAACTCAGACATAGTTGGTACATGAGTCAAGTGCAGAGTGTAAGATGGTGACTTTGCTGTTGGAAATGAATGTGGTTGTTCAAGAGAGTCAGGAGAGGATGACTTTGGTTTCTATAGTAGTGGATTCTACACTCTTAAGACAAATCTATTATATGTAGTATGAGGATCTAAATTTTTTAGCTTTATGAGACAACCATGAAGGTGGGGTGACACCTTCAGAAATAATAATAGATGAGGATGAGATCATCTATGTGAAAAATTGGGATGTTGTGGAAACAAGTATGCGAGAGGAACTCATGCGAGGATTTTGTGCCTCGAAGTGGTTGGTACATCCTGTGGTGGAAAAAATGTATTGTGACCAATGATGATAGTTTTGATGGATAGGCATGAAAAAGTAGATAGCCAGGTTCATAACAAGATGTTTCACCTGTTAGTATGTGAAGGTAGATCATCCACTTCCTAATGGCCTATTCTAGTCATTGCCTATTCTGGAATGGAAGTAGGATGACACGGCTATTAATTCCATGGTAGGATTTCCAAGGAACTTAGGGAGAATGATTCTATTTGGTTAATTGTGGATCAACTAATGAAGGTATCACATTTCATGACTATCAGGGAAACCATTATTGTAGAGCAGTTGGGAAAACAATATGTGTGAGAGATATTTCATTTCCATGGGGTGCCGCAAACAATAGATTTAGATTGTTATTTGCACTTTACTTCATGATTCTGGAAGGTATTACATAAGGGTCTTGGTATACAAATTATGTTAAGTATGTCCTTTCACCCACATATGGATGGGCAGTTAGAGCATACCATACAGGTGTTAGAGGATATGATATGAGCATGTGTGCCTGCCTTTGGTAGTTCTTGGAATAATCACTTGGATTTAGTGGAGTTCTCATATAAAAAAGTTATTAGGAAACTATACAAATGGCACAATATGAGGCACTGTATGGAAGACATTGTAGATCACTCATATATTAATTAGAGGTGGGTGAGTCAGAGCTGTTGGGACTGAGTCTCGTTTAGGAGACATCAGAGCAAGTGCAGTTGATTCAGAAACATATGGCTACAGATTAGAGTAAGTAGAATTTGTATGTTTATAGACATAAATGGCCCATATAGTTTACATAGGGTCATAATTTCTTCCTTTGGGTGTCTCCTAGATTGGTTCACCACAGGATATAGAGGTAGGTAAAGTTGGTGCCGATTTTTGTAGGACCGTTTGAGGTGCTGGAGAGAATCGCGCTGGTGGCATACCGATTACCACTTCCATAGAAATTCGGCACTATACATGATTTTTTTCAATGTGTCACAAATATGGAAGTATCACCCCAACCCTTCTCATTTTATTTATGTAGAAGAGGTTGACCTCGAGATAGATGTTTCCTTTGAGGAGAATCTGATATGCATTCTGGGTCATAGTGAGAAAGTGTTATGGGGAAAGACTGTGTCGTTAGTTCATGTGTTAGGGAATCATGGAAGTGTTTAAGATGAAAAATGGGAAGAAGAAGAGAACATGAGGTCTCAATGGCCTAATATTTTTGGCTCGGAATCTTAGATATGATTTGGAGTGCAGCTTGAGGATGAGCTATTATAAGGTGGGAATATTGTAAGATCCCAACATTTTCTAGAGCAATCTCGACTATTTTTTCAGGTAAATTTTGTTTTTATTAAGTACCTTTGTCTTATGATATGACATGGGGTGTGTTTTGGTGAATTTTTTAAGGAACTTGGGAGGACAAGAGGCTATGCACGGTTTGTGCACAGTTCGGCCAAACCGTGCGAATAGTGGAGATCAGCATGGTTGGTGCACGGTTTGCCTAACTGTATTCCATCAAGCCATGAGGATAGTGGAAGATAGCATGGTTGGCACACAATTTGGCCTAACTGTGCGGCCTCCTAGGTGAAATGATTCACATATAGTAGTTTAATCCAGAAACTGGTTTTAAAACAACCTGAACCCCCGAAACCACTCTAATTCAACCTACTCTCGAGATTGACAATTTACAGGTGATCTCAGAGCCTTATTGTGGAATTCCAAGGAAATCCTAATACTGTTAATTGAGATCAAAATCCTATATTGAAGATCTATTCTTGTTCTGGTATATCGATTTCATCCTGATGTTTCTCCAATCCTTTCTCTTATCTTTTCAAAATCTTTTCATCAAATATCTCCCCCATTTTCTGGGATCTAAACCTATTAGTTGACATCTAGATCTTCGATTGTGGATCTAGATCTATATTTTCAATATCTTGATGCCTTTGATCTTAATTTTGGTTTAGGTATTTAGATCTTAAGCTTGATCTATGACGTTGTGCCGCTCAAATTTTTGGAGATTTTTGTTGGGCTAACTTCTATCAATAAACTGTGGTAAGTGGTCTAAATCAAACTCCCATAGTCAATATATTGATATGTGTATGTGATTTTATGATTTTCTTGATAACTTGGGTAATTTATTTCCTAAATTGTATTAATTAGGAAAGTGGAATTTAATTGAGGTTCCTAAGTGATTAATTAATAATTAAATCATTGAAAAATTATGGGGGGTTTCCCGAATATATATTTTGGAGATTTTTTATGGGTTGAGATATATTAATTGAGATATTTAATTGATTGTGACAAGATAATTAATTGGGGGAATTTATTATTAATTCATGTTTGGATATGTAAGATAATTAATTGTGATAATTAATTATGTTCCATGATATTGACCAAAGATAATTAATTGAGAATATTAATTACATTCCATTATATTTATCAAAGATAATTAATTATGAGAATTAATTATGACAAGTTGATATTTGATATGGAAAAATAATTTTGAAAAATTAATTATAGAATAAGAATTGTGTTGATTGATTAATTAATTGAGGAATTAATTAATGGGTAATGTGCTTAGTTAATTTTTGAGTTAACTAATAGTCTTTTAAATGTTTAAAAAAGCATTGGATTAGTAATGGAATGATGTGGAAAATTCTTTTGAATTAAATAATGATTAAATTTTTGAAATATTTGTGGTTCTAGACAAGGTTTTCTATACCAATTAGAATTTGGGACTTGTACATGGAATTCATCCCCAATAGCTTTCCAAAATAACAACCTACACAGAATGAGATAAAGAGTGATGGGAATGATGACCTATACTCAATGATATTTTAGGGAGTTAGTCATGGTGACCTACACCAAATGAATAATAATAAATACTGATGATTCAATGAGATTGTGGTTCTTGACATGATGTTCAACACCAAATGAATGATAATAGTGAATGATGATTCAAGTGGGGAAACATGAATTGAAACTGTGAATAATGTTATGATTAAAGGTTAAATGAAATTGTGATATTTGTTTAATTATGAATTATATTTATTGCTTTATAAAACTGCATGCACTAACTTTTGACAAGACTTATTTTAGACATTATTGGTGGTGGCATACTGAGTTGTACTCACACCCTATTCGGGCTTCCTGAATGGCACCCGAGTAGACTTTGTTATTGTAGGAAATGATAAGGGAAAGGCCCTGGGAGAGGTTTATATTTGGGATTGGATATTGGGAGAGGGAATCAGATGTGGTTCAAGACCCACTTTGGATTCTTTGTGTCTTTACTTTTAGTTGAATTTTAGATAGATGACACTGGCATTGTCCTAGCCTATTTTACCTTTCATTTGAGTATTGTATTTTCTGGTTTTGATTATCATATAACATGGTATTGTTTGAGTTATTTATACACTTACACACATGGTTATTATTGTTTTCTTCCACTGGTGTTTTGATTCTAATAAAAGAAGTTATTATCTCCCCAAGGTAGACTTACCAAACCCTCACTTCTAGTAAACACTCTCTAGTTTATGGGGATGAGTGCTTGAGGTCATGTGGAAAACCACCTCGGGGCACCGTTTAGTGGCTCCCTGGTCAGGATGTCACATTATATATATCATAGGCATAAAAAATAATTAATATGTCAAGTTTAACTATAAATACTATCAAATCATAGTAAATCAGACATCAAGACTTATTTCCTATATCATAATGAATTTACCATCATCACATGTTTCCCATAATGGATTAGGCTTCCCTACCTGTTTCCTATAGTGGATCAGGTACAATGACTTATTTCCTATTATTATCTTATGAAATATAAATTTTTACCCAATTCATTAGAGGAATATATAATTCCAGGCATGCCCATCACATAATGAAAACCATGCATATGTGTTATATAATATCATAAAACATTTTTGATGTCATTATAACATAACCCGTGGAAAGGAAATGGGTTTTATAAGAATTTCATCATTTCATAATATCATAACCCATGGAAAATAAATGATTTCAATAATAATCTCATCATCATAACCACCGATAGAAATAATAAAGATGGTATCATTAAATCATATCCCCATAAAATCATAATTAACATCAAATGATGTTATCATATATTTAAATTCTTTTAAAATAGCACGAGAATATTTCTTTAGGAAAATAAAATTTCTCTTGGAAATAAATTATTTAGTATAAAAATTTCACAAATATTAATGAAAACATTTTCTTTGAAACACACCTTAGAAACTGGTAATGTAATATTCTAATTATTGATAATGCCTAATGGAGTTAAATTCCCTTCAATCCATGTATGTTAAAACAAATATTCCTTTCAAATTTTTGGTCAAAAGTAAAAATTACCTCATTTGTAAAATGATAGTAAGATACCTTTTTAATGAATTTTTAAAAAATAAAACATGTGTAAAAATTAATTTAAAAAATAATTATATAAAAATCAAAATCACTCTTGAAAACATGGACATGAAAGAAAAAAATCCCAATCAAATAGTAAAACATTGTCGATTTTCCATAAAAACATTCTTTTGATCTCTTGAGTGAAAAAAGTGAGGAAAATAAAAAGAAAATATGTATTCCTTATAAATAACTAGAGGATAATAAAAATTAAATATATTTAATAGATAATTATAATATAAATTCCTCAATATAAATTCATGTTTAAACAATCCCGAATAAAATGGGATTGAGATGTAAATCCCTTACTACAAGACTCATCTTTCTTCATACACGTTTGAAACTTCTATATAATAAATATATATTTATTATATATTTATTCCAAAACCATAATAATTCATATAATATAATATATGATTTACTTATAACATTTTCTCACCTATATATTGATAATTTAATTAAATTCAAAATTTCAGGTTATAACTCCTTCACTTTTCATACATCTTTCGATTCGGCAATCTTGATCATTATAAGTAGATCACAGTTCCATCATCTACATAATTTTAATAATGATAATAAATATTATATATATTTATTATATATATATTTATAGTTATCTATAAAATTTTTATATAGAAAAATTCATTACCATGTTTATTGAGATGGTAGGTCGTATGTATGCAAGAACATTGTTTTGAATCATCAAAAGATGAAAGTAAATAAATTTAAATAATAATTGACCTTTAAATAATAATTATTTTATAATATATATCATATAAATTAAATAAAATTATCTTTAATATCATGCATTAAAAATATAAGTGAAAAAAATCACATAGCTTTATGGAGGTGGTAATCCACACGTACATACGAGCAAAGTTATCATTTTCCAAAAGATGTGAACAAGAAGGATAATGTTTTTTCCATAATCATAATTATCATTAAGTGTATTTAATATACTAATTTTATCATTTTATAATGTATTTAAAACATTTATAGGAGTTATAAAAAGAAATAAAATATAAAATGCTTGGTTAAGACTTATACCTCTTGGTTGAGAAACCCTCTTTGGCTTACACCTTATGCCCTAAAAAGATAGTTTTTGGAAACCAAAAATGATCTAGGATGAGTTTAAGTAATCCATAATGAAATTATGTATGTTATTTTCTAAGATATAAGGCCCAATTATTGTAATTAATAAAGGAGATGAGGCATTCTTTTATAAGTGTAGGGAGGGGCACTCTTAGATTTACTTAAAGTATTAATTTACTGTAAATTAATTTTCATTCAAAAATGGATCAAAATTGATATAATTATAAAATAATATTTTTATTCCTCTAAATATTATAATATAATAAAAGTTCTACATGTTTTCGTTATGTTTTTACCCTTATCTCTTCATTTTAACCCTCCGTTAACCCTTTTGAGAATAACTGAAATATCAAATATCTCTACAATTTAAGGGTTCAGAATATATCCATAAAAGAAAGTGACTCATAAATGAAAAAAAATTTATATTTTAAAACCTGAACCATTATCTTGGTTATAGATTTTAAATTTATAAATTTTAAATCATTTAATAAAATATTTTTATTGTAAAATATCATTATTTTCATTTTTAGAACCATTCATTTTATTTGACTTTGAAAACAACCTGAAGGAAACAAAATATAATATAAACCTTTATGAAATTCCTAATATGTTATATGTATCTAAAAAATTATGTAACCCAATAATTCATCCAAATTTTATTATGTTTAGTATTTTTAAATTCATTTATTTTATTTTTCTATTTATTGAATAAATATTATTCCAGAATTATGTAACCATTTAAGGTATATATTTAGACACTAAAAGTTAAAAATAAATTATCATGATAAAAAAATTAATTCTTATTTAAAATAATCATCTATTACATAAATTATCATCTTTGTGTCCGTATAAAAAAAATTATACATATTTAAGTCAAGAGAGTGAAATTTTGTATTTATTCTTTTCTTAAATTAATATAATGGTCATAGTCAAAGAAAAATGGAAATATGTGGTCATATATTAGATAATTATATGGAAAGTTTCAAACTAAACTCTTATAATTGTATAAATTTAAGTTTTGGAATGAATTTGAATCCTTATCACATTAGTTTTAACCCTAATTAAATCATTTTTCCTTTACCACGATAGCATAATATACTATGATTACAATTCATATTGACCCAAAATAAAAGTCAAATATTCACCAAACATGGAAATCCTAATTAAAAATATGGAAACCATTTTTATGTATTTAATTTCTATAAGTTTTAGGAATAAATTTAAGAAAAAAATCAAAATTCAATGGAAAATAGTTCTTCGGAAAAATTCCTTTTTAAGTGTAAAAATTTTTGCATACTAAATTCAACCATAAAATTTATTACTATCAAATTATTTATGTTATTAATAATATAATAGAACAAATTTTATTTTGAAACCATTTTAAAACAAAATTTACCTTTTTAAATGTTCGAAACAAAAAATTATTTTCAATAAAAATTGGTATTTTCACTATTCGCTGGAAAACCAATATTTTTAGAAAAATCCCGAATATTCACCCTAATATATTTTGGATATATATATTTATAAAATTATATCCATTTTTTAAAATATAATTTCTAATACTTATATAAATTAATAATAAATATTCACTTACAAAAAGCAATAAAACCCGTTTTTGATGAAACTGTGTTTTTTTAAGAATACAAGGACTTTTCTAAAAATCGTGTTCTTAATAATTTTTTATTTTTTATTTTTTATTACCAATATATATATAATAATTTGGTTAATACTATTCTTATTCACCAATTGGAAATCTAGGAAATAACTCTCACATTAAACAATAATATTTCAACTGTGTAAAGTGGTTTATTTTGACTCAGTGTTGTGTGTAAAGAAATCTATCAAAGAAATAAAATTTATTTCTAGATGAAAATATCATAAAATCTTGTGGGATTACATTCTAACCCTCTTGAAATTAATTTCACACTTGAATTTTGATCACTCTAATATAAAAAATTTAGTATATCTCGATTTGATCACATCATCAAGCTTCTAAGTAGCTTACTCTAATTTTTGGTTTCACCAAAAACTTTTGACCAAGTCAGTAGTCTTGTTTCATAACACTATCTATCTATAATCTATAATGTCTACTATTTTTTTCTCATAAGATGTATTTTTTTCTAGTTACACAAACTATGAGTTCAGTACATGTGAAGGATCAGATATGTACTTCCTCAGGATATATATATGGAACAAAAAGTGGCATTGAGAGATATTCAGTGGAAGTTCCAAATGATAAGATACTATTCCAATATGATAAATAATCTTAAAGGGATAGATATGTATAGGGGTCAACATTCCCATCATTCAAAATTTTATAAGCTTCTTCCAAGGAGATATTCCTAGGAATACCTTTTCACTAACTTTGAACTATAGTAAGATCTCGACCTTTTCAAGAGTTGACTCAGGCTTGTTTCATGAACTATTTTATCCTTATTTGAGTAATTTTCATTTGGGTAGTACTTTAGGGTGTTTTGGGTGAAAATTAATAAAAATGGAAGAAAAGCAGTTTTACATGGTAGGGTCATGGTTAGAGAAAACCATTAACCCATCCCAGAAACCATAAAACCCTAGACAGTGGGGGTTCACATGGCTGGTGCACAGTTTATCAAACCATTCACCCAAAAGAGAGAAGTTGTGCACTCATAAAACAATAGGTGAACGGTTAGAACATGGTTAGGTAAAATCATGGGCCCCTTCAAAGAAAACCATACACATTATTTTTAATTGTCCAAAAAATAGTTTTAAATCCACCCAAACCCTTGAAACTTCACCCATTCAACCCAAACCTAGACCCTTATGATTTTGGATAATTTCAGAGCTTTTTAGTAGGATTTTAAGGTCACACATCCTCTGTTCTTTACGATTCGAAGCCCGAATAAAAGATCTTCTCCTCTCCCGGTAAGTGGATTTTATACAATTGTTTTTCCGTTCATCCTCTTTCTCTCGTTCTTTTAGTGGGAGGTAATACTCTTTTTTTCTTGATCTATATCTATATTTGGTGAATCTAGATCAATTATTTTGTATCAACATTTTTAATTAAAATATATTTTTTATTTAATCTTGATTTTGGTTTTTGAGACTCAGATATAGATCTATGTCGTTATGCCACTCAATTTTTGGGGATTACCATTGGGCAATTATCCTTGAAAAATGTGAGGTGGGTGGTCTAATATTTTTTTATCATAGCCTTGATTTTGATTAAGTGTATGTGATTGTATAATTTCTAGACTTCTTTAGAAATTATATTTCTTGATTAATTAATTTAAAGGGTGAATTGATTAATGGAGGATTTTTGGAATTGGGTGATTTGGGAATGATTAATTATAGAATTGATTGTAGGATATTGATATCACAAATTGGGGATAATTAATTATAGAATTAATTGTATGATATTGATGTTATAAATTAAGAGTAATTAATTGTTAAATTAACTATTGGGACATGACATTTTGTAACAGAAGGAATGTGATTAATTAATTGAGGAATTTAATTAATGGATTGATATACATTAACTAATTGTTGAGTTAATCAATGTGATGGATGTGGTTAATTAATTGTAGAGTTAACTGACGGAAAGATTTTGATTAATTAACATTGGATTAACTAATGGTATTCATTAGGGTAAAAGGATATAGGTTCATTAGAATTGGATGATATGATATAGTGAAGCATGTGATATTGTGATATATGAGATATATGTGATATATGTGAATGATTGATATATTAGTGTGGGAAATGGACCGATGCTCCCAATACCCATAGAATGAAATAGTGCTTGCATGTGAATATTGTATGGGATAGAGACTAATTCTCCAAATACCCATGGGTTGTGGGATAAGGACTGATTCTCCAAATACCCATGAGGTGCTAGACATGATGTTTTCCACCCATAATATTAGAATTGGGATATGGTACCAAGTACCCTTGTTAGTGAATTGAATTAAAATGAAAAATGCAAACAAATTTATTGAATGAATTATGAATTGATGATGTGAATAGTTTAGACTCTAGAATGGGTCAAAGAAGGTATTGAGGTTCGGGTGTCCATAGGATCACAGGGGTTTATGTGCTAAATATAGAATATTTAAAAATGTGATAAATTATTTATTTAGGCATTATACATATTTATTTATACAATGTCATGCTTTGTTATTGATTGGATTTTTTTTAGACACCATTTTTGGTGGCCTACTGATTTGTAATCACACCCTACTTAGGTTTCCTAATCGGTAGCCAAATAGAAATTCTTATTGCATTACAGATTAAGAGAAAAAACCATGTGTTATATGGATGGGTTGGGGATAAAGCATAGATGAGGGAATCAGACGTGGTTCGGGACCCGCTTGGGAGCTATTAGCATCTTTATTTTTGAGTTTCATTTTTGATACTCTACACGTATATTAGCATGGAATATTTTCTGTTTGGTTTTGACATTTTGTTTCCAACACTATTACAAACCGGCCTTTAACAACGCCGGAATTTATCAGAACTAGAAAAATGAACTGAGAAAGTCCATCTTTATCAGTGCATTTTGTTTAGCACTGATAAAAGGTCACCTTAATCAGTGCTTCATTTTAGCACTGATAAAAGTTACCCTTTATCAGCGCTTTATTTTTTGAACTGATGAAAGTTACCCTTTATGATGGCTAATAATAAATTGTTTATAAATGGAAACCTTTATATGTGATTTATTAGCACTAGTAAAGGTTTCGAAAATTTAAAAAATGAAATTAACAATTTCATTAATTAAAAAATTATTTTTAAAAGTGAATAAATATATATAAACATTTTAAAAATTAATAAATAGTATATATTAAATATATATATATATATATGTAAACTTCAAAAAATAAAATAATTAAACAAATAAAAATTTAAAATGAGTAAATTAAGAAAAATATTAAACATATTATTAATTAAATCATTATTCAAAAAAATGAATAATTTATTATGTATATATACAGATTATAAATATTGATAAATAGTATATATTAAATAAACATATATAAATGAATATATACTTAAACAAAAATATTAAATATGAATAAATTACAAAATTATTTAAAAATTTATTAATGAAACAATTATTAATAAAAATTAATAAGTATAATATATATATATATATATTAATTATAAGTAGTGGTAAATAATATATGTCAAATATAAATATATATATTTATATATAGTTAATGAAATGTGAATTAAAAACATATTAATGTCTTATTCATTTTTAATGTTGTTTGATTTTCCAATTTAACATATATCAAATGTGGTGTGTTACACTGATTTCATATACATATATATATGTAATTTATGCAGTTTATATACAAACGCACACACAAATATATCTACACAACATATAGAAACACATACACCTAATATTTTTGTAATTTATTCAAATTTCAGTATATTTTATAATTTCATTGATAACATGATATATATAAAATATTATATTTTTAATTGCTCAATTTTATTTATTTATTTTTCATACTAATAAATTCAGGGCATTCATTTTTAATATTTTTTTTTTTGTAATTTTTTTCATTTTCTATTATTTATTAATATGTACTTATTTATTATGTTTTATTATTTTCAATATGTATTCATATTTAGTTAAATATATATATATATATCAATATTTTTTTAATAATGTATATTTAATTTAAAAAAAATATCCATTTTTTAATATCTTTAAAATGCACTCATTTTAAATTAGTCAATTTCACATGCTTTTAAAATGATTGTATTTAAGATTATACATCCACTAAGAGTGTTAAAAATATATGTGTAAACAAATATTTATAAATAAATATATTTATAAATTCATATTTAATATATTTATAAATTTATATATTTATAAGTTTTATAAATAAATTATTTTTATTTTTAAAATAAGATTTTATATAATTATAAATAAATAACAATATATATTTAATAATTATAAAATTATAATTACTTTATTTAAATAAATCCTTTATCAGCGCTAAAATTTTATCACTGAGAAAGATGTTTTTTATCAGTGCTTTCTGGGGGTTGATAAATCTCAAGATTTATCAATTCTTTTTAGTGGGATAAAGATCTATTTTATCAGTGCTTATCAATTTAACACTGATAGATTGGATCTTTATCAGCTCTTTTTTGAAATCATTGTTAAAAGTGTTCCAGGTCTTTTTAAAAGAACCCTAACCGGTACACACTCATCATGATTCTGAATCTCTCGTGGAACTACTTTTCTACCTGTGTAACTCTACTACAATCCATTGGATGAATCAAGGATATTATCCAATGTATGTTATTTTCTAATTTTCCTATATCGTTTTTTGATCTTTTGGGTTCCTCATTTTTTCTTTTTGCACTGTTCTTAACCATGAAGAACTCTACATCACATATCCTCGCCACTGCTGGTGTAACTCCTATATGCATTTTAATGTCTTGTTGAAAAGATGAATATATGTAGTTTAACTTCATGCAACCAGGATGAGAGAATTTGTGCAATTTAACTTCTGAGCTCTATGATGAATTTGTGTAGTTTAATGTCATGCAACCAAGATGAGAGATGTTGTGAGGTTTAACATTTTTCCTCTAGAATTAATTTTTGTAGTTTAATATCATATAACTAGGATGGGATACATTGTGCAGTTTAATACATGGTTGTCTAGATGAATTTTTATAGTTTTACATCATGAAAACAATATGAGAGACACTACAAAGTTTAACATATTTCATCTAGGATGAATTTGTGCACTTTAACATCATGGAAGCTTGACGAGAGATGATTGATGACCACTATGAAAATTATTTCTTGATAAATATTGTATTACTGTGGGTTTTAACTCATTCCTCATCCATTGTGGCCAATGTACATGCTCTGTTTTGTGGATTACATTGGCTTGGTTTTCTAAAATAGTTTTTGGAATGGGAAAATTATTTCTAGAATTGGATTTTTTTTTAAAAATACGGGTTGTTGTGTTGTCAAAAGTGGCCTTAGAAGAAGGTGGTTTGAAATTGAAAATGAAATAGAGGTTTTAGAAGATATAATTCTTGTTTTTTTATGAAAAATGGCTTGTGAACCAATTGTTTTTGGCCCAAGATATTTCTTTTGGTTATTTTTCAGATTGATTTTGAACCTGATTTAATAATTTTGGTGTTTTCCAGAATATGCTGACTAGAAAGGTCCTCAAAGTTTCTAGTGGGTCTCACCCTATTTCTAGTTCTTCTAATTTTATTCCCATATTACGTGGAAATTGAGGTTTTTTATAGGTAGTGAAGTGGATTTAGGAAGTTGGGCATGTCTTTAGAGTGTTTGGAACTCTCAAAGTTGTTATAGTTCTTGCTTTTTTGGTCTTCTTGGAGATCCAGCTTTGGAAGAATGGGAGTTGTTTTCCCCACCAACAATGCAAGTTAGGATTGTGTGGGAAGATTTTAATACCCAATTTTTTGATGGTTTACACCTGAGGAGGTGAATATGAAGAAACTTGAAGATCTCATGAGTTTCTAGCAAGGTTAGTGTATGGTGAAGGTTTATGTTGAACACTTCAAATAGATGGTTTCCTTTTTTCCGGAGGTGGTATCGAAGGATATGTTGAAAGATTCTATTATCATTAGGGGTATTTATCCATAGATCATGTATAGAGTCCTCTTCTCCAAGGATCTCCATTTTGAGAATTTGGTGGAGGAAGCATTTTCGGATGAGTTTTTGTGAAAGAATCATAAACATGTTGGCTCTATTGTTGTCTCTCGTGTTGGGGTGAAGATGTTCAGAGTTTCCTATTTTTGTTTTTTTTCTATTGTAGGTTTATCTTTAATTATAATAGTGTTATGAAACTATTCTTTGGTATTTCAAATGGCCTTTTTTAATGTGAACCTTTAAATGGTTGGCCTTTCATGAATTAGTTCCCACCTTTCTATTGTACTTGTTTGGAGATGTCTATTTTTTGTCGAAATCTATCTTTGTTCCTTGTGTACAAGTTTATTTGTATTATATATTTTGATCATTTCTACTATTATTTCTACTGATGTAGTTTGTTGGATGAATGTTGATGTCTTTTTGTATACATTGATCAATGATTCCAAAATATGGATTGGTTGAGAATTACTCACAAATTTAATTAAAAAACTAATTTTTATCTGTAAACTTCACTATTATTGGATAACTACCGCTTATCATAACATCTGAACTAATCTTCCTACCTTGAGTCTGCATGATTCTCTCATCTCACACACACTCACCACTATTTGTATCATATCACAATTCAATATTCACTTTTCCTTCTCTTCCGACACCCATTTACTATATGCATGAAACTTCATGAATAATGCATCATTACAAGTAGTAAATGGGTACAAGAAGATAAAGAATAGTAAATAATGAATGGAAATATGATATAGATGGTGGAAAGTGTTTTTTGGATGACTGCATCATAGGGATGCTGGGAAATAAATTCAGGTATGAATATATGCTAAGAAGTAGTTAACCAATAGTAGTGAAGTGCACAGAGAATCCTTAATTTTGTTATTAAATTATATCTGGACCAAATAAAACCATTGTAAATATGTAAGGGTAATGTTACAATATACTTTTTATATTTTAATAAAAAAATATATAATTAAATTTTGATTTTATTTTCATTATTCCTTGCAAAGATCATTTATTTCAGAAGATTTCTATCCACCTGTCATGCCTTTGTAGGAAGAGAAATGATGATATCTATGATCAATCACATAGGTAATCATGAGGTTTGGATAGTAAAATTATTTTCCATATAATTAATTCATTGTTTTATATTTATGTTTAATTTCGTTCTTTTTTGTATTACTTGTGTAATAATTATATTTTTTACAGGTGGATTATTTTGTTCGATTTGGGGTGCTCTTTCTAACTCTCATGATTCTTCTACCTTAGAATTTTTTCAACCCTGTAGTGTTGCATTTATCACTTTCTTTTAAGTTATCTATATTCCCTGTGTAGGAAGAGCAACATCGCTACCTCTATTATATTAAAAGGTAATCTTGATATTTGCACAGTAAAATCATGGTCCATAAAATTAATTTATTTTTTCATATTTATGTTTAATTTATTTCCTTTTAGTATTACTCGTAATAATTTATTTCATATACAAGAGGATTCTTTTTTTTTTGAGTTGATGTGGTTTGTTTGAAGTTTCTCATGTATTATTGGCAGTTCGTTAAAAAAATTCAATGAAAATCATGTTATCATTGACAATTAGGAATGTTTTTGAATGTATGTAATAATTTTTATTTATTTAATTGTATAACAAATGTTTCAAATGTTTATAATATAGTTTTTTTGTATTTGTGTTGTAAATTTAATTTCATTTAAATTATTTATTGCGACTTGTTTTTGTTGATATATGGTGTGTTTTCGGTGTGTTTCTAGTGTGTTTTTTGTGTAATTCGGTTGTTGTGGGGTGATGGTACAACACAATGTAGTGTGGACCTTTATCAGTGATTTTAAAAGTGATGATAAAGAACACATTTATCAGTAATTTTAAAAGAAGTGATAAAGGACACATATATCAGTTCTTATAAAAGCGGTGATAAAGGTATAATTTATCATCACTTCAACAACAATGATTAAAATTACTTTATCAGTGCTTATAAAAGTGTCGATAAAGGATTATTTTAGCGGTGATAAATAAAATTACTGATAAATGGGTCCTTTATCACTACTTTTAAAAGTGCTCATCAAGGTCTCATTTATCAGTGCTTTTGTTAGCACTGATAAATTTCTCCTTTATCAGCGCTTTTTCATCACTGATAAAAGTCCTGAGATTTTAATGTCTCTCATGTTGTCAGTGCTTTTCTAGCACTGATAAAGTCTATTTCTAGAACTATTAAAGGCTGTTTTTGTATTTGTGTAGTTTGATCATCTTGTGATCTTGGTACTGTTTTGTTTACCATTATATATTATTATTTGATCGTTTTCTATTTTTTTTGTTGGTTTATCACTCTAATAAAAGAGTTTATAGTCTCCCTATGATCAATATTGACCATATCTTATAGTTTAATCCTCTGTAATTTTGGGAGGCATTCTTGAGGTTATGTGGTGAACTATATCAAGGCACTAGGGTGTGGAACTCAGGTCGAGGCATTACAAAGTGGTATTAAAGGCATGTTTTATTTTCTTTCTTATTTTGTATTACTATTTTGGGAAAGGTATACAAAAGAATAGGAAGAGTTATGTCTTATTTATGATCTCATGCAAGGGATTTTCAAACCCATATATGTGGGGGAAACCCAATTTCATGGGGTGGGATTGTTGTTATTATTGTTTGTTCTTACAGTTGAATGTTATTTTATCTTGGGTGAGGGGCTTGTTGTGTGATGTAATTATTATTTCTGATAATTGTTGAGAATTTAATCGTATCCTAATGTGGAATAGGAGTTGAGTTTTCAAGCATCATTCTAGGCAATTGGGGTTATTGTGACATTAATCATTTTAGGCATCCATGGGAAAACTGGTTTTTGGTAGATTGTTGGACTTGAATTGTTTTTTCTTTTGTTGTATAAAATTAAATTAAAAATGGTGTCTAACATGAAATTGAAAAAAGATTATAAAATTATGCAATTTAATAATAAAGGGGTGTCTAATGAGAAACTTGATTATTAGAATGTGTTTACCCTTGTTAATCGAGACCTATATGTATGATGGTTAAGGGTGGTGATAGCGGCTCGGTTTTGACTGTGTGGTGAGGTTTTTGGAAAAGTATTTTTAAATAATTTTATGATTTTCCACTTATGTAAATGTGATAAAGTTTTCTTATGAGTCATAAGGTGTGTGTTTGTAATTTTAGTGATATGTCTCCATGATGATGCTTTTTCAGAGGATGAAAAGAGTATGTGGATAGAGTTGCTCCACCAGTAGTGGAACCCGAGGCACCGATTGTGCAAATTGAGGAAGTAGGGAAGAAGTTCGCTGAGAACTTCTCTCACTTATTGAAATTCATGTAAAGAGACCCCAGGAAGTTCATGAAAAGAATTTATGATCTAATGAGGGAGTTCCAGTTGCATTACACTCTTGATTTTACTAGAGAGGGTGGACCTAAGGGAGATAAGTTCTGTATTGATTCTATCTGGACTATACTTAACCGCTTGGATACTCTTTCTAAGAAGATATTAAATCAATTTTCTTATATGTTACATGGTCAGGTGAAGTGTTGGTGGGACATATAGACTTGAGATGGACAATTGGAAGCTATGGAATGGAATGAATTTTAAGGGAAGTTTCAGGAGCACTTATATCTAGATTGATAGAGACAGGATAGAGTATTTGATTTTATGATTTTGAATAAGGGGAGCGTGTCTATGATGGACTATGCTGGATGCTTCATAGATTTTCATTGCTTCTCTCTAATGTTGGTAGGAGATGAGTCTATTTTGGAAAATAAATTTCAGGATATACTTAAATGTTAAATTAAGCCCCCTGTGAACATCTATAGGATAAAAAAGTTTCTATAAGTGTTAAATCAGGATATCATTGTTGTGGGTAACTTAAAGTAGGATTCAATTACTGTACATGTGGTTTCTATCCAACAATCAGGAGGTATGACTTCATAGAATATGAATCATCATTACGAGAGCAATAACCACGGCAATGGGAAGAAAAGTGTCCAGCTAGGGGGATTATTTATTCAAAATCTTACCTAAGTGATTTTCCATTAGTGTGGTAGATCATCCCACCATCATTACCATTTTCCCTGACCATTGGTAGAGTTTCAAGCTTTCAGGAAGATGGTACATTAAGATCGTTTCTCTAGGAACCCATGAGAGATGGTTAATAATGGAGGATCTAAAAAACCAGAGTGTGGGAGGAGGATATTCTACACCATATCAATCTCGCAACTCGAGTTCTACTGTCCAAGGTGGTGGTGGTATTGGGTGTGGTTCTTATAGGAAAGAGTTCCCATTTTAGCAGAGTATTGCAACTCAGGGGAGTTAGACTAGATCATAGGGAAGTGGGGTTGGACAACTATAATCCATTCATCCCACACATGTGGATAGTGATGCTGGACAATTGATAGTGAGAGGTAATATTCTTGTATATTCTACATTATCTAGTGCCTTATTTGATACTCGTACCTATAATTCCTTTATATCTACAAAACTTATAAACCTTTTGATCCTAGAGGTTGATTTTTTGAGCGGGATAATGATGATATATACACCATTGGGAGTACAAGTTAGAGACATCTATTTGTGTATGGGGTATTCTCTTGAGATCAGGGACTACCTTTTTCTTTGGGATTTCTATATTCTTGATATGTCATGATTCTACCTAATTATGGGTATGTACTTGCTAGTTTCATACCAATCCCACATTGATTTTTGTTGGAGGAGGGTGATTTTAACAGCTCCCAAGGGTGAGAACTGTATACATCATGGATAATGGGATATCTAGGCAGGTTGAGAAAGTCCAATTAATTGGAAAATGAGAGATCTCACAGCCCAGGTTTCTAGTATTTTACTTGATGAAGGAGGTGTGAAACCTGATGTTTTTCCTCTAGTAGTCGAACAATTTCAGGATGTTTTTCTTGAAGACTTCTCAGGGATTCTACCTGAGAGGGATGTGGAATTTACAATTGATCTCATACTAGGAGATAATCTAGTTTCTAATCCACCGTACCGAATGGAACTGATAGAGATTCAAGATCTCAATACTCTACTAGAGGAGTTGAATGATAAAGGGTTTGTCCATCTGAGTGTGTCACATTAGGGATCACTTGTGTTGTTTTCAAGGAAGGATAATGATATTTTGAACTTATATGTTGATTACCAGATGTTGAACTAGATGACAGTGAAGAACCTGGATCCTATTCCATGTATCGATGATCTTTTTGACCAGTTGAGAGGAGCTTGTGTGTTCTCAAAGATTGACTTGAGATCAGGTTATTATAAACTATGATTTTGAACTTTTGATTCACCGAGGACTTCATTAAGAAGGAATTATGGCCTATATAAGTTCTTTGTAATGTCGTTTGGGTTGATGAATGAACCTGAGTGTTTGTGTACTTGAGGAAAAAATCTTCTAGCCGTAACTGGATCAGTTTTTTGTAGTCTTTATGGATGATATCTTGGTGTAATCCAAGACTCGTGATGATAATTACCAACATCTTGGCATTATCTTGAGTACATTTAGAGAGCATTAGATATTTGTCAAGCTATCTAAGTGTTAATTATGTATTCATTGGGTACACTTCTTAGGTCACATCATCTCATAGGAAAATGTGTTTGTGGACCTAGATAAAGTATCGGTAGTTTTCTCTTAGGATCATCCCAAAAACATATTCTATATTCATATATTTCTAGGTTTAGCTGGATATTATCAATGATTTATATAGGAATTTTCCTATTTGGAAGCTCCGCTATTGAGCTTGACCAAAAAGAGGATAAATATTGATTGGTCTGAAGAATGAGAGAAGGACTTCTAGGAGTTGAAGAATCATTTTACATCATCAATTATCTTGATCCTACCTGGCCTAGGTGAGGAGTACATTGTGCATTCTGACACTTATTGGATCGGACTTAGAGATGTGTCGATATTGGGAGATCGATTTGTGGGGTATGGGTCTCAGCAGCTGAGGCCACATTAATGGAACTAACCTATTCATGACATCAATAAATCATCATTGGTTTATTCTTTGAAGTGTTGGTGTTATTATGTTTTTGGGAAAAAAGATTATAGTGTTTACCGATCACAAGATTTTGAGGTAAATATTTTCACAAAGATATTTGAATCTTTGATTGCAGAGATAGGTTCAGTATATATCGTCATTTGATTCTAATCAAGAATATATGTTTGGGAAAGGATATATCAGGGATGATTATTTGAGAAGGAAAACTCAAACTCATGTGGATCAAGAGTCTAGTGCTGAGTGGAACATGATGACCTTGCAGGAAGAAATTCATGTGGCGGTTCAAGAGAGTCAGAAGTAGATTACTCTCATATCAGTTTTAGTAGATTCTGCACTTTTAAGATGGATCAGGGAAACATAGTATGAGTATGTGGAGTGTTTGAAACTGATGGAAATCCTTAAAGTTGGGGAGTCACCTTCATATTGGATACTAGATGATAATGAGATCATCTACATCGAGAATTGGGTTATTGTGCCTACGAGTATGCGAGAGGAGTTAATGTGGGAATTTCATGACTCAATGTTGGTGGTACATCCAGGTGTGACTAAAATGGACTGTGACCTATGACTATAATTTTGGTGTTTGGTAATGAAAAAGGATATAGTATGGTTCGTGTAACGATACTACACCTATCAATGGGTAAATTCAGAGCATCAACGACCATGTGGTTTACTACAATCATTGCCCATTATATAGCGGAAATGGGATGGAATGACAATATAATTTTTGGTGGGTCTCTTGAAGACACCATGTAAGAATGAATCCATTTGGTTTGTTTTATATTTACTTATGAATGTTTCGCATTTATTTTCCATACGGGAGACATTCTCGGTGGATTAATTGGGGGATTTGTATGTTCGGGAGATAGTTCATTTATAAGGGGTGCCATAGACTATATTTTCAAATCATGACTCACATTTAACTTTATGATTCTGGAAGGGTTTGCAGAAGGTGCTCAGTAAATAGGTATTACTGAGTACGTCTTTCCACCCATAGATAGATTCAAAGTCAGAACTTACTATACAGATTCTTAAAGATATGCTAATGATGTGTGTTATTGACTTCGGCGGGTCTTCAGAGAAGAACTTGGGTTTAGTAGAGTTTTCCTATTACAATAGTTATGAGGAAACTATATATAAGGAACCATAAGAGGATCCTTATTGTAAGACATATAGATAACCTATATATTGGATTGAGGTACGAGAGTCAGAGTTTTTTGGCCGAGTCTCGTGTAGGAGATGTCAAAAAAGGTTTAGCTAATTCTTAAGTGTATGGATATGAATCAGAATAGATAGAAGTAATATTTTGATAGACGTCGATGAACCCTAGAGTTTGTAAAGGGTGATCAGGTATTCCATTGGGTTTATCCTAGAATGGGTCACCATAGGATATGGGGAGAGAGCAAGTTGGTGCCCAGATTTTTTGGACCATTTCAAGTTGTGGAGAGAATTTGGCCAGTGGCATGTCAATTGTCTCTTCCACATAAATAAAGTTCCATGAATGGTGTTTTACTTATTTAATAACTATGATGGTATAACCCTAACCCTTATCATGTGGTCAATGTGGATGGTGTTGAACATGAGATAGATTCTTCATTTGAAGATCATCAGATACCTATGTTGTATCACAGTGAGAAATTGTTGTGGGGAAAGACTATGTTGATAGCTCATGTATTATGGAAACAAGGCCACATTTATGAGGAAACATGAGAAAGGGAATTGGATATTTGGGCTTAGTGGGTTGATATTCTTGACTTAGAATATTAGAGATGATGGGGAGTGTAGCTCGAGGACAATCTGGTATAAAGGGATGAGATTTTAAGATCCTGACCTTTAATGAAGTTGAATCTGGTTTGTTTTCAGGTACTCTTTTTTTCCTTGTTTGAGTACTTTTCATTTGGGTTTTACTTTAGAGTTTTTTGAATGAAAATTAAAAAAAATGGTAGAAAGGGGGTTGTGTATGGTTGGTGCATGCTTAGAGAAAATAGTCCACCCCATCCCACAAAACTGTGCAACCCTAGATAGTGGGGCTTCGCACGGCTAGTGCATGTTTAATCAAACCCTATGCCCTAAAAATAAAAACCATTAACCACTGAAACAATTGGAATATGGTTGGAACACAGTTAGGGAAAACCCTACACCACTACCCAGGAAACTGTGCACGGTACTTTTAATTTCCTAAAAATTAGTTTGAAATATACCTGAACCCCCTAAAACTTTCCTCATTTGACCCAAGATCATACCCTTAGTATTTTGGATGATTTAAGAGCTTTAAAAAGGGATTCCAAGTCTATAAAACCTTAGTTATTCATTATTTGATGCCTAGATCGAAGATCTTCTCCTCTCCTGGTAAGTGGATTCTATCTCATTTCTTTTCCATTCGTCCTCCCTCATTCTCTCATTCTTTTGTTGGGTGGTAATATTATGTTTTTATAGATATATATCTAGATTTGGTGAATCTAGATAGAGTCTTGGGGATCTAGATTTAGAATTAATATATCTTGTTTTCTTTAATCTGGATTTAGGTTTTTGAGGGTTGTATTTAGATCTACATCATTGTGCCGCTCAATTATTGGGTATTTACATTAGGTCATTATTTGTCAGAAAATTGAGGTAGGTGGTCTAATATTTAATTAACTTAGTCATGATTTTGATTAAGTGTATGTAATTGTAGAATTTCTAGAATTATTTAGCAATTGGAGTTCTTGATTAATTATTTAAATTGGCTGAATTGATTAATGGAGGATTTGTAGAATTGAAGGATTCAAGAATGATTAATTGTACAATTAATTATAGGATATTAAAATCATAAATTAGGGATAATTAATTGTATAATTAATTATGTGATATTGATGTTATGAATTAAGAATAATTAATTTTTGAATTAATTATTGGGACATGAGATTTTATAGTAGAAGGAATGTGATTGAATAATTGTATAAATTAATTAATGGAATGATAAAGATTAATTAATTGTTTAATTAATTAGTGTGATATATGTGGTTAATTAATTTTACTATTAATTAATGGAATTATTATGATTAGTTAACATTTTATTAATTAATAAAAGTTATTGTGGTGAAATTATTAATGTTGACTAATATTGATTGATACGATATAGTTAATCCTATGATATTGTGATATATGAGATATATGTGATTGGTTAATATATGAGTGTGGTACATAGACTAATGCTTCAAATGCCCATAGAATGGAAAAGTGAATGCATGAAAATATTGTATGGGATAGGTATTGATGATCCAAATACCCATGGGTTTTGGGATAAGGATTGATGCTCCAAATACCCACAGGGTGCTATACATGACATTCTACACCCAAAGATTGGAATTAGGATATGGTACCAAGTAGTTGTGTTAGTGAATTGAATTAAAAATGGAAAATAAATCCCATTTGTTGAATTAATTATGAATTAATGATGTGAATGATTCAAACTTCAACATGGGGAAAAGAAGGTACTAATGTTCGGGTGTCCTCGGGAGCCCAGGGGTTTATGTGATAAAGATAGAATATTTATTAATGTGATAAACTATTTATTTATTCATTGTACTTATTTTTTATAAAACATAATATAATTTTTTTGAATGGATTTTTTTACATATTATTGGTGGTGGCCTACTAATTTGGTCTCCCACCCTACTCAGGTTACATTATCCATACCAGACTATACATTATTATTGCAGGATAGGTTAAGAGAATAGGCCTTGTGTTAGATGGCTGAGTTGAGGATGGAGCATGTCTGAGGGAACCAGATGTGGTTTGGGACCCTCTTGGGAGCCGTTAGAATCCTTTTTTTTAATTAAATTTTTGACAGATTACACATATATTAGCATGGCATATTAACTGTTTGGTTTTGAAATTTTGTTTCTAGTTTAATCATCTTATGATCTTATTACTGTTCTATTTATAATTATATATTATTCAGTGATTGTTTTCTATTTTTTATGTGTATCACTCTGATAAAAGAGGGTACAGTCACCCCATGATCGATACAGACTCCCGCTTCTAGTTGGTAGCCTCTGGCATATAGGGAGTTGCACCAGAGGTCTTGTGGAGAACTAGTTCAAGGCACCAAGGCATGGAACTTGGGTTGGGACATTACAACTCCAGATCACATCAATGATTATCAACTTGACTTTTCTATCGACTCTAAGATCCCTTATATGTTACTGAATGGATTTAACTTTTTTACATATCCTATGGTAGATCGTATCCCAATAGATTTATTTCTCCGACTTCATCCCAACACATTGGAGTTCTCCACTACCTTCCATAGAGAGTCTTATAAGGATACATCTGAATTCTCAAGGGAGAGTTATTATTGTAAGAAAACTCTACTAGATGAAGGTGTTTGTCTCAACCACCTCTGAAATATAGATAACAAGGTATCAACATATCCTATAGGGTTTGAATGGTTCTATCATACTGAATATCTATTTGAGGATGATAAAAGGTACTAAAAGACAACTCTAAATCCAAATATTATTGGAGTCTTCACCAGAACATAGAAGTAAACATCATATCCAAATTAGATACATTATAATATGGTAATCCATTCAATATCACAAAATCCTTAATGTAGAACCTAGAAATTTTATCAAGGGGAATTCATCTCTAATAGAAATGAAGTGTGTTGACTTCATAATGTGATAAACTACAACCCAAATAGAATTGAAACATCCCCTTAGATTTATCACTCTCTGCCTTAACTTCTTGATATACGAGGCATCGAGATATATATCTTCAATATCCCCTTTCATGTTTCTACACCATAAATATTCTTTCATATATATATATACTTGAACTTCTAGGATATATAGGTAATGATGAACTATGTCCTCAAGATAATATTTCCTTCTTCAATTATGGTTTTGACAGTACACATACACTATTTTTGAACCTTATTATTTCATCACTACCAGGGCTGAACTTAGGAACACTCCTTAAATTCTCCTAAAATTTTATATCTCCCCTATGTGGCTTTATAATCATTAAATAGATGGATGATTGAATATTCATCTTAGAAATATTTTATTTATACCCTTTCGTCCTAATTTTAAGTTATATCTTTTGTAAATCTCTAAGTATTTTATCTATTTTAATCCTCATCATGGATAAACTAGCATGGCCCTTCTGACACAAAACATCATCAACCATGGTCACCTTCCTAGTTTGGTAATTTATTGAGCAGAAATAATCTTTAATAAACTCTAACCATATTCTCTATAACATATTCATTTATTTATTAGTTAATATATACTTTAAAATTTTGTGATTAGTATTTATTTAACATCTTTATATATAATGATAATGTCCCATATATTCAATGAAAAAAATACCATAGTTAACTCAAAATTAGCTTTTGGGTAATTCTTCTTATAAAACTTCAATTACAATATGGAATAAGCTATCACAATATCATTCTGTATGAGGACACATCCCAATAACTTCTTTGATGTGTCACTATATAACAAAAACCATTCTCTACTACATGGTAGTGTGAGTACAGGTACACTCATATACGAACCCCTCTCTTTAGTTCCTTAAAAGTAGCTTCACACTCATGTGTCCACAAGAATTTAACCCCCTTCTGAGTAAAATTGTTGAATTGAATAGATGGTTGTGAGAAACCTGTAAAGACCCGTAAATTTCAAGGAAATTTTTTTTCTTAATTTTCTTTGGAATTTTACAAGAATGCAGTTTCTGACGGAACCTGATTCCGAGGCCCGGTGTGCCCGGAATCATTTTCCGAAGTTTTGGCTCGGGTACGTTCAGTGAACGGACGAGCGGGTTTTTCTAACTTTTGAACCGGTGCCCGGAATCGAATTCTGAGGGCACCGATGAAATCGCAGCGCCGGGTTTTGCCTAGAAACGCCTCTTCCGGAGTTGTGTTTGCTCAGGTGTGGTTTTTAAATTTTGGGACTTAAGGTTAAGAAATAAAATAAAGTTGTTACGACAACTTTATTTTTATTTCACTTGAAGCCACTTGAAAGCCACATTAAGCTGGTTAAGCTTAGTTGAAGCGGATAGGGTGCAACTGAAATATCCTATCCTCTTGATAGGATATTTGTGGGTGGGGCCCGCACGAGCCCCGCCGTTTCTTCCGCTAAGTAACACACCCGCGAAAACCCGTCAAAGAAACTGAAAGTCAACTGACGCGGTTTCTTAGTTTCTTAACAGACCATTAAATTGGGCTGTTTCTTTCGTCCAATTAATTGGGCGGTTTCTTTGGTAAATTAATTCTTGGAATTAATTGTTCGTTTCTTTTTTTTTTTAATCGTTGCTTGTGCGTTAATAAAATAAGATTACTCTTATTTTATTTTGGGTGGAAGCTTGTGGCGTGGGGAGAATTTGGAGGAGAGCGTTCTTCTTCGGCGAAGAATGCGAAGAACACCGGCCTCCGGCGAAGAACGCCGAAACCGCGGAAATCAACGACGCTTCTTCCGCGACGTTTCTTCCGCGATGATCGTTCCTTTCCAAGCGACGTTCTCCCTTCGGACGCACCTCGACGACAACGGAATCAACGACGTTTCTCCGGCGACGTTTCTTCCGCGACGATCGTCCTCTTCCGCAACGAACTCGCGAGCGACAACGCTTGAGGTAGGGGTTTTAAACCTTTTTAAAGTTGTTGATCTTTCCTTCGATCTTGAAGGTTCTTTTTTTTTTGTCGGCCCTTGTTTCCGAATCTTTTTATTTATTTTTTAAAAATATTGTGATGGATTATCGTTCTAGAAAGGCCGATTGTTATCAATCTAATGCGAGGGGGGTCGGGCCGCACAAACACGGCCGAACCCCCCCCCCCTCCTTTATTCTTGTTGTTTCTTGCGGATGGAGCGAGATGGCGTGGTGTCGTCGCACCACGCGGGAATCGTACGACAACTATTGAGCGGCGCCGTCGCGCCGCGCTGTGGAACTAAATCAAACAAGATCGAGACGCCTTCGCGCCACGCCGAGAAGTCGATCAAGCATGCGACGTCGTCGCGCCGCGCCAAAGAGGCCGCAGATTAAATTAATTTTATTTTGTTCTTGAGCGCAGATTGACGGGCGACGACAAACGAGGCCGCAAGTTAATTTTGAGGCCTCCGCAGTGAAGGTCGGGTCCCGGGATGACCGTAGGCGCAGACGGGAAGCAAATCGGACCACCGGAGCGTCTCCGGTGGCCCGCGGAAGCCGGCGGCGGCGCGGGTCGCCGGCGCGGCGGCGCCGGCGGCCGGAGGCGGCGGCACCCCACGGGTGTCCAGGGTGGCACCCCGCGGGTGTCCAGGGTGGCACCCCGCGGGTGCCGCGGGGTTGTCAGGCGGCACCCCGCGGGTGTCCAGCGCGACACCCTGCGGGTGCCGCGGGGTTGTCAGGCGGCACCCCGCGGGTGTCCAGCGCGACACCCCGCGGGTGCCGCGGGGTTGTCAGGCCGCTCGGCCGAGCCGAGCCGGACCGGCCCTGGCCGGGCGGGGCCGGGCCAAACGGGTCGGACCCGGTTCGGGCCGACCCAGGGGGGGTTGGGCCGGGTCGGCCCGGACCCGGACCCCCCCGTTTTCAGACCATTTCGGTCAAATTCACATATCTTGAGCTCCGGACGTCCGAATGACGTACCGTCAGCTTTTTTGAATTCCTCTCAGTGAGACGGAACTTTTGACTTACTCTGCTCGAGGTTTGGATGCCGACGGAGTATGGTCGGGTCGGTTCGTACACGAAACCAACCGGGCCCCTGGAACGAAAAAGCCAATAACTCACAGACCGGGCGTCCGATTGACGCGTCGTCTGTTTCGTTGACTTCCTCTTGATGAGACGGAACTTTTGACATACTCCGCCTGAGTTTTGGATGCAGTCGGAGTATGGCCGGATTGGATTGTACCCGAAATCCAACCGGGCCCCTGGAACGGAAAAGCTGATATCTTTCAGCCAGGACGTCCGTTCGACGAACCGTCAGCGGCGTTGGTGATTGCGTTGAGTAACGGTCCCTTTGAGTATACCCTATGGGAGTTCAGGGTACAGTTGTGATACGGCCGGGATTGGTTCGCACACGAAACCAACCGGGCCCCTGGGACGAAAAGGCTAATAACTCACAGACCGGGCGTCCGATTGACGCGCCGTCTATTGCGTTGAGACCCCTATGATGAGGCGGTCCTTTGAGACACTTATTTGTGGGACTTTGTGATACTTGGAGTATCGACCAGTAGCTCGTGGAGCGGACCCTCCCGGAGACGAGCGTGCAGAGTACGGAGACCGTGTAGCCGACTGAGACCTGATTACTGCTTGACCGACTCGACTTGGAGTGAGTCGACTAGCCCAGTGGACGGAGCGCCCGGTATTTGGCGACAGACCCACGGTGGACGGAGCGCCCGGTAGTTGGCCGCAAACCCGCGGTACTCGACAGGAGGAGTACCTCAGTAGGCTATTTGGGTGAGCGCCCGGTATTTGGCGACAGACCCTCAGCGGACGGAGCGCCCGGTAGTTGGCCGCAAACCCGCAGTACTCGACAGGAGGAGTACCTCAGCAGTCTTAGGTTAGTGAGCAGTACCTCGGAGTCGTGACAGGACCACTGTACACTCTAGAGACGGAGCTCCTCAGTAGTTACGGTTTCGATAATGAAAATCCTGGTTTGAGCTGAGTCAATGAATCTTTGCGTTTCCTCATGATTGAGATGGATCGCTTGATAACTTAGGTATATGTATGGTCATATACCTGGGTGATGGTTATCCATTGATTTCATGATTTTTGTGTATCCTTGTGATTGGATGGGTTACTTGATGACTTAGGTATATGTATGGGCATATACCTAAGTAGAGTCTGATGTTACTTCGTGATTGCTGTCTTTACTTTGTGGATATCCCTGTTGGATTTAGTGAGACCTTAAGGGTCTCGGGGTCCCTACTGAGTAGCTTATACTCACCCCTGCACGGGCTATGCCCGCACTTCATTGTGTTGGTTGCAGACGACGGACAGCGTAGATCGCAGTTGAGGCTTGCGGAGCAGGTCGGTACCCGGAGGAGGACCACTGGGCGGACGTACCCGGAGTAGACGACAGGACCCGAGGAGTAGAGGAGCTATCTGTAGCTACCCTTCAGGTAGGATCCGTGGTGGACGATCCAGGAGCTGAGCCATCTGTACCTACCCTTCAGGTAGGAATCGAGGAGGACGACCCAGGAGCCGCTTCGTTCTTCCATCTGCTGTTTTTCCCTTTCGAGTTGTACTTTACAGTTGGGCTTGTATTTCCGGCCCTTTTACTTTTCTTCGCTTGTGTTTACTTTTCCGCTTGCTTACTCTATGGTGTTTGTTTGCTTTTGTAATGGCAATGCCTTCCCAGTTATCGGGATTTACGCCATTGGTGCTAGTCGCCAGCCCCTGGCCTATGGAAGGCGGGCTTGGGGTAGTCACGGCACGGGCCCCGAGGTCGGGTCGTGACAGATTGGTATCAAAGGTGGTCGGTTCTACCGCCGATTCTGATCTTTCTTTCTGTGAAGCAATAGTGTTAAGGGTACCGAGTATGGTTTTCAGTTCAGGGAGTCCAGTGTTGGTGCGGGCGGCCGACGTATCCATACACCAGGACCCTGAAAACTGAATTCCGACTTTGTGCACGAAAACACTGATTGCGTGTGTGTTTCCAAAGTTTAAAAATGTCAGCTCAAACCAGGTCAGCTCACCAGGTTTAATCATTTGACCGTGTTACGATGTTTCTTTCAGGATGCCTTTTCTCGGACGACCAGCTTTAGCCCAGAGGGATGTGCGTACTGACAGCCTGCCGACCGACGAGGCTTCGGTTCGGGGCCCTCTTGCAGTCGAGGCACCAGCAGAGGCACCAGCGGTACTACCATGCGTTGGGCCACCGATGCCACCAGCCCCAGCAGTAGGCGATGCACGACGCTTGAGTGCGCTGCATGAGTTCCAGCGCCAGAGGCCACCCAGGTTCAGGGGAGAGACGGACCCACAGGCGGCTGCGGATTGGCTGGAGGCTGTGGTGGGAGTTTTCAGGCTAGTGGGGACGCCATCGGACTTTATGGCGATCTTTGCGGCTAGCCTTCTTCAGGCAGCAGCAGGCAGGTGGTGGAGCCACTTGTTCCAGTTTTGTCGTGGGATGGCCTTCTCTTGGGAAGACTTCGAGACCTCCTTCAGGTTGGAGTATGTGCCAGTAGCTCTACACCCCGAGCGTGTTCGGGAGCTGCTGCCTTTGTCGCGTGCTTCTCGATCAGAAGCCGAGTCATCTGTGGGCAGTAGACAGATAATGCAGAGGCCCAGAAAGACCAGACCAGCAGTTGGGCGATCTCGGGTTTTAGGACCGGTGGTGCAGGGCACCCGGAGTGGGAACAGAGCTAGCCGTGCAAGGAGCAGGTTGTGTTACTCATGCCGTGGAAAGGGTCATATGGCACGTGACTGTCCGACTCCCGATCCGCAGGCTTTGGGGGAGCCACCGAGATAGAGGCAGCGACAAATGCTTGAGCAACAGTAGAACTCTTGGAGCAGGTGGACAGGAGCGGAACTAGTGGATGCGTCTCTTGTACTTCTAGTTCCATGTTTGATGTTGTATTCGTGTCTTTGTATTATGAGCTGAAATAATAAAGAAGACACTTATCTCTTGTGATGTTTGCCTTCCTGTCCTCTTTTGTGATGTTACTGAGTGGTCCCGGTTAAACTGTTGACTTGACCCTCACTTTCGAGATTTCAACTGGAGCAGACCCAGTGACCTCACACTGATGCCGACAGTGTGACTCGACCCTTGGAGGCGAGAGTGACAGTTTGATCTCTTAGTAGTTACGTCGAGGCCTTACGACGTCATCCATGGAATGAATGCATCCTTCATGCCAGGATTGACTGTATTAGGCAATGGGCGTGGTTCATCTAGAGAGGGGATGAGACCAGGTTTCTCTTTTCGGCAAAGGAGAAATTTTAGCAGCTCTTCCAGATCATATGCAAAGGAGGTGCAGTTCATCCAGGAGCGGATGAAGACTGCACAGTGCAGTAAGAAACAGGAAACCAGTGCCAGTCTTAGAGACTCGGGCGTGTTAAATGTTTCAAGAAGAGGAATCTTAAAGGACAGATGAATCTACGGAGTAGCAGACGTGGAAGTGGGGCCTTGAGAGCAGCAAGTGGTGGTGTACATCTCAACATGTTACAACCACCCGCCTTTGAAATCCCCGCCAGGCTCAGGGAGCAGGAGGGCTGGGAAGGAGAGTAGCTACATGCGGTCAAGTAGTGTGACCCAGGGGCTCTAAGAATGATTCGGGGTACGGGCTATGTCTACTATGAGCTGCCATATCTTTATACATAGGTACCAATCATTCTTTCCTTCCACGAATCTTGTCCCATACCTAGAGGTTCCGGGTAAGCCGTTGACTTGACCCTCACGTCTGGAGATACCTTTGGGAGGAGACTCGATAATCACACTTACGCCGACAGTGTGATCTGACCACGAGGCGAGAGTTTCGGTTGGAATCTCTTGGTGGCAGCGTCGAGGCCTTGCGACGTTGGTCTGGTTATGGATCGAATTCACAGATCATACCCAGGTTGACTGTTTTAGGCAAAAAGGTTGTGGTTTATCTACAACGTTGGGATAGGTTTTCCTTGGTCAGTGAAAAGGAAACCCTGGGCAGCTCAAGATAAACTCATGCACAGGAGGGTGTAGCCGATCATTCTTGGGTCGACCCACCTTACCTTCGTGGCAGCAGGAGTTTTGAGTTTCAGTTCTAATCAGAAATGGAGACCTCTGGAGTTCGAGGATTACGACCACGTCTTCTTACGGGTCTCACCTCGACGAGGTTTATGGAGATGTGGCCTGGGAGGCGAGTTATCTCCGAGGTTCAACGGACCTATCTAGGTCCTCAGCTGGGTAGGCGAGGTGGTTTACCGCTTGGCCCATCCACTTCAGTTGCACTAGGTGCACGACGTTTTCCACGTATCCCAACTGAGGAGATACGTGCTCGACCCCCCTTCGCATATCATCGACCATGAGGAGCTAGACGGTGGCGATGAGTGTCTTATACGGAGGTTCCTGTGGAGATCGAGGATCGACAGGAGAGGATCCTAGGAGGATGGTCGATTCCTCTTGTGCACTTTCTTTGGCAGCGCGGGAACCTCCAGGTGAGCACATGGGAGCGGAAGGCTCAGATGCATGCTCAGTACCGCTTTGTTTCCCTAAGTCTGTGGTGAAGCTTTACGGGGACGTAAAGCCCTGTGGTGGCAGTAATGTAAAGACCCGTAAATTTCAAGGAAATTTTTTTTCTTAATTTTCTTTGGAATTTTACAAGAACACATTTTCTGACGGCACCTGATTCCGAGGCCCGGTGTGCCCGGAATCATTTTCCGAAGTTTTGGCTCGAGTACGGTCAGTGAACGGACGAGCGGGTTTTTCTAACTTTTGAACCGGTGCCCGAAATCGAATTCTGAGGGCACCGATGAAATCGCAGCGCCGGGTTTTGCCTAGAAACGCCTCTTCCGGAGTTGCGTTTGCTCAGGTGTGGTTTTTAAATTTTGGGACTTAAGGTTAAGAAATAAAATAAAGTTGTTACGACAACTTTATTTTTATTTCACTTGAAGCCACTTGAAAGCCACATTAAGCTGGTTAAGCTTAGTTGAAGCGGATAGGGTGCAACTGAAATATCCTATCCCCTTGATAGGATATTTGTGGGTGGGGCCCGCACGAGCCCCGCCGTTTATTCCGCTAAGTAACGCACCCGCGAAAACCCGTCAAAGAAACTGAAAGTCAACTGACGCGGTTTCTTAGTTTCTTAACAGACCATTAAATTGGGTTGTTTCTTTCGTCCAATTAATTGGGCGGTTTCTTTGGTAAATTAATTCTTGGAATTAATTGTTCGTTTTTTTTTAATCGTTGCTTGTGCGTTAATAAAATAAGATTACTCTTATTTTATTTTGGGTGGAAGCTTGTGGCGTGGGGAGAATTTGGAGGAGAGTGTTCTTCTTCGGCGAAGAACGTGAAGAACACCGGCCTCCGGCGAAGAACACCGAAACCGCGGAAATCAACGACGCTTCTTCCGCGACGTTTCTTCCGCGACGATCGTTCCTTTCCAAGCGATGTTCTCTCTTCGGACGCACCTCGACGACAACGGAATCAACGACGTTTCTCCGGCGACGTTTCTTCTGCGACGATCGTCCTCTTCCGCGACGAACTCGCGAGCGACAACGCTTGAGGTAGGGGTTTTAAACCTTTTTAAAGTTGTTGATCTTTCCTTCGATCTTGAAGGTTATTTTTTTTTTGTCGGCCCTTGTTTCCGAATCTTTTTATTTATTTTTTAAAAATATTGTGATGGATTATCGTTCTAGAAAGGCCGATTGTTATCAATCTAATGCGAGGGGGGTCGGGCCGCACAAACACGGCCGAACCCCCCCCCCCCCCCTCCTTTATTCTTGTTGTTTCTTGCGGATGGAGTGAGATGGCGTGGTGCCGTCGCACCACGCGGGAATCGTACGACAACTATTGAGCGGCGCCGTCGCGCCGCGCTGTGGAACGAAATCAAACAAGATCGAGACGCCTTCGCGCCACGCCGAGAAGTCGATCAAGCATGCGACGTCGTCGCGCCGCGCCAAAGAGGCCGCAGATTAAATTAATTTTATTTTGTTCTTGAGCGCAGATTGACGGGCGACGACAAACGAGGCCTCAAGTTAATTTTGAGGCCTCCGTAGTGAAGGTCGGGTCCCGGGATGACCGTAGGCGCAGACGGGAAGCAAATCGGACCACCGGAGCGTCTCCGGTGGCCCGCGGAAGCCGGCGGCGGCGCCGGCGGCCGGAGGCGGTGGCACCCCGCGGGTGTCCATGGTGGCACCCCGCGGGTGCCGCGGGGTTGTCTGGCGACACCCCGCGGGTGTCCAGGGTGGCACCCCGCGGGTGCCGCGGGGTTGTCAGGCGGCACCCCGCGGGTGTCCAGCGCGACACCCCGCGGGTGCCGCGGGGTTGTCAGGCGGCACCCCGCGGGTGTCCAGCGCGACACCCCGCGGGTGTCGCGGGGTTGTCAGGCCGCTCGGCCGAGCCGAGCCGGACCGGCCCTGGCCGGGCGGGGCCGGGCCAACCGGGTCGGACCCGGTTCGGGCCGACCCAGGGGGGGTCGGGCCGGGTCGGCCCGGACCCGGACCCCCCCCCCCCCCCGTTTTCGGACCATTTCGGTCAAATTCACATATCTTGAGCTCCGGATGTCCGAATGACGTACCGTCAGCTTTGTTGAATTCCTCTCAGTGAGACGGAACTTTTGACTTACTCTGCTCGAGGTTTGGATGCCGACAGAGTATGGTTGGGTCGGTTCGTACACGAAACCAACCGGGCCCCTGGAACGAAAAGGCCAATAACTCACAGACCGGGCGTCCGATTGACGCGCCATATGTTTCGTTGACTTCCTCTTGATGAGACGGAACTTTTGACATACTCCGCCCGAGTTTTGGATGCAGTCGGAGTATGGCCGGATTGGATTGTACCCGAAATCCAACCGGGCCCCTGGAACGGAAAAGCTGATATCTTTCAGCCAGGACGTCCGTTCGACGAACCGTCAGCGGCGTTGGTGATTGCGTTGAGTAACGGTCCCTTTGAGTATACCCTATGGGAGTTCAGGGTACAGTTGTGATACGGCCGGGATTGGTTCGCACACGAAACCAACCGGGCCCCTGGGACGAAAAGGCTAATAACTCACAGACCGGGCGTCCGATTGACGCGCCGTCTGTTGCGTTGATACCCCTATGATGAGGCGGTCCTTTGAGACACTTCTTTGTGGGACTTTGTGATACTTGGAGTATCGACCAGTAGCTCGTGGAGCGGACCCTCCCAGAGACAAGCGTGCAGAGTACGGAGACCGTGTAGCCGACTGAGACCTGATGACTGCTTGACCAACTCGACTTGGAGTGAGTCGACTAGCCCAGTGGACGGAGCGCCCGGTATTTGGCGACAGACCCACGGCGGACGGAGCGCCTGGTAGTTGGCCGCAAACCCGCGGTACTCGACAGGAGGAGTACCTCAGTAGGCTATTTGGGTGAGCGCCCGGTATTTGGCGACAGACCCTCAGCGGACGGAGCGCCCGGTAGTTGGCCGCAAACCCGCAGTACTCGACAGGAGGAGTACCTCAGCAGTCTTAGGTTAGTGAGCAGTACCTCGGAGTCGTGACAGGACCACTGTACACTCTAGAGACGGAGCTCCTCAGTAGTTACGGTTTCGATAATGAAAATCCTGGTTTGAGCTGAGTCAATGAATCTTTGCGTTTCCTCATGATTGAGATGGATCGCTTGATAACTTAGGTATATGTATGGTCATATACCTGGGTGATGGTTATCCGTTGATTTCATGATTTTTGTGTTTCCTTGTGATTGGATGGGTTACTTGATGACTTAGGTATATGTATGGGCATATACCTAAGTAGAGTCTGATGTTACTTCGTGATTGCTGTCTTTACTTTGTGGATATCCATGTTGGATTTAGTGAGACCTTAAGGGTCTCGGGGTCCCTACTGAGTAGCTTATACTCACCCCTGCACGGGCTATGCCCACACTTCGTTGTGTTGGTTGCAGATGACGGACAGCGCAGATCGCAGTTGAGGCTTGTGGAGCAGGTCGGTACCCGGAGGAGGACCACTGGGCGGACGTACCCGGAGTAGACGACAGGACCCGAGGAGTAGTGGAGCTATCTGTACCTACCCTTCAGGTAGTATCCGTGGTGGAAGATCCAGGAGTTAAGCCATCTGTACCTACCCTTCAGGTAGGAATCGAGGAGGACGACCCAGGAGCCGCTTCGTTCTTCCATCTGCTGTTTTTCCCTTTCGAGTTGTACTTTACAGTTGGGCTTGTATTTCCGGCCCTTTTACTTTTCTTCGCTTGTGTTTACTTTTCCGCTTGCTTACTCTGTGGTGTTTGTTTGCTTTTGTAATGGCAATGCCTTCCCAGTTATCGGGATTTACGCCATTGGAGCTAGTCGCCAGCCCCTGGCCTATGGAAGGTGGGCTTGGGGTAGTCACGGCACGGGTCCCGAGGTCGGGTCGTGACAAAACCTCTCACAATTCATCAATAATATCTATCTAACCTAAGAAAATGATATATTCTGTTTACAGTTGTAGTTCTGGACCACTTCTCAATAAATAGTTTCTTCTAAGAACCACCAAAACACCCTCACATGAGATCATATGGCCTAAGAATGAATCTTTCTAAAAACAACATTCACACTAGGAAAATTTTTCATAAAGCTTCTATTTTTTTAGGGACTTCAGAAAAATTATCAAATTATATTCATTCTCTTCATTAAATTTTGAATATATAATAATATCATCAATAAAGACTACCACAAATTGATCAGGGTAATCTCTAAAGACTCAATTCATTAAATCCATGAAAATATCAGCAGAATTAGTAAGACCAAATATTATTATTATAAATAAATAATGTTCATACATCATATGGAAGGCTATATTAGGTATATAATCCTTTTTAGGACTTTATTAATGATATCCAAAATAAAGGTAAGTCATTAAAAAGTATTAAGATCCTCGTAATTGATAAAAATCATCAATATGATGTAAAGGATTCACGTTCTTGATAGTTATCTTGGTAAGTTCCTGATAAAAAACTCAAAGACTCATTGACCCATATTTCTTTTTAACAAGAATAATAGGTACAGCAAATGATGACAGACTATGGAACATGAATAACATATCTATATTCCCCTATAGTTTCTTCTTCTATTCTTACAACTCAATTAGGGTAATTTTATAAGGAGTCTTTGAAATAGGTGTAGCACCAGGTAAAACTTATATTGAAAACTCAACTTCAAGATTCAAAGTTATTCTAGGAAAATAATATATAAATACATTAAAAAGTCTCATACAATATGAATATACTAAAATTTTAGTTTCTCTCCATCCATATGAGATAAATACCCTTAATGTATTGGAATTAAGGACCAAATAATATAATTAATTCCCATTGTAATTTTGTATTCATCCTCACAATGATAAAAAATCATAGGTTTATTTGAAACTTTAAATGTGACTTACCTTACTAGAAAATTGATATCTTAATCATATAAATAAGTCCAACCCGTTCTTAGAATCACATCAAATTTAACTGGGTAAAGAATCATAGTATTTTTTGAAAGAATATTCTATAATATTTAATCAGATAAGAGATATAGGATTGAGATACCGCCATCATACCATTAAGAGTATTCACCACTAACTCAACTTATAATCCTTAAGAATTGTAATTTTAATTCTTAGATACTTTTCAGGATATAATGGATTTCATATAACCATGATCAAATAAGATAAATCAATATTTAATTGTACCAAACACCACCTCAAATTCATCATTCAATATTCAATCCCCAAGTAAAACCAAAATGGTTATTATGACCATTAAGTACCATTAATCAGAGTGGGATATCATATAATCATTAAATATTATTCATAGGATTTCTAAATCATGACACATTCTTCTCAATCTACGAAACCTTAGGTTTAACCTATTTTATCCATGGTCATTACCAAAACATTATAATATTATCCTATAGTTAAACATGAACCCAGGGTTTTCACTAATGTTTTCTAAACCTAATCTCTAAATATTAAATAAATATTCATCTGATACCAATTATAGAAACCCAATCATTTAATATATAAATATTATATATTTTTAGATTAATATTCAATACATAACATTACAATCCATGATAGAACAATGGATTTTTATAATATTTGGAGACTAGATACATAAATATATTATTTCGGTACATTATGAATCATCCTCATTAAGTTGTTCTTACCTTTTAACTATCTTGAAATACCCAAATTAATGCCTTACTTTATAACCTCATGAAAGTAAACATAATAAAGGGTGATCTTAGATTATTATTAAAGGTAAAAATGGGAGATTTCAATTGATGACAATATAAAATCATAAGATAATAATAATGGTATAGGATCATAAAAATAACTAACAAGGTTCATACTGAGTCTCTCATATATCATAAGAATCATTCATGGTAGAAAACATTATAATTTAAAAATACATGAATCATAAGAGTTAGGAATCCTCATAAATCAATCATGAACCTTAAGTTCATATCATAATCATAAAAACATGTCATAAGAGTAAGGAACCATCATAGCCATAGATACTATTTTATATGTCAAGTTTAACTACCCATCCAATCAAATCACAGTGCATCTAGAATCAACACGTATTTCCCATATTATAACATATCAGGAATCATCACTAATTTCCCATAGTGGAATAGGTGTTCCTACATGATTCCCATAGTGGATCAATCACATCAATGTTTGCCCATAATTATCTCATGAGATATAAAGAGTAACTCAATTCATTGGAGGGTAGTATAATTCGGGTCCCAACCCATACATATTGAAAACCATACATATGTGTTCCATAATATAATTAAACATTCATCGTATCATCAAAACATTACTCCTGTAAATGAAATTATTTTAATAAACATTTCATCATTTCATTATAACTTAACCCATGGAAAATAAATGGTTTTCAAAAAAATATCATCATAAAAACCATCCATATAAATAATAAGGATGGTATCACTGGATAATATCCCTAAAAATAATAGTTATCTTTAAAGTATGTTATCTTAGATGAAAATTCTATAAAAATATCACTGGAATAATTCTTGAGAAAAATACCTTTTTCACTTTGAAATCACTTATTTAAAATCTAAAAAAATTCAAAAATATTAAAGAAAATGTTTTATTTGAAAATTTCCTTATAAACCTATAAATAAATATTCAAATAAATTAACATCTATGAAAATAGGAAATTTTTTCATGTAGTGTACATTAAAAAATGATTCCTTTCAAATTTTTGGTAAAAATTTGAAGTACCTCATTCAAAAATTGACAAGAATATTCTTTTTAAACCATTTTATAAAAATTAAATCATGAGTAAAAAATGAATTTTATCAATAATTATGGAATAATAAAAAAAAATTCTAGAAAACATTTCTTAGACAACCTGGACATGGAAGAAAAATATTTCTGGATGAATAGTAAAACATATTCAGTTTTCATTAAAAAGAAATTTCTGATATATTGAGTAATTAATGTGAGGAAAATGAAATAAAAACATGTATTCACTAGAAATAACCATAGGAAATGAAAAATTATTTATTATATAAGGATCATATAATTCCCTCTATGAAAAGTCAAGCATAAACAATTCCGAATAAAATGGGATTGAGACTTAAATCTCTTACCTTCAGTCTCATATTTCATCATACATGTTCAAAAATTATATATAATAATTATATATTTATTATACATGAATTAGAAAATAATTATAATATATATAATACAATATATTATTTACATATAACATTTTACTATCCATGTATTAACAAATTTATTAAAACCATTATTCGAGGTGATAACTGATTCATTTTTCATGCAAGTTTTGGTTCGAAAGTCCCCGAATATATAATTTGATCTTGGTAAATCATCAAAAAAATATTTATAATGATAGAAATATCATATATATTCATTATATATATATATTCATCCATAAAATTTGGAGATAGAAAAATGAATTACACCATTCATGGATATGGTAGGTCGTACATACACATGACCATTATTTTCACTTTTTAACGAATGGAATAAAATAAAGGTAAAAACTAATTAACCATTATAGAATAATTATTATGTAATATATATAATATATATTCCTTATATATATCCTTATTACCATCTGTTTAAAATTTAATTAAAAAATGAATCACATCATTTCATGGAGGTGGTAGTCCAAATGTTTGTATGAGCGACGTTGTTATTTTCCAAAAAATCGGAAGAAGGTGGATAATGGTTGTTACATCATCATAAAAATAATTAATTATATTGAATATATTAAAATCCATGTTTTATTAAGTATACCATATATTTATAGAAGGTATGGTAAGAAATAAAATTAAAAATACTTTGCTGAGAGTTATAACTCTTTGTTGAGAAACCTTCTTTGGCTTACAACTTAAGCCTTAAAAGGATGGTATTTTGGTAAGAATATATGATCTAGGATATTTTTAAGTAAAATATAATAATATTATGGTAGGGATTGTATGATATATAATCCCCAAAAATTTGAGTAATGAAGGATAGGAGGTGTCCTTTTATAAGTGAGGGTAGGGGAACTCTTGGAATTACATAAATTATTAAATTAATATTAATTAATTTTCATTTAAAAATGGATTAAAATTTATATAATTAGATTATAATATGGTTATGAGCCCAATTCCTCTCATAAAAAAACTGAAAAGGTTTTGGTTATGTTTTTTCCCTTCTCATAGTTTTGATCCCCTATTACACCTTTTGACAATTACCGAAATATCAATGTTTCCCCCATTTATGGGTTAGGGATGTTACCATAAAAGGAAAATCCACTCATAAATGGACCATGGATGATATTTTAAATCATATCTCATTCACCTAGATGAATATAGAATTTTTATTAATTTTAAATCATTTAATAAAATATTATTTATTATGAAATATCTTTAATGTCATTTTTGTCATTTTTTGTAACTATTAATTTAATTTGAATTTTGAAAAAAAACATGATATAAAATGAATGTAAATATAATAATTTATCACATCCTTAATCTGTTATATTTATCTATATAATTTTTAGAACTTTATAATTCATTAAAATTTTATTACTTTTACAAAAATTAAATCATTTATTTTGTTTGTTTTGTTAATTGAATAAATATAGTGTCAACATTGCATAAGCATTTAGGGAAATTAGTAAGTCACTATAAAATATTAAAAAAATAAAACGATAAAAAATTCATATTTTAAATAGAAAAATAAAACCAAATTTATCCTCGTTTTTCTCTATGACACAATTTTAAAGATATTTAAGACTATAGAGTGATATTTTGTATTTATTCTTTTCTTAAATTAATATAAAGGTAATAATTAAATAAAAATAGACACAATTGGAAATTTATTTGAGACATGGATTTAAATTTATGAGCTCCACCTATCTAATAAGATACAGGAAAGTGTTTAAATAAATTTGAAGCCCTATCACATTGGTTTAAACCCTAATTAACTCATTTTACCTTTATTATGGTAACAAAATTTATTGTGGTAACTATTCATATTCAAAAAAAATTAAGGGGATATATTTACCAAATTCAAACCACATTATTATAAATATTTAATCCATTTTTAAATATTTAATTTCAAGAAGTATCATAAATTAATATATGACGAAAATAAAAAATGTAACAAAAACATATTTTTTCAAAAAAAATCATTTTAAGTATGAAAACATTTTTATACCAAATTAAACCATAAAATTGATTCTAATTAATTTAATTGTATTATTAAAAATATATTATAAAAAGTTTTACTTTTATACATTTTTAAAACAAAATGGAACTTTTGTAATGCTTGAAACAAAAATACAGTTTTCAAAAAAATCAGTATTTTTCAGTATTCTCTGGAAAACCAATCCTTTAAGAAAAATCCCAGAAATTCACACTAAAATAATTTCAATATTTTTATTTATAAAATTATATTATTTTTATAAAATACAATTTCAAAAATTTCTAAAAATTAATTATAATATTTGATCACAAAAATAAATAAAACCCATTTATAAAGAAAAATTATATTTTGAAGAATAAAATGACTTCAGTAAATATTGAGTGATATATAATTAATAAATTTTTATTTATTATATACTTTATATAAATTTTATTTTTTTACTACTATTCACACCCTTCAATTAAACATCTTGGTGATAACATTCACATTATATAATAATATTTCAACAGAATGATGTAGTTTGTTTAATCTCGATGTTGTGTGTAAAGCAAGCTATTAAAGAAATAAAATTTATTTTTAGATAAATATATTATAAAAGCTTAGGGTGTTATAAAGATTTATTGGTATCCTAGTTCGATTAACAAAGTGAATGTAACCTTAGTATAGCTCTCAATGATGGTCCCTTTCTCCCAAATCCTAGAGGATCCGAGGGGAAGTAGTCTCTCTTAAATGTTTGGTGTAAAATATTTGGATGACACAATTACCCAAAATTACAATACTTTTCCATAGTTTTTTTCTTAGTGACTCACCTAAATGATTATGGGATTCTTTGTAATAACTGTAAGTGGTCTGGGTTTTCCATATCTCTCCTCTTTTTTCTCCTTTCTCCAAATGGGATGTATGTGGACCTTTTATCAAAAAAGGAGAGTGGGTCATGGATCCAAAGGGATAACCACATCTAATTCCTAACTAAGTTGTGAGAATCACATATGGGGTACGTTTTAATTTAATTGGATTGTGATTTATTATAGAATAACAGTATGTTGAAGGGGCCTAGGCACATTAAATAGAGGAATATATAATCCAAGCATGCGAAAGGGGGGATGGGAGTAAGTTGTACGAAAGGGACCTTTCCATGATGAATATTTTATTTATTTTTTAAGAGTGTATAATTTTAACAATATTTACAACCAAAAATTATGATACTATTTTATATAAGGCTTCTGGCTCAGACAGGAATTTTCTTGACGCTTTAAATATTGTTTCCTTTCTCATTCTCTTATTCTCCATGCCATTTTAGGAGTGTCAATTATAGTCAGAATAAAGTAAAAATTATATGGTCCCTATAAAGGTAGGGTTATCCAAAATTATTAATTTATTCTAGTTTAGGTTTTCCTAATTTATTTCAGATGTAATTTCTAGATCGGAGTTCAAACACTATCATTTTTTATGAATAGTATTCCAATCAACCATTTTATTGGATTCCTAGTGATCAAAATACACCAAATAAATATAGTGGATAAAAAAATTGAATTGTTTTTTGTATTATAATTTAGTCACCTAATAATGGTTTTTAATGAACCATGAATTTATATATCATTAAAACTAGAGGTGGGTTAGACTCTAGTAAAATTGATGAGTGTCTAAATTTAAATTTTTTCATATTTATCAAAGGAGGGTGACGTTTGTTCAATATGTGGAGGGTATCTTGAGGTGTCATGTTATTCTATTTCAAGAAAAAAACACATATATTTAAGGTCTTACCACCTAATACCTAAGACTCTTGATGTGTTGGGCTAGTTTAGGTTAGTTTAGGGCTAGCCTAGACTAGCTATGTTTCCTACCGTTTTGTTGTTATCTTTTTTACTCTATTATTGTCTATATTTATATTGATATCTATTTAGTTATTAATCAATTTTAAAGTGTAAATTTTTAATATACCCCAAAATGTATTAGAGAGAAAAAATGGATTTTTATTATGTGGAAATATTAGTAGAAAATACATAGTATATATTTTCAATTATTTAGAAATTAAAAATACATGGGAAGTGGCTGACAATAGTCACCGGGTCCCTGGTAAAATTTTATCAAGTACCTGGTAGAGTTACTAGTGGGGGTAATTATGTGTTTCTGAGGATCCAATGACACTTATTCAAGCAAAAAATTACATCAAGAAACCCAAAACAGAAGATCACTATAATATAAAACTGAAGCCATGTATGAAAAAAATAATGAACATATAAGTACATTACACCAATTTTGTTCACATAACCTATCAAAAATAACCCTATTTAATTAATATCATTGAGAAGAAACCAAAGGTATCCTTACTCCAAAATTTATCCATTGGAATACCTAAATCACCTAATATTTTTCTGGGATTTTCCTTCATTCCATGATATGCTAGGATCTCTATAGGAAAAATATGATGGAGAAAAGATCTTATGTGGGGAGAATTAATAAGAACCACATATTCCTTTTTCATGGACTTTTGACTCTTTATATAAGCCATAGGGACACTCCATGAGCCTTCCATTCAGGTACCTATGTATCAAAAAAATTATGATTAATGTATTTATTAAAACATTTGTAACCCATGGACGATTTCTACATTTAAAACATAAATGAATTCATGTGATTCTCATTAAAACTACATCATATGAAATGATAATTATAGCTTTATGTGGAAGATAATTCAAACATTATTTTTTAATGTTTATATTATCAACTAACTCATGGGATATGCTTTTCACATATAATAACAATTATAATATGTACATATTATATAATATGACATGGCATAAGGAAGTGGTATGATGTCTCATATCATGCCTTATAATATATTTTACACTAATGTATATGATATACCTTGGATTCATGTATTTCATTCCCATTAACATTCTCATATCTTCTCATATGATATATAAAACATCATATATTCATAAGATATAGGTAATATCTCCATAAATCTCCCACCTTTACTAACTCCACATTCACTTTCACCCCTTTCACCTTATATTGTATCATATAAAATAAATTATGAAAACATATCCAAAAATACAATTTGATATCTTAAAAAACAAATTTGTAATGATATTATCTACTTCACTATATGTCACATAATATGAAATACTTTGTGAATATTTATCCAAAACACATTTTAGATAAACTATAAAACACTTTTAGTATAGCTCTCTAAGATTCATAAATATAAATCCTAATTTAGTTAACCATAATATAGGACCCCAAGGGAATTTTTAGCATTGAAAAAAAATGAGTTCAGAAATCATAAATGTAAATAAAGGGATGCCTATAAAAAATAATTAGTGTCACTCAAGATGTAAAGCGATCTGTGATGATCTCCATCAAACCCATGTATCTCATTACCTTTATCTACTAGTTGTACCATATAAAAGTATGCATTTCTATATTATCTCTTTTCTGAGGACATATATTAACTATAATACATATACTATGTTAATATCATATATCTACTCATACATTCTCAATTATTTGAGTATATTTTGACTAAACAAATAAACACATCACATGTCATTTACCCAAGAAGATGAGAACATCATGTTCCCCTCATCAATATAGATAAGCACAACATTTATCTTAGAAAATAACACGAATTTCCTTTACTAGGAATTTTTATAATTAAAATATTATCAACCATATCTTATATGGTCTTATATGGGCTTATAAAATTATTCTAAAAATAACACTTGGATCTTTATAATATGTTATTTTTTTGGTAGTGGGAACTTGATTACTTATATTTTAAAAAATGGGGTTTATAAAATCATTTATCTTGGATAAAACAATATAATACTAATCTGATTTTCAAACATCATATAGAATTTTATGAATAATAACCCATATTTATCAAACAATCAACTCATTTATATACTAAAAACACATTGTTTACAAACATCTATTATCATATAATGAAAAAAATGAGATTCTTGATACACTTATTTTATTCTATATTCATATGATATTTAAAGTGATCCATAACATAAACCTTCTTGATATAGAAACTCTTAATCAATCACTTGAATAAAGAATTAAATATTTTATCCATCAATTATTCTTTAGTTTTGAACTTTTTTTATATTTAAAATGTTGATAAAATGTACGGTCAGGGATAAATACCTTTAAAAATATAATAATTTAATTCAACAACATAAATTTATAATTTTTAAACTCCATGATAATTCTTAAAAAATTTCATATGTTTTGGAAAAAATTTCTTCCAATGTCTAGGTTTTCTAAAGTGATAACCATTACCTTTTTATAAGCTTATTTCTCCATCGTAGATTTCTATGTAGACTCTCCATGAATTAAATTATTTTCCATTTGGCCAAAACATTTTATATTTTTCATTCTCTATCATCATCATGGCACATTATCATAGACCTCCCATGTCCTAGTAATCAATCCGTGATATATTTAGAAGATTGAGAAAACCTTTATAAAAATTATTCTTATTATAATTCACAATAAATTATAAAACACCTTAAATTATGTATTAAAAAATGAAATACATGTAAAAATAATACTAAGTGGTGACCTTGGTCTCTATAATCCATTTACATGCCCAATAATATTTATCACATGAGTTGAGAGAAAAATACCCTCATATATCTTACACTGAATGGGATATTTTGAAACTTAAATATCTCAAGTCTAGGTTTTTCTTTATAGATCCTTTTTAGGTTTTTTTTCATCCTAAAAGAATCAATATTCTCATGTTTTTTCATATTGGAATATATAGAAACTTGAATTAATAAAGATATATCAATAGAATATTTATTATTCTTATTATATGAATATTAATCTTTTTTATTAGATTTATCTATTGGAGGTTTCTCATGAGGTTTATGCTCTAAAACATAGAACAATCATTCTTTTTTAGGATGAATATTAAGTTTATATACCAGTATAGAAATTTCCTTCCAATATATTTTAATTTATAAATGATTTATCTCAATCCATGTTTGATTATGATGATTCTATTTATCAATAACAAAATATTCTATCAAATCAGTATTATATGTTACATTTATTTAATATTGACTTTTATTAATTATCCACCCATTAAAATGGTAAACCCATTTAAATTCCTTCATATCCATTAGTAGGATAAGATTATGTTACATTATTTAATGATTCTTATTTAAAATTCCTCTCAACACTTATTTATTTTGGTAATTCATAATGGATATCAAATCAAATATGACTCTTTGATAGTTTAGTGGGAAATAATTTTATTAATCCATTATATGGATACAATAAAATTTATTACCATATTATCCTAACAATTAAGGTTTCCTAATGAAGTATAACCAAAATAATATTATTTTTATTAAAAACTAATCCTTTTAAGTCCACCCATAAGATGTATTTCTTACACATGATAATCCATAAGTAACCAACATTAGCATGACATACATAGTTGCATGATCAAGGTTTACATTGAAAGAAATATAACACTTAGTATTTTATAGGTGTTTTATTAATACCTATCTATATTATCTCATATATTCTATTTATATGTATTCATGATTATACTGATTTATTTTTTAATTCTTTTCCCTTTCACCAAATAAATATTTTCAAAACATGTTAATATATATCAGTTTACACAACTCATGGATTGTGTTACTAGCCTAAATTAAATTCTAACTATGTTTACACATATAAAAATTAATCACATGTATAATGTATATTATACACTTCTATGTAAAGTATTATAGTTATATGAAACCTATAATACACATAAGAGTAAGTGTGGAATGACAAGTAGTTGACTCCCACCTTTCTAGATAGTTCATAAGCTCTCAAGTTAGTGAGTTGTCTGACCCAAAGTCCTTATACCCATAGTGGTTTACAAAATAGATACCTAAATTCTATCGTAATTTTAACAATTAATATATATAAACAATAATTAACATCATAATTAAATATTATAAACTTATGCAATCTAATGTATAGGTTTAAGGAAACTAAATATATTATGAATTATCATACCTAGCATGTAAATCCTTAAATGCATACATAAAAACATACATAATTTGTTTAACACTTTAAGAAAACTATAAATCTATTGATAATATAAAATTTATATTAATTAATAAAGGAGTGAATACCACTAAATAATAAACAATTCATAAATTTAAGCATGAGATAAATATTTATGAGTAGTTGGGGTTCGGCTTAGTGGTAAGCACCCTTTAAATCTACATGAAAAATGGGGGTTCAAAACCCATTGAGTGCAGGTATTGTAGCAGTACTGTAGCGTACTGTAGCAGTGGAAGCACTATAGCAATGACAGGCACTGTAGCAGCGGCAGGTCACTGTAGCGGCGGCAGAGTACTATAGCAGTGGTGGGTACTGTGCAGTACTGTAGCAGCGCGGGTACTATAGTAGTACTATTCACATAATAGGCTTTGGGCCAAAACAATGGGCCTACGGGCCATGTAATGGGCTAAATACCCAATGGGCCTTCGGTCTATGTAATGTGTCTCCCTCTACCTAGTTAAAGAGGTATTTACTTTCCTTTAATAATAAATGAGCCTTCAGCCCCAACCTTTTAAAAAAATTATGAACAATTCATAAATAAAATAATTATAAACACTTTATAATTAAATCATGAATTCTGGAAATTCCATAATTAAATAATTATAAACACTTTATATTTATTTCTAATATGAACACATTTATAATTTCTTTTATATATAATTTACATAAATATGTGATATTTAAAAAAAATATTTCATAAATATTTTTTAAGCATTTTACATAATTAAAATATAACTTATTTAATATTATTTAACCCTTAACCATATAAATTTATCAAAACTCATTTTTATATAGTTTAAATAATTTTTCAAATAAGTAAGTTTAATTTATACATTTAATGTTAATCATTATAAAAAATTCATAATTCAATACAAACTCTGTTATATTTTTCCTTATTCTATAATTTATCAAAATTTTATAAATTACCTTATAATTATATATAAACAATTTATATCATAATTATATTTAATTTCATATAAATCAAAGTTACTTTAATATTAATAACTAAAACAATGTATTTTAATTTATTAAATGTTTCATTGAAATTTAATAACTAATTATAAACACTTTAAATTAAATTAATTTATAAAAAAATATATAAATTGAATAAATATATCAAAATACAATTTTTTATAATTTAATAACAATTTATAAATTATATAATTTGATTCATAATTTAAAATTATAAAAACATAATTTTTTTTCTCCATCATATTTAAGAATAGAAATTTTATCATAATACAGGTTATAGTTCAAAAATATATCATGGATTACAATTGGTGTGTGGAAATTTATTGCGACATACAATAATCCTGAAGTCACCTAAGTAATACTATGATTTGTTTTGAGCTTCATGGATTGGCACTATCATATACTATGAAAACCCATATCATGTGTTACATTATATCAAAATTTTAGGTTTTTCACTAGATCCTAATATAAAATACCCTATATCATATAGTGAGAACCAATCATAGATTATTTTATAGCATATTGTAACATAATCCATAGTTTGAAATTAATATCATATTTAATGATATCCATTTTCCAAAATAAAATTAATATTGTAGCCTATTATATCTAATATGACATACCATTTTTCTTTAATTTTAAACATGATTTCATGAATCAATGAAACGTGTCACTATTATGATACCACCTATGGGTTTCTATGGATTTAATTATACTTATATAAGTATTCAAAGACATCAAAGAACATAAATCATGATATTTAAATGATATGAACCAGAAATCATTTATAAAAAAATAAATAACATGTGTGTACCATACTCAAATTTTGACTAAAACTCATATCTTCAATCACACCAATTTATGAAGACCATTGAGAAGAAACCAAGGCGATACTTTATTAATTATGTATCAATCAATTGACCAGAATCAACAAATATTTGGGCCGGTTTCCCTTTCAAACCATAATATACTAGTATATCTCAAGGAAAAGGAAGAAGGATATGAGATATTAGAAAGGTTTTTTCATGAAGAATTATGGATTCCATTTATACGGACTTTGACCTCTTTATATAGGCCTCATATGTCACACCCTGACCCGACACTATTTTATTTTAATTATTTTATTCATCCTTGGTCTTATTTTATTTTGTGACTGAGCAGGTTGAGACCCAGTTTGATTTTTTATGGGTTGTTATTTAGAAATGGGCGTTTTAGGCTTTGTAATATCTAGTGCATGGTCCAGAATGACTTGAGAACCCAACGGCTATGCCCCAAGTAACTATGTGGTCTTCCTTTGTTTTAAATAAAATAAAATTTAAAGAATTCTTTATATAATAATAATATTATCATTAGTGTTGAGATTATTATTATTATCATTATTGTTAGTGTTAGAATATTAGTATTATTATTACTGTTAATAATCTTATTATTATTATTATTATTATTTCAGTTGATATTTAAATTTTGTTATCAAAATTAAATTATTTTCATAATTATAAAATTATCCACTTATTTTTATTTTTATTAAATTCTATTTTTAAATGGCTTAATTTTTCACTTTTTTTGGAGGGTTTTATTTTCTTTTTATTTTCTACTAATTATCTTTTTATTTTATTTTTTTTCCTTTTTACTTTTTTTATTTTTCTTTTCATTTTATTTTCTTTCTTATTTCTTCTCTCTTTTTTTCCTTCTCACCTTATTCCCCACTTCTCTCCTCTCTTCACACCTCACCCCTTCCCCCTTCCTACAGTGAGCCGTCGACACCCCCTCCTCTTGGACCTCCGACGGGGCTCCTCCTCTCCCAACTATGACCACCATGGCCACTACCTCCCTCCCTCCTTCACCTCTCCAGTTGTATGTTGTCCTCGCATTGAGCCGACATCCTCGCTCACTGACCAACCAACCATGTCGAAGACCTCCTCCCCCGAGCCTACCGCTGTCATCGTCGTCGTCCCGAGCATAGGCCACCACTGCTATCACCGGTGAGTCCTCTCCCTCACTCTCCTTCATTTGGCCAATTTTTCTTCTTCCTATTTCCTTATTTCATTCGGTCGGAACCCTAGGTTAGGGTTTAACCAATTTTGGATGTTCTCATTCCTTTCTAGGGATTGCAGTGGGTCTCTCGGGTCATGTTGGTGCATATTCTGGCAATCGCCAATGAAGGTAAGGCGTTTCAGTGTGTCTCATTCTGTCGGCTTTGTCACGAGGTAATGTTTTCTTGTGTTTCTTGTTTTTTCACCCATTAAATTAGAGTCTTTATGTGTTTTAAGGTTCGTTGTATTTATCTTGTAGTGTGTTGGTCGCTGCTTTGTGTTTTCAGTCCATCTAGGTTCGTCGGTCACCGTTTGAGGTGAGGCTTCTCTTGTTTCCTTGTTTAATTTAGTTTTAATTGGAGCCTTTGGTAATTTTTAGTATCTCTTTCATTATTGTGATGTGTTTTGATATGACATTGGTGTGTGTTTGTCCTTAGAATATGTTTTTGAGTGGGTTTTTGTGTTTAAAGTTTGGTAACACTGCTTTGGGTTGTTTCATAAAATTTTTAAGTGGTCTATTAAATCTTATATAGGGTGTGAAACATGTTTGGATATTATTGTGGGGTGTTTTTGGCCTTAGAAGAGGTTTTTGGGTTTTTTGTTGTTATGTGTCATGTTTTTTCTTTTTAGAATGTCTTATAAGTGGTGTAAATGGTTTATTTAATTTGTATAAATGATGTGAATCATGTTTTTCCATGGTTACGATGTGCAGATGATTTTGAAGTGGCGTTTTGATATAATTTGGGTGAACTTATTTTGTGTAAATTTTGTGGTGTTAATTTTGAAGTGTTGAATAAATTGTTCTATTAATTTATTAAATGATATGTGCAGTGCACTGGACCTCACTACGATAGTTTTGGGCTGCGGGTGTCGAGGTATCATATATGCACATGCATAGGATAAGACATATATATATATATATATATATATATATATATATGTGCCCTATTTGCAAATTTTCCCTCATGGTGCGGGGAACATGTGCAATGCAGCTAGGGGTGTATATATATATATATGTATAAATGCATGTGCATTTATCTTCTATGTGTCAGTTTGATGGTCGACAACGAATAACGACATGTTTGAGGTAGGTTCCCTATGCCCTGATCTTTAATTTGAAATTCCAGAATTGCTTAGTGTTTTATTAAAAGTGCATCTTTTTTTCTACATGAAGTGCATATGAAATATATATATATATATGTATATGGTTTTGGTTCTTGAAAAGTGATTTCATTAATGTTTCAAACATAAATTAGGTATTTCCAAAGACGTGTGGTCTTTTGTCAAATTTTGTTATAAAAGTGAAATGACACATTGTTTTCTAAAGAAGTTCCAAAATGATCTCCAAAATGGGTTTTGGGTGAACATGTTTTCTAAAGAAAAATCATTCCTGTGGAGTAATGAGGCCTATTTGGCACCTTGAAAATGAATAGTGAAAGTGAAAAAAACCTCTTATGGAATGTCCCATTGTTTTAGAAACACGATGTGTATGTTAAATGTGTGATTTGTGATATGTACCTAATGAAGAGGCTTATTCTATGTTTTACGACATAAAAAGGGGGATGCACTTAATTAGGGATAAAAGTGGTGAGAGTTTGAATGAGTTTTGGATAAAGAAAGTGTTTTGTACATATATGTTTGATCGATAAAAACTCACCACCACTTGAAACAGAGAACATTGGAAAACCTGGGTATCTAGGTGGGGGAAAACTAGGACTTTTGGGCTAGTATTCTGGAGGGGACTCGACCCGATTTCACTGTAGGTTTTACGACTGCAACAGTAACTAAACATATGAATGACTGAGGGTTTTGGTCTTCTAAACCATGTTTTCTGAGGGTCATGTCCTTCTAAGCCATGTTTTCTGAGGGTCGTGGCCTTCTAAGCCACATTTCACCGAGACACGAAGATCCTAGGTCCCCAACTAACACTAGATTCTTAGGGACTTCCCATGGTGCTTGTGATATGATTTTCAATTCAGTTGTTTCATGTTGGTTCCCTCTTTTGTGAAAACCATATTTTTAAATCTAAATTGGTCTCCTTAGATTTTGAAATGTTAATGAATGCTAAAAACCTATTTTGAAAATGGAAGAGAAATGTTTCCCTTGGAAATGAAAGCTTTTTATTTGAATTTTAAAAGAGAAAAAACATTATCTTATTATGCCTTATTTTCAAACTAGCATGATTTGGGTTTATTATTAATGAAAGTGGCATAGGGAATTGTTGTACTTTGTCTTTCCTACTGAGAATCTCGGTGCTCATGCCTACTTTATCTCTTTCCTTTTCAGGTTTTAGTTTTGGATCGCTCGAGCTTGGATTTATGTTTGGTGATGACCCATGTGGTCACTTGGAGGTATGTCTTGTTGGTTATCTTTATTTTATTTTCTACTGTTAGTGTTTTCCTGTTTTTTTAGTTTATTTATATTTATCTGTCTTTTTTTTGGGCTAAATCATTCCCAACTGCTTGTTTTGATGCCCAACACTCATTGCCTGCCCGTGGGGATTGAGAACGCCCTTTGGGCCATGCTGCGGACAAACTCAGGTGACCAGTTCAAGGGTGAACTTGGATGGTTCGTGACAAAATTGTATCAGAGTAGGTTAAACCATGTCCTTTGGGGATGTATGACAGTTTAGAGTTATGTTTTTCAGAATCCAAGTGGTTAATTGCGGGTAGGTTCCTGATCACCACCTATTCGGAATGACCCTTGAATTGTCAGGGTGGTCCGGGATGGACATGCCTCAAAGTTTGTGTATGGCTCCCAATTTTTTTCAGGTTCCTTAGTCTTGTTTGTGTATTCCTGTTAGTTTTGAGTTTTGGTGGTCATTCTAGAGGGGTGCATGGATGTTTTTAACTGCCTAGCAAGCCATGCGCAGACCATGAAATTGCCTCTGATGACTCCCTATGTGCTCACCCGGTTGGTGCACGGTCATCCAAACCGTGTGGCCAAACTGTGTGTTGCAGTTGTTTATTTGAGAATTTGGAATATTGATTCATTGAGTGAATTGGTTGTTCTGGGATGTTCTTGGTGTGAGTTTAAGTTGGTTTTGGGGTGTTTTTCTCGGGTTTCAAAATTGATGATTGGTCTTTTGAAATCAGATTTCCAAAATGAAAATATTTGTTTGTTTAAAAATGTAATAAGTTTTTTTGGGGATGGAAAGTGTTTTAGAAAATGTTTTGGGATCTTTTAAATCTTTTTAAAGTGTAAATCGAAAGTGGATTTGGAAAAAAAATTGGGGCTTTTGAAATTTTTGTGAAATATGAAGCTAATGTCTCTTAGAGAAAAAAGAATTTTAAGATGATCTGTTTGAACTTTGGTATTTCTATGGATGCCCACGTGTATGGATGAATGTAATTCGATGTTGATGGTTGTTGGAATGCATGGGTTGGTGCCCGATTTGGCACAAGAATGTACACACGTGAGGTTTCATGGAATACCAATGGTGGGTGCTCAGTTTTCAAGGCATGTTTTATTTTTCAAAGGCATGTTTTTATTAGTGATGTGCTTGGATGAATTTTGTTTAGGAAATTTTTAAAATAAGAAATTGGGTTTTAAAAATGGTTTTTTACCATTCAAATGTTTTGAAATGGGATGGTTTTGAAAATGGCTATTTGTGGAAGTGGGGTTTAGGCTTGGTTCGTGAGGTTTATTTGGTATTATTTTGGTTGATATTTGATTTGGTTATAGTCTGGTTTTGTTATGTATTAGCTTATATGCTAAGGCTTGTTTTCAAGCTGGTGTTTCAAGGATGAAATAATGTTTTGGGTTTGAGTTAATCATTTATAGTTAAATGTGGAGGCTTGTTTTGTGATGTGCTTCAGGTTGATTTTGTGCTTCTTGTTTAAAGTATGTTTCCCATAAATTTCCAAAGGTCCTTGAGGGGTCATTTATAGTTTTTAGTTTTACCCATACTCCCAGTGGAGTGGTGAGGTTAATTTCTTTTCCTTGTTGCTTGTTTTCTCTGTGGTGGTCGAGGTTCAATAGGGGTTGTGGTGAAACTTGAAGAAGTCAAGTTCTTCTTCCGGTCTTTAGGAACTCCAGATGTCCTGAAGGGTAAGTTGTCCCGATTTTGATTGAAGGGTCATGTTCGGGCTATATAAGGGTGATTTCTACCTTCTCCTTGCAAGTTGGGGTCGTAGATTGGGACAAATGGAAATCTTGTTTTTCAAGGTGCAAGTGAAGGGTTCCCCATCCGGTGTAGAGAGTGAGTTGGAGGAACATATTCTGGGAATGGGTCTTCCACCAGTTCTTGTCTCTCAATCCTAATACCACACAATCGTTTGATTCGAATGTGGTAAATTTGGTCACTCAAAGCTGTTCATCGCAATCCTCTGAAGGCTTGTTAATAGCTTGGCTGTTTGGGTCACCTTAGGGAATGAAGTTTGTAAGCGGTATTTCCAAAAGATAAAGGCTATGTTGGAAGTTGTTAGTTTCTAACTGTGGTGCATAAGATGCTTCAATATATCAGAGCTCCAACCATAAGTCTCAGAGTGAGGCTTTTCACGCAGTCAAGAGGTTTCCATGTGCAAGGGATGCGCTTTCAACCTGTCGTCTTTTATGTTGGGGAAGAGGCCAGTTAAGTTCTTACTTCATGTGGTTGTCTGTTTGGGATGGGATCTTGTTTTGGAGGTCTTGGTGGACTCGTTCATGAAGTTTTCATGGTTTTGTCTCATGGGGTGTAAACTATGTAATGGAAAGTCTTCCCCTTTAGAAGATTTGGGTTTTGTGTGTTTCCTGTTGGGGTTGCTTGTGTCATGGGGAAGTGGTGAGTTCGTAGTCGGTGTTTCTTTCGGTTCCTCCTATGTAGACCCCACCTCTACTATGTCGGGAGATGCCCCGTTTCAGTGGGTTCATGATGAGGAATTCAATCTGCATTGTTGAAACTAAATTGAGAGCTCCCATGAGGGTGCTTTTGTACAGCTCAGTTTCTAATATGGTAGAGAGACCCACTATGGGTCTCACCCATGTCTTCCCTCAAGCTGGTTGGGTGGGACTCAGAATGTTGAGGGGCCACACCATCATCGGCGGTCTTGATTGGTTTTCTACTATGCTTCGATTTGGGAAGGTCATATTCTAGAACCCTAATATGGTGGGGAGACCAACATAGGACAAATTCGCAGAGAACTTAGCCATCAAGGTGTTCTTGTTGGGGAAACTCTTTGCCTCTTCTCCTCCTAACCCCAATCAATGTATATGTTTAGAACAGTCGATGGGTCGCATGAAGAATGTCCATTGGGGATCTCAAGAAGACTCTAGTAATTTCTATGTTTGGGGTTGGGGTGTTCCAGGTTTTGGTTGTGTTTAGGAATGTGAGTCTTGTGTTGTTTGTTCTTTTTCATAGTAGTTCAGGTCTCGTGGTTTCATGTATTGGGTGGAAAGTGAGTGTTCGACCCTCAAGTGGTAGGGGTTTCGTTTTGAGAATTGTTTCTTCCTTGTTTCGAGCATTGAACAGCCGAGTCTTTTGGGACTTTCTGGGGGAAGAAAGGGTCATGGTGGGGAGAATTTTCACACCCCGACCTGACACTATTTTATATTAATTATTTTATTCATCCTTTGTCTTATTTTATTTTGTGATTGAGCGGGTTGAGACCCAGTTTGATTTTTTATGGGTTGTTATTTAGAAATGGGCGTTTTGGTCTATGCAGTATTTGGCGCGTGGGCCATGCACGATTTGGAAACCCTACGGATACGACCCAAGTAACTATGCGGTCTACCTATGTTTAAAATAAAATAAATTTTAAATAATTGTTTATATAATAATATTATTGTTGTTTTTGTTGAGAATATTATTATTATCATTATTATTAGTGTTAGAATATTAGTATTATTATTACTGTTACTAATCTTATTATTATTATTATTATTATTATTATTTCAGTTGATATTTCAATTTGGTTATTAATATTAAATTATTTTCATAATTATAAAATTATTCACTTCTTATTATTTTTATTAAATTCTGTTTTTAAATGGCTTAAGTTTTCAATTTTTTTAGAGATTTTTATTTTCTTTTTATTTTCTACTAATTCTCTTTTTATATTCTTTTTATTCCTTTTTACCCTTTTTTTATTTTTCTTTTCTTTTTATTTTCTTTCTTATTTATTCTCTCTCTTTTTCCTAATCTCCTTATTTCTCGCTTCTCCCCTCACATCATGCCTCACCCCTTCCCCCTTATTGTTGCGTGTCGTCGACACCCCCTCCTCTTGGACCTCTGTATGGCCTCCTCCTCTCCCAGCTACGACCGTCGCGACCTCTTCCTCCCTCCCTCCTTCACCTCTCCAGTGGCGTGTTGTCCTCTCGTTGAGCCAACCTCCTTGCTCGTTGACTGACCATCCATGCTGAAGACCTCCTACCCTGAGCCTGCCAATGTCATTGTCATCATCCCGAGTAAAGGCCACTGCTGCTATTGTCGGTGAGTCCTCTCCCTCCCTCTCCTTCATTTGGACAATTTTTCTTCTTCCTGTCACCTTATTTCATTCGGTTGGAACCCTAGGTTAGGGTTTACCCTATTTTTGATGTTCTCATTCCTTTATAGGGATTTCAGTGTGTCTCTCAGATCTTGTTGGTGCGTGTTCTGGCAACCGCTGCTGAAGGCGAGGTGGTTCGGTGTGTTTTAGTCCACTGGCTTTGTTCTGAGGTAATGTTTTCTTGTGTTGCTTGGTTTTTCGCATATTAAATTAGATTCTTTATGTGTTTTAAGGTTTTTTGTATTTATCTTGTAGTGTTTTGGCCGCTGCTTTGTGTTTTCTGTCCGTCTGAGTTCGTCAGTCACCATTTGAGGTGAGGTTTCTCTTGTTACCTTATTTAATTTAGATTCAATTAGAGCCTTTGGTAATTTTTAGGATCTCTTTCATTATTTTGATGCGTCTCAGTATGACATTGGTGTGAATTTGGCCTTAGAAGATGTTTTTGAGTGGGCGTTTGTGTTCAAATTTTGTTAGCACTGCTTCGGGTTGTTTCATAAAATTTTTAAGTGGTTTATTAAATCTTATAAAGGGTTTGAAACATGTTTGGATATTGTTGTGGGGTGCTTGGGCCTTAGAAGAGGTTTTGGGTTTTATGTTGTTTTATGTCATGTTTTTCCTTTTTAGAATGTTTTATAAGTGGTGTAAATGGTTTATTTAATTTTAATAAATTATGTGAATCATGTTTTTCCTTTGTTACGACATGCAGATGATTTTGAAGTGGAGTTTTGATATAATTTGGGTGTGTTTATTTTCTGTAAATTTTGTGGTGCTAATTTTGAAGTGTTGCATAAATTGTTCTATTAATTTATTAAATGATATGTGTAGTGTGATGGACCTCTCTATGATAGTTTTGGGTCATGGGTGTCGAGGTATCCTACATGCACATACATAGGGTAAGACATATATATATATGTGTGTGTGTGTGTGTGCCCTCTTTGTACATTTTCCCTCATGGTGCGGGGAACATGTGCAATGCATCTTGGGGTGTATATATATGTATGTATAAATTCATGTGCATGTATGCGCCAAGTGTCGGTTTGATGGTCGTCAACGAATAATGACATGTTTGAGGTAGGTTCCCTATGCCCTGATCATTAATTATAAATTCCATAATTTTTAGTACTTTATTAACAATGCATCTTCTTTTTCTACATGAAGTGCATATGAAAAATATATATACATATATATATATAGGTAAATGGTTTTGGTTCTTGAAAAGTTATTTCTTTAATGTTTCAAACATAAAGTATGTATTTCCAAAGACGCGTGGTATTTTTGCCAATTTTGTTATAAAAGTGAAATGACACGTTGTTTTATAAAGAAGTTCCAAAATGATCTCCAAAATGGGTTTTTGGTGAACATGTTTTCTAAAGAAAAATCATTCATGTTGAGTAATGAGGATCGTTTGGCACCTTGAAAATGAATAGTAAAATTGAAAAACCACTCTTAAGGCATGCCCCATTGTTTTAGAAACACGATGTGTATATTAAATGTGTGATTTGTGATATGTACCTAATGAAGAGGCTTATGCGATGTTTTACGACATAAAAAGGGGGATGCGCTTAAGGAGGGAGAACAGTGGTGAGAGGTTGAATGAGTTTTGGATAAAGAAAGTGTTGTGTACATATATGTTTGCTCGATAAAAACTCACCACCACTGGAAACAGAGCACAATGGGAAACCTGGGTATCTAGGTGGGGGAGAACTAGGACTTGTGGGCTAGTGTTCTGGAGGGGACTCGACCAAGTTTCACTCTAGGTTTGATGATTGCAACACTAACTAAACATATGAATTACTGAGGGTCGTGGTCTTCTAAGCAATGTTTTCTGGGGGTCGTGGCCTTCTAAGCCATGTTTTCTGAGGTCTGTGGCCTTCTAAGCCACATTTCAACAAGACACGAAGATCCTAGGTCCCCGAATAACACTAGATACTTAGGGACTTCCCATGGTGCTTGTGATACGATTTTCAATTTAGTTGTTTCATGTTGGTTCCCTCTTTTGTTAAAACCATATTTTTAAATCTAAATTGGTCTCCTTAGATTTTGAAATGTTAATGCATGCCCAAAACCTATTTTAAAAATGGAAGAGAAATTTTTTCCTTGGAAATTCAAGCTATTTATTTGAATTTGAAAAGAGAAAAAAACATTATCTTATTTTGCCTTATTTTCAAACTAGCATGGTTTGGATTTCTTATTAAAGACAGTGGCTTAGGGCGTTGTTGTACTTTGGCTTTCATACTGAGCATCTCGATTCTCACGCCTACTTTATCTCTTCAGTTTTCAGGTTTTAGTTTTGGATCGCTCGAGCTTGGATTTCTGTTTGGTGATGACCCATGGGGTCACTTGGAGGTATGTCTAGTTGGTTATCTTTATTGTATTTTCCGCTGTTAGTGTTTTCCCATTTGTTCAGTTTATTTATATTTATCCGTATTTTTTTCAGATAAATCGTTCCCAACTGCTTGTTTTGATGCTCGGCACTCGTTGCCAGCCCATGGGGATTGGGAATGCCCTTCGGGCCATGCTGCGGACTGACTCGGGTGACCAGTTCAAGGTCGAACTGGGTTGGTTGGTGACATCATATATTTTCCTCATATAGTTGATTCATTTACATATACATTACATAGAATATGAGTTATGCACCAGTTATAAAATTTGTAACACATAGTCGATGCATGCATCTATCAGATACATTCATTCAAGTGATTATCCTACAAATTTTATCATATATAATTAGAATTATATATTTATATATAATATGATTTGAATGTTAACAATTAATATTTAGTGTCCAAATAAATAATAGAATATGATTAACACACACCATAATAATTATGATATGTGCATATCATATAATATGACCTGGCACATGGTGGTGGTATGACTGGTGGAGATATTCTTAAAATATCTACATAAATATGATTTATATTGGTCATATCATAAGAGGTGATTTGGTTATATCATAAGGTGAGACTTATAGGAATCATGCAACAACCAATATTATCATATTATACATCTTTTCTTAATCATTTAACAGTTTTATGATGAGATATAAAAGTTATCTTGTAAGTGATTTATCATTAAACTAAGACGTTACATATAATGGAATGAATGGTAAGAAAATAGAATGAATTTATATGTTAAATTTATGGTAATTTGATTCATTAAAAACATCAGAACCACATGGAATTCTCTCATATGTTATAAATTTATGTGTAAATTCATGAAGGATTGTCAGATTACATATAAGGAGGTAGTCACCAAGAGATGGTGATTGATCGATCCTGCCTAAGACACTGCCAATTTTCACTACTATAAGCTCTCTTTATCTTCCTTCCATTCCATTATGAGATACTATCTTATCATGAAAGAGTGAAGAATTCAACCTAGTGTCAAATGATTATATTAAAACCAAGGATACACAATGAGGAGGGAGTTTGATGGATACCTCTCATAGATCATCATAAAGTGCATGATTGAAGATAGTAGTAGTGTCTATAATCAGTGTAGCATACCTAAGTATTCTATATTTTTTAATTTCATGGTTTCATAAATCATACATGGTAATAGAAATACATTTTGGTTTCTAATTACTTATGAAACATTGAACAAGTTTTTTATCCCTAAAAACCTATCAGTTGTATCAAAAAAATCTTGGAATTTTGATTCATGAAATCAAGTTGAAAATAAATAAATGGGATTTTTTGTAATATAATGTATTTCCTTTCATAAGAAACAATCCTATTTCTTACTATTTATTTGTATTATGATAAATGACATTTTATAACATTATTGGATAATTTTTTATGATATATGATCTCATATTGAGCAACATGGTTTAATCCTTTTATTTTTTTCAAATTGTAAAAAATGGAATGAGTAGTCACGGCCTGCAATAGTGCCAAACCATGTTAGAAAAAAAATCATATCACCTTAAATATGATTCAAAGGCATCAAAGGCTATATCACTGTCCAAATTATCTATCATCGAATATGATTGATAGTTCCATAAATCATTGATTTGTACATGTCAATTGAAATCGATGGAAAATTATTCATAATACATGGCACGATTTTGAACCATGTTATGGATTACGATATCATAACATCATTGAATATAACATTGAATAAAAATTTCATTTTTATAAATTTCAATTATAAATTGATTCCAATAATTTAGTAAAATAGTATTTTTGGATATTTATTTAATTTGTAATTTTTTCATAAATTAGTTATTTATCTAAAATTATAATTAATTATAATTTTTTTTGAAACATTTATTAAATAAATCATTTATAATATTAAATTACTTTTATAATTATATAGAATAGTATATAATTTGGATATAATATGTTTATATGGAAATTATAATTGAAATTTATAAAGTGTTTATAAATTATAAAATAAGGAATGGTTATAAAATAAATTATATTTAAAATTATGAATTGTTTATAATATTTAATTTTAATTGCCCAAAATAAATGCCTTATTTGATAAATTATTTAAATCATATCAAAATAAGTTTTAATAGTTAATATGGTCAAGTTTTAGATGATAAATATCTGATATTTACGATGTTTACATAATACATATGAATAGTTTATATATATAATGGTAATAGAATGATGGAAATTTTGAATTCTCTTCTTATTTATTTTATACTTATTACTCACTCTCAAAAATCATTTTATTTTATTTTAAAGGGAAATTCAGCTTATATTCCTATCAATCTTACTTATAATAATAAATTAATTCCATATTCTTCTTTCTTTGGTTAAGAATTTTCAGTCATGGTAGATAAGTATAGGTTAGCACTCACTATAGATTTCTTCAAAAATAATCTTCCAATTTTGGTTATTTGAAAATCTATCAATTCCATTGGTTTTAGAGGCTGTTTCTCAATTAGTGTTATTAATTTTCTTCACATTATTCTTTTATTTGTCTTATAGTAAGTCTTCCCTAAATATTGGTTAATTCAAGTTCATTCTATCCAAGTTTTTTCTATAAAGGTTGCCAAGTAGAATCCTCTTTTATACCATTCACTAAATATCCTATCATCCAGGTATAGATCGAATTTCAAGTTCTTATTATACATATATGTGATAAAAGGGATTTAGTTTTTTACTTTTGGAGAAGTTAGAAAACTTCTTATGTTGGACTTTGTTATGGCCAACCTCTTTAGAACATCAGTTTTGAGATAGTTCATAGATCCCAGTATTACTGGTGATATTCAAAATAATATCTAGATTGAAAATGGTATTTCATCCATTATTTAATTATTTATGAGATTTATCCTCTCTTTTTCTCTCTTTTTATAAAATTGGATCACTCTCAATATTCTTGTAGGTATTATTCATGTGACATCATATTTCCCAATTTCAGGTATTCTTCATCTCTCTTTTCATTTACCTCTTTATTTGGTTGTGTTTTGGGGCTTCTAATGATGGGGATAATTTAATAGGAAAACAAACATAAGTCTGGGGATGTATGTTTTTTGGAATTAATGAAGTCTGGGTATAAATGTGTTAAATTCTTTACGAGGTTCACCCCAAGTTTAAAGAACACCAAAGTTGGTTTGTATTCTTTCTTAAGAGTCTGGATTTTTCACTGGTAATAGTGAATTTTCACATCATTAATGGTTACACATCACATATTGGTTTCCAAGAATATGTTTTGAATTGGTTAAATATCTAAAAGGTTTACACGCTGTGAATTGGGGTCTCATCATGAAATGGTAAAAGTCATGATTTTTAATATGAGGCAATGTATTGTTCATTGTATTTTGTTAATTAAAAAATTCACATCATGAAATGGTTTCACATCATGAATGTTTTGGGATTAGTGTTTTTAAGGAGTTTTATGGATGATTAATCTTTTATTCTATTTTCATACATTTCTCTCAATACCTAGAATCTCTCCCAAACAATTTTGGGAATATCTACTCATTCTAAATCATTTCATTTAGAAATTTGTCTTCATTATGGTTGCACTACATCTATCTGAGTAAGTGATCTTTTTTCTTCTTTATTTTTTTGGTTGAAACAGTTCCATTACATTAAATTGTAATGTTTTTTGGTCTTATGGTGTTGATTATATCAATTATTTTTAGATCCCTTGTGTGATCTTCCTCTGTAGTCTGACCTTTGTGTTGCATATGGTCCAGCATGTGAGCTTCATGAGGTATGTGTTGTGTAAAATTACCCATAGACCTTTATTCTTATTGAATTTATTATGAGATGTAAGGATTGGTTCTAGGTCCTCTATTGTTTTCTATTCATTCTTCTAGTTTGGTGGATCATGTTGTGGGTGTGTGAGACTCGAGTTTGAAGTCAGTGGTTCTTTCTCTATCCTATGTTTTATAAACTATATTTCTATTATTTTATACATTGTTCTATAAATGAATTTTCATGATTAAATTGTGTGTATGGAAATGGAGTTTTGAGAAAATATGGTTTTCCCCTTGTTTTGGTGAAAAAAATATATATTTTAAAAACATTATGAAATGGATTTATGAAATGATTTTCAAAGGATTATTTTGATGAAATTATTTGGAAAATATAACACATTGGAAGCCTTGTGTACTTAGGTGGATGGTGTAATAATAGAAATATTCCTTTGATATTATTAGGTGGTTTAATCATGGTGTGTACCTATTCTCCCTATTCCTATTATTCTATGGAAATGTTACACAAGTTTGGAGGTTCACTTTATGGGGAGTTCCTATGATCTATATATTTGATGCATATATCTAGGGATATGATGTGCATGATTGTCTATGTTTGGGTATGAGTGTCCTAGCTATCCTGGCGTTTTTTATCCTTGGCATTATGTTACATATTATTTTCAGTTACATTACTTTGGATTTTTACATGATATGTGATACATGATTTCATTTGACAACTATTATGTATGTGAAATGATTTGAAACTATTTTACCTAGATTATTTAGAAATGTGGAACAGGGGATGTTTTTTTACAATGATTTTGATATAAAAACTATTTAAAATACTATTATTCATTTTTTCTTTAAATTTGATCATTTTTTAGATTTTTTTATAGATACTTGATATGGAACACCTATTTGGGATCCTATTGATCCTATTTAGATCACACCTTATGTTCCCCTTCACCGTTACATGGACCATGTTATGTATTTTGATGTAGAGAAAGGAAATTCATCACAATGAAGCGGTGAGGAAACTATTAGCTATGTCTGGGTAGCTTTTGGTTTTATGGTGGGAGTTTTTCCATGATATCACATGGATTAACCATTTTAGTTCTAATTTTCCTTTATTGTTGGAATTTTATCTTAGAGACTGTTTAGCTTATTTTGAGTTGTATCACTTATATTTTTTCCTTTCTGATATGACATATATTTCTAGTTTAACACTTTCAATTTTTATTACCATCATGTATATATATATATGTTTGTGTGTGTGTGTGTGCCTTTCTTTCTTTCATGTTGTCTACTTTAGTTTGGGTGAAATTGTTCCCTTTGTTCATTTTTTATTCCTAGGTGCTAGTTGCCAACCCATGGGTATCGTGAATTGTCATTGTGTATGTGGTGGTTCAGTTCAAGTATAAATTTTAGAGGGTATCCAAGTCTTTTTCATCATATTTTGGTTTCATAGGAAGGTTTTTCTCAGTTTTGGAAAGTTGGTAGACAAGAGATAGGATTTTTGGGACTTTAGAGGTAGATTATGCTGAGTGTATGGCCAACTCTTATCATGAAGAGACTCAAGTTACCATGGGATGTTGGGATTTGTTTATATTGTTCTTATTTTTTTATCATAATATCAACTTTTTCTTATGGTTTTCTTGTTTTAACTGAGATTATCTTGTTTTTTTAACATTTATTCTATTTCAGTGTGAAGTGTTATGCCTCTGAGACATCTTCTATGGTTTCCTCAGGAGGGTGCAGTGGATACTCTTCAAGGGAATTGGAATCTAGATTTAATCCTTATCATGGATATCATGCAGATAGTTCATGTTATAGAACAAAAAATATAAGAAGTCCAAAATTCAGTTATTGATGTAAAAATATGAGATGGAAGGGAGAGGGATCGATCTTGGGAGTTCTTATGTGAGAATCCCCCATCCTTTAGTCGTACAAATGAACCACAAGAGGTGGAGGACTAGATGGAAAATATTGATTATATCTTTGACTTTCTGGATACACCTAGGAATATCTAGGTTAAGTGTGTGGTGTTTATAGTTGAGCTTCCAAGTAAGAGATGGTGTGATTCCATGGTATAGGTAGATAGACATGTGGTATTAGACTAGATGGGTTTCAAGATCAACTTCAATCATCATTTTTGTTCTGATTCACTGATGATGGAGAAGTATCTGGAGTTCTTATCCTTGCATCTGAGAGCATTTAGTTCCAGTATACACTAATTGATTCATAGAGATGGTTCAATTTTCCCTAGAGATAGTAAAGAATAGACATAATAAGACTCAAAATTACCTATATATTTTGTAAACAAATATCATATTGTAGGAATTTATATAGAATATTTAAACCTATGTAGATATATTAGATATGGAAATGATGGTAGAGATGGATATAGAAGGAAAGGTGGTTTATTATTCACTTTCTCTTTCACCTAGTGGTAGCTTTAGTGTTGTATAGGGGATGAATAGGAAGGTTTGTGATCATCAAAGGAGTGGTTCTTAGTGGCATGTCTTCCTTGAACCTTTATTTCTAACTAGTAGTGTGCCTCTAACCTTATATCATTATGGAAAGGATAGGCATGCCCGACATTCTTATTCTTCACCTGCAAAGAGGTGTAACAATTGTGAGTGTTATGGTTATCTATATCATTTATGTCAGGCTATGTCGATACCCTATTATGGCCAAGGATTATTGGCTCCAATGGACACTATGGTACAATCATATGCTTCAAGTACTATATGACTTTAATCATGGGCCTCAGGATTGAATCACCTTTACACAATAGATGATTTTTTGGAGGAGGTGGATCTGGGTCCAATGATAGTGAGAGGTACCATATTTATTTCATATTTAGTAGTGACTGATTTATTTGATATCGATTCTTCCCACTCATTTATATCTATTTTTTTGTGGATATACTTATACTTCCAATGGAACTGATGCCTTTTTTAGGGAGTTATAGACACATCTTGGAAAGTGGAAAGATATGGGGTTTTGGTGTCCTTCTGGTTCATTGACGATAGCTGAAGTGAAGTTATTCTAGGATTTCCTCATTCTCAGCCTAGATTGGATTATTACTCATCATTTTAAGTTTGATTATTATCATTGTTGGGTCTCATTTCTTACGGTTTATGGGAGATCTAGGTAGTTTTAGGGAGAGTACGATCTAAGGTCTTGTCATGTAGGACCTTCCCACCTAGAACACATGATTTTTTGGTTTTTTTAGTAGTTGATCCAGATGATGTTTCTTTCACTATTTCTCGTCCCACATTTTTTGGAACTTTCCTAAAGTTTTCTCACATGATTTCTATGGTCTTCCTATAGAGAGGGATTTATATTTTACAATTGACCTGGTGTTGGGTATGTAGCCAATTTCAATACCCTATTATCGCATTGAACCAGTATAGATGAAAGATATCAAGATTTAATTGGATTGCCTGATAGTGAAATGTTTCATTCACCCCATTGTTTCACCTTGGAAATCTCATGTGCTCTTTTGTAAAAATGAAGATGGTTCACCCCAATTCTATATGGACTATCAAAAGTTGAACCAGGTGATGGTTATTAATAAGTATCCTTTCCCCATGTGTTTTATTTTTTTGACCAGTTAAATTGGGTAAATAGTTTTTCAAAGATCTATCTTTAGTCAGGTTATCATCAGTTCAGAGTTTGGGAGTCTGATATACCAAATATGGATTTCATGAGAATGTATTGACATTATGAATATCTTTTGATGTTGTTTTTCCTAACTAATGATCCTATTGTTTTCATGGATTTAATAAATTGAATATTTCATGAGTATCTAAACACTTTTTTGTTAGTGTTCATGGTTGATATTTTAGTTTATTCAAGATCTGATTGCGAGCATGAGCACTATTTGAGTTTCGTTCTATAAATCTAGTGGGGTCACTATTTGTATGGAATGATTTAAAAATGAAATTTTTGGATCCAATAAGTGAATTTATTGGGTCACATGATTTTTTATCATATATTATTAGCTTATCCTAATAAGGTGAAGGTTCTCTTGTCATGGGGATTGTCACAAAACATCTTCGATATTCCTAGCTTTCTTAGTCTTGGTGAATAATAATGATGGTTTGTTAGGGATTTCTCAAATTTAGTGTCACCATTGACTACTCTTACTAAGAAATGGGTGAAATTAATATGGGATGTAAATTTTTAGTCTACTTTCAATGAGATTAAATGACTTCTGACATCAGTTCTTATTATGATATTACCTGATCACGGTACGGGGTGTGTGGATTTTTGTGATTCTTATGTTTCTAGTTTGGGTTTTTTTTCTTATAAAGGATGATCTTGTGGTGGTTTATGGTTCTCTCCATCTACTACCAAATTATTAGAATTACTCCAAACATGATTTGGATATTTTTGGGGTTATTCATGTGCTTAAATTTTTGTGGAAATATCTTTTGGGGGAGAGGTTCACAGTCATTTCTGTCCATAAGAGTGTGAGAAATATCTTTTCTCAAAAATACATGAATGTAAAATAGATGTGGTGGGAGGAATACCTTTAGAAATTTGACTTTGACATTTCCTAAACCTCATTAAATGGGAATCTCATCATTGATGATCCCAGTAGAAAATTGCCATCATATTCTATTTTGGAATCGAATGAGGAGTGGAACCTTATGGGAATCTATGGTCAATTGCAAATGGATGCTCAAGAGGATGTTTTAGGTATTTTTATGGATGGTCTTTAGTTATCATCATCTCTACTTGATTCTATTCTATAGGATCAGCATTAAGATAACAATTTGAAGGAAATTCAGAAAAAACCTATATGGTGGGGAGACCGTTTCTGGTTGGTCTCACTCTTTAGATGGTATTTTCTATTTTGGGGATTGGTTTATTATCCCAACATCTTTTAAGAGATCAGTTTTGTTTTATTATCATAATTATTTATGGTTCATTCATCAGGTTACTACAAATATGTATTAATACATGAGGCAGTAATTAGGTTATCTGGGTATGAAGCATGAAATTATAGATTATGTGTCCTATTGTTACACCTACCAACATATAAAGGAAGAGAATCTGAAACCTTTAGGGTTTCTCCAACCTCTTAAGGTGCTGGTTCAAAAATAGGATGAGGTTTCCATGGACTTTATTTTATTATTACCATGGACTCCCTGAGGGAGTAATTCTATCTAAGTGTTGATTAATATGTTGAAAAAGTTTTCTCACTTTATAATAATTCAGGACACCACTAAAGTTGAATACCAAGGAATGATATATGTATAGGGGATTGTGAGGTTACACAGAGTTCCCTCTATTATTTTTTTAGATAGTGATCCTAGGTTTACCTCAAGGTTCTGGAAGAGTCTCTAGGGGGTTATGGGAACTCATTTCATATTGATTACAACCAAACATCTATAGAGAGATGGTCTGATGGAGAATGCTATTAAAATATAATATGATATGATCGGTGCTTGTGTCCTAGATTTTTTTTGGATCATAGGATAGCCTTATGGAACTAGTTGATTTTTCTTTTAACAATAGTTATCATTCATCGATCAGAATGACTCCCTTCATGGATTTGTATAATTTCCCATGAAGGTCACCTATTTCTTTGAAAGTGGTGGGTGAGGCCTCACTTATAGGACCGAGTATCATTTAGGATACATTGATGGGGATTAATGATATATGTTGGTGTCTAGCTATATCTCATATATGGAATAAATTATATGTGGATCACCGACATCATACTTTTTATTTTTTCATTGGTGATCAAGTTTTATTGAAATTTTCTCCACAGTTGGGTCACTATTGTATTGGAAAATAGGGAAAGTTAGTTCTGGGATTTGGTCACTCATTTGAGGTCACTAATAGACTTGGGTAGGTTTATTATATATTGGATTATCCAATTCATTGGGTAGAAATTCATAATGTTTTCAACAAATGTTATCTCAGGAAGTGTCATCCTGATCCCCCTCATGTTTTGATTTGAGAAGATGTCTAGTTGGAGCCAGACATTTCTATCATAGAGAAACAGATGTAGATTGTATAATATCAAGTGAAAGTCTTATGTGGGAAGTCCGTTTTTTTTTTGTTATATTTTTATGGTGACAGATATCATATTCTTACTATACTTGGGAGCATTATTCGTTGATGAGGGAGTAGTGGCCTCACATATTTCTCGACACCATTCCTCCACATGACTTCTCAAGGATGGAAATTCTTATGGTGTAGAGTTTGTAACATCTTATTACCTACTTATAGGTATTTCTCATCTCTATTTTTAGTTCCATTTTTGTTTGGATTTTTTTTGGGTCTTATAAGGATGGAGGTCCTTTATTGAGGAAATGACATAAATTCTGGGGATGTATGTTTTGAAGGACCCCAAAACCCCTTGAGAGGCGAGGGGTGAATCAGGGTGTCAACTTTTTCTTTTTAATGTTTTGGATCTTGTTCCCACGATGGTAGGAACTTGTTAAATCTATCAAACAAATGAAAGAAGGGGGATGAAACAACACTTTTACTTGGTTCACTGCATAGGGATACGTCCAAGGAGCATATGCCAACAGTGTGTCGGTCATACCTAAATCCATTAATCTTTACTAGTTTGAGGATTGTAGGATTCAGTCACAGTCACTATGTTCTATGCACACTACCTTTATAAAGGTTTAGGGATAGCTCACTGTGACCCTCGGATCACTTCCATCAACTCCCCCTAGCTCACTTCCTTAAGGGAAGTAAAACTCATTTAATTGACCTGAAGGTCACCTTAATAGATTTGAATTGAATTCTTTGTCTCTATTCAACATGAGACACTTATTACATCAAAGTATTGAATTTATGCCCTCGAAAGCACTGAACCACTGAACTAGATATTCAGAATATGTATTCATCCTACACTGACAATTGTGTGAAACACCTACCCTATGTGCACAAGATCTTACTTTTGTGTGAAAGATTTTCTTTTCACGTGTAAAATATTTCTTGCAACAACACCCTTTACGTGGAACTTTTAACTGTTACATGCAACATTAACTTTTTCATTAAACCTTGACTTTTCTGCACAACTTTGACTTTTCTAAACAACTCCCTTTTTACACAACTTTTAGGTGCATCAAAAATCAGATCTTCTCTAAGTCTTCAGCCCTGCCAAATGAGGGGGGGTCACCTCTTATTTATAGGTGTCTCTGACCCCCACATGAAAAAACCACCATGTCACACGAAACCTCTCATTTTGTGCACAATGCTTTTCGCTCAGGAACCATTTTTCACGCACATCTCCGGATTTTTCATGAACCTCATGGATTTTCCATTTTTTGATTTTCTAATCCTGAAACATGCCTTGAGTGCATTTTTTAAAAACAATTACAATCTTGCACGCAACTTCCTTTAACAAACACACATTTCTCCATTTTTTTGATTTTCAGGCCCAAAAAATTGGCAAACATTGGGAAATGATGTCACCATAAATATTGTTGTCCACATGAACTGTATTATCACTTTCATAGAAAACATTCTAAACATCCAATGAGTATTGACAACAAACATAAACCATACTCCATTTTTTTCATAGAATGGTTGTGGTTTCAACAATCTCCCCCTTTGGGTTTGTTGACAATCGCCAAATAAATTCAATAGAGAACTAGCCACAAGAAAACCTAAAATGTAAGAATCAACTCATCCAATACTCTAAGTCTATGTGAGAAATTATTATTGTAGAAAACAAGAGGGGAAGCTTGAATTGGGATCCCATCTTTTGGAATTCTTAACGACACCCAAGATATTCTTTTACTTTGTCACAGAATCATTACATGCCCGGAATGTATTCCTAATCCTTCTAACAGTGAATTCTCATTGTGTCACAGAAGCATTACATGTACAATATATTCCTTCTCCTCCTAACACTGAATTCCCATCATATCACAGTAACATTATATATCCATCACATGTCCTGAATTTATTCCTTCTCTCCCATTTACAATAAACCCAAAGACCAGTATTTGTTCATTGTACAGCTCAAAGCACCCTTGGATAGTATCTCCCCCATAAACATGCATCACATCCACAAACAGATAAAACAAGTTAACATAACAGGGGAGATTGGAATTTCTTAGCCTCCTTATACACTAAAAGGTGGATGAACACTGAGGTTCAACTGATGTTTATCAAACACAGTCACTGATAGTGGCATGGATAGGATATCAGCCACTTCCTCATTAGTTCCCACATTATCCATTTTAATCAGGCCTTGATCAACTTTTTCCTTGATAATGTGATATATGATTTCAATATGTATTGTATGAGAATGTGGAACAGGGTTATTCTTAAGATCAGTTATGCTCTTGTTATCACAGCAAATCCCCATTGGTTGTTTCACTTCATCACCAATATCTGTAAGTTTTTGCTTCATCTATAGCAGTTGAGTGCATTCCTTTTTAGCAGAGATATAGTCATCTTCAGTAGTACTAATAGAAGTACTTTATTATTTCTTTCTCAACCATCCAACACATTTCTACCCAATATATAATGCTCCACCACTAGTGGAATTTTTTTCCACTACATCTCTATCCCATTAAGAATCAAAAAATGATGATAATTCAATGTCCCTTTCTGTATAAAAGTATACCTTATAATTATGAGTACCTTTAATGTACCTCAAGATTATTTTAACTATTTTCATATGTTATTCATTTAGATTACACTGAAATTGGGCAGCTAAGCAAGTTTTAAAGACAATATCAGGCTATGTCACTGTTAGGTGTGGTAAGCTTCCAATAATCCTTTTGTACATAGTTAGATCTACAGAGGACCATCCTTATGCTTTCCAAGTTTGGTTTCAAACGTAGTCGGAGTATACATTGGTTTGGATTCATTCATATTAAAAAAATTTAACAACTCTCTTGCATACTTTTCCGGAGAAATGAATGTGTAATCCTTCTTTTGAATCACCTACATCCCCAATAAATATGTGATCTCCCCAATCATAGAAATTTCAAATTCTGAATTCATGTGACTGGAAAATTCATCCACTGATTTCTACCTACTACCACCAAATATAATATGATCAACATAAAATGTAACCATGAACTGATTTTTCGGAGAATTAGTCACATAGATATTTTTATCTACTCCTCATCTTTTGAATTCCAACTTCTTGATATAAGAATCCATCTAGGAAAACCATGATCGTGGTCCCTACTTCAAGCCATTGAGGGCCTTCTTTAGTTTACAAACCTTTGTTTCATCAGCACTGAGAAGAAAACCAACTGGTTGTTCAATGTAGACTTCTTCTGCGATAAAACCATGTAGAAATATTTTCTTAACATCCATTTGATATAATTTATATCCTATTGGATTTCCATAGCAAGAAAAAGCTGGATTGACTCCAGTCTAACCATAGGAGAAAAGTTTTCTTCAACATCAACACTTTCAATATGTGATTATCCTTTACATACTAGTCGTTCCTTGTTTCTGATAAAACGTCCATGCTCATAAAACTTTTTCTTGAAAATTCACTTTTTACCAATCACATTGTGACATTTGGGTCTCTTGACTAGATCACAGGCCTGATTCTGGTCAATCTTATCTAACTGTTCATTCATGACTTTTACCCATGATTCATCCTTTGTAGAATCTTCAAATGAGGATGGTTCCACAACTGGAAAAAATGAATATTGTGTGTTATTCCTCATTCTCCATGTTTGTGTGGGTGCATTCCAATCCACAATAATGTTGGATTGATCAATTTCATCTCTTCTATTTCTCCTTTGACATTCAACCACATTCTCTCAAGCTAAGGTTTCCTTTTTCAGATTCTTCTTCTAAGTCAACATCATGATGTTACTCCAAAGATTTTTATACACCTTCCACTATTTCTGTATTTTCATTTACTCCACATTCACTTTCTTCCTCATTTTCCATCACATCATCATATAAAATCCTTGAAGAATTTTTGGTTTTCTTTTCAATGATATTAACATCACTACTTTCCAAAATCCATTCTAAGATCTTGCTAAAGCACTTGTAGGATTTTCTATTCATTGAGTATCCAAGGAAAATTCCTTCATCTGTATTTTCACCATACATACCTTGATTTACTTCTTTGTTTTTGATGATGTATTTACTTCCAAAAACAAAAAAGTATTTTAAAGTGGGATTCCTTACATAACACAATTCATATGGTGTCTTTGTATCACCCATATAAATCCCTATTTGATTTTGAATATACACTACATATTGAATGGACTCCTTCTAGTAATGTCATGGAATATGACTCTCAGTCAGCATAGTTCTTGACATGTTGTTCACCATCAATTCCTACGCTCAACAACTCCATTTTGTTGTGGAGTTCTCATAGCAGATACCCCTTGTTGTATCCAATGATTCACCTGGTAATTTTAAAATTCAATGGATGTGTATTCCCCTCCATTGTCAAATCACAGCACTTTGATTATTCATCCAGTATCATTCTCGTTGATTCAAGGATATGTTTTCATGCAGTCAAGCACTTGTCATTTCCTATGTATAACCATTACACATGCCATTCTACTGTAATCATCTATGAAAAAGATGAATTACCTTCCTCCATGAGTTTCAAAAACATTTATTAGGCCATATACATCTGTATGAATGAGATAAAGAAGATGAGATGCCCTTTTCCTCTATGGATGATATAAACTGAAGACTAGCTTCCCCAAATTCAAGCATCACAATACTTTTCACATTCACACTTCAGGTTGGGTATGTCTATTACAATCTTATTTTTTGATATTTTCTCCATATATTTTTGATTGATGTGCCCCAATCTCTAATTCCACAAGTTATTTTCTTCCTCAATAGTCATGTAGAAAATGTTTTCTTTAATATCAAAATGATATTGGTTTCCTTCTGTTCTATATCCCTTCATAAGTGAATTCCATGTCTTTCCCTTGATAGTGTAGCCTTTATGATTAACAGTAACCATAATTCCTGAGTCACAGAGTTTACTCACACTGAGGAGATTATGGCATAGTCCAACCACATAAAGGACCTCAGTTTTATTTAGCTATCCATTAGCTAGTTTATTACTTCCACTGCCTTTGATTTTCAGAGCTCCATCATTACCAAACAAAATTGTTCCCTCAACCCTCCTCTTGAAATCCATTAACAGGCCTGCATTACATGTCATATGAGATGAACAACAACTATCCAGAATCAAGGTGTTGTTGCTTTTTGTATCATTGAGGGATACCTATGTAAGGTTGGATTTCTCGATTTTCTTTTTTTCTTTCCATGAGACATTAGATTGAGTGTAGGACACTGATGGCCTTTCAATTATCTCATTCGTGTACATGAGTTCATTATAGTTAAAATCTTATTCTAGAGGAGCAAACCTATTTTTAAGAGAAATACTTTCTTATTGATGAGCTTTGAATTTTTTCATACTTTAGTATGATTTTTTCATGTCCCCCCTTTGCCTGTAATCAACAGCCTTATGACCAAATTTAGAACAAAAAAAACAATATCCATAGAAATTGTTTCTTCTAAAATAATTAGGACATGAATTTTTTATCCTTTCTTGAACTTTTGGATCTTATCCATTTAAATAGATTCTTTCTTCTCCACAATAGGACATGGTATTGCCCAAATATCTATAGAACTTACACTTCATGAAATTAAATGTCCTCCCATTACTATTAATCCTTATTCCTTCTTTTGTGGGATAACAGTTTAACTGCCTCTTATTTATGCAGGCTCAAGGATGGTCTTTTTTTCTTCTTTCAGATTGAATTGGGGGTTTATTTTTCAGCACTTCAGGTGACTTTTCCACATGACCCACTTTCATCATGACTTAATTTTGGTCACCATTATTTGCAGAATTTTACGATTTGGCCTCACAACTAATTATACTATTTCCCATGTAAGCAGGTCTTTGATCATTCAAAATCTTTTCAACTCCAATAAAAACCCATTTTTCTCTCTCCAAGAGCTCAGCATCTTAGAACCTTCCAAACTTTATTTTCTTCCTTGATTCTTTTAAAATTTATTCACTCTCAAGTTTACCCCAAAGAGTAACAACATTATCTTCAAGACCCTCAGCAGTATTGGACTTTTCTTCCAGTCTGGAAGTGAGGTCATTGATGACCTTTTCCTGTTCTTTAATTCTCAGCTTCAAATACACTACAACAACAGTTATTTTAAGAATTTTAGGTTGTGCTTTCAAAAATTATTCCAATAATTCAATTTCATCTTTGAGATGATCAATATATTTATATTATTATTCTATAATTTATTTCAACTTATTTTAACTCTTCCATTTAATCTTAAGCTTGCTAACAACATCCTTAAGTTGAAACCTGGTATTAGAATGTGTTTTAAACTGATTGTCTCCACCATTGTTGTAACATCCCAAGTAAGTAATGAATAATATATTTTAATATCTATGTCTATTTATGAATTATATTGTATTTTAGAGTAGAATAAATCCAATCTCTGGCATAGAATACTCTAATATTTTTAAAAGATTGTTTTACCGCCTTTTGATGGTGAACCATTTTTAAATCTATATTTTGAAAATTTTATAAGCTTTATTTGTCAAAATAAACTTATTCATTATAATTGGGACATTGAAATTTAATTTGGATAAATTTTTGGTATTTTTCTGACAATGTTCATTTTTTAATGAATAGTGAAAAATACTACATTTTACTTCAAAACTGCTTTTTCATCTAATTTAATTATTTAGATAGATTGTCAATTTAATTGGTTTTAAAGGTTAATTAGAATATATTTTTACCATTAAATCCAATGGTGGTCATTATTATTTATTTCACTTTGGAATTGGGCATAAACAAGTGCCAAACATTTCATAGATATTGTTTCAAAAAAAACCCGCTATTTGTTTTGACAACGGGAATTATTTTTAAATTAATTATTGCAATTTCTGTGTTTGGAATTTGGTAAAATGGATTCCATATTTGGAATCATAAGGTCCAGATTATTTAATTAATACTCTTTTGTTTTTTGACATTATGATTAGTAATGACGGTAATTATCTTTAATTATCGTGATTAATTAGTAATCAGGTAGTTAAGGGTAATAAAATAATAACATAATAATAAAAAATGACCCCAAAATGTGTCCTAATGATACTGGTTATGTCATGGCCGACCATGGGAGGCCTGTTCCAAACTTAGTAACCCCATGGAATCACTTTTGGGTGATAGTGACACTTTATCATTTTATTTTTAAAGAAAGGAGAATATCACAAAAATATGTAACACCTAAGTAAAACAATTTTAATATTTTCTACATAAATAATCTATTGGACTATAAATAGTAATTTGAAAGATAAAAATGTTTCCTACATCATAGTATTTTTTTATAATTTTTAGAAACTAAATAAATTAAATTTTTTATGACACCATGATGATGCTGTGATTACCTCATTAATGAACGATTTAAATAAAATGAAAAGATAATGTACTATATAATACAAAAAATTTTCAAAAACCTATTGTATGAGTATATTTCGAACCCTTATCCTCAAAATATATCAATGTGGGACCTTTAAAATCCGAAACTCATTTTAAAATAAAGTAACATTTCTTGACATTCCAAGAGTGTCCCTCCTCCCTCTTATAAAAGGCCCCCACCTCTACCTTCTTACCCACACCTCTCAAGCCATTGGATAGTCCAATATCTGTTCATTTTATCTCTACACATCACTATCTTAATCCTATAAGCCTTACCTTAGGCATAAATCTCTTCAAGAAACCCTTTTGGTTCAAACCAAGAGGAGTTACCCGATTTAAAGGTAATGTCTTCACTTGTGTTCTTTTGTTTTATTTTGCTTCTCTAACCCCATAAACTTTTTTTATTCCTTTATTTTGTAACAAAACATGTATCTTAAATATACTAGTATGTTTTTATGAGAATTATTAGAGATACACTTAGACACACCTCCATCTAATGGTTAAAGAACATATTGTTTCTGTGGATGGCAAATTTCTGCCTCACGAAACAATGATTGTTCAATATTCTTTTAACACCTTTCATGGTGGCCATTAAGATGTCACTATAGTTATATATGATATATATTATTTTTATTTCTTCCTTATGCTTCTGTATTTTTCATTTATGGCATTCCTTTATGGTTTCCGTTATGCGTAAACGTGATATCTTTATTTTAGGAAGTGCGGACTACTGCCCCCTCAAAGTGATTTGATTCGTTAATGCCATATGTGGGACATATAAAGGATGGAGTTTGTGATATTATATATGATATTATACTGAAATTATAATATACCTTTATATCATTATGATTTCATTCCATTAAATATGAAATAGAAATGAAAGTAGCGTTCATGCGTACGTACGACTTACCATCTCCATGAATGGTGCATTTTATTTCTTACCTATAAATCTTATGTAATATTATAAATGAATATATATACTGGATATATATGATATATATGATATCTATATCATGAATATAATTCTGTATATAATGGATATTTTACCACATGAACAAATTGTAATTATAAGGAGTTTTATTTTGACTCAAGTACCAATGATCGACAAAACGACTGTTATTAACTTAAATAATTACATAGTGTTCATAACATTGTAATAAGTGATATGAAAGGAATATTGAACTTGAAAAAGGTTCTTAATAAAGTATAAATCAACTCAAGTTTATTATTCAAGAGATTAAATAAGGATCATGTCAAGTTAGATACGAGGTAAGGGACTTCGTCTCAATCTCCTTTCATTGAGGTATATTTTGTTTTATACACAACTTTCTTTTATATGGTTTATAAACCCCTTTGACTTTTATGTTTATTCAAAAGTAATCTTCTTTATACGAATCATTTTACTAAATGAAAAAAGGGAATGTTTTTGTCATATTTATGAGACGACAACGACTTCTCCACCGTCATGACCATTATTTGAGTTTCGGCTTCCTCTACAATCCATAACTTTTTTTAAATGAAAATAAATACCATGTTTTACTTTTCATTTATTTTGGTATTGAAAATAGTTTTGATAATTTTTTTTATTATATCAATGTGTTATTGATTTCTTATGATTGAAATGTGTAAATTTTATATTTCCTTTATGCATGTTTTATGTGATACGATTATGTTATGGTTATTGGGCATTGTGTATGAAGATGGGTTGTTCTGTGATAAACTAAGGGTGGGTGAGCCCGATATAGATCTCCAATGCATTGGGTAACACGAAGGGGTTAAATTCTAAGGTTTCTCTGAAGAGATTTAGGGAATATATTGTGATGGGTATTCCAAACGTAACCATGAGGGTTACTCCCTACGTAAGAATTTTATGAATACCTCAAGTTACCTTTATGTCTTATGATTTCTATAGGTTATTCATGATTTGATGAAGTATGTTAAAGTGTTTATGTTTTATGAGTAAAGTATAACTTCATTGATTCTTAATCATACATGGACTAATGTTTTCATTCCATATTTTTATATACCTTACTGAGCTTTTTATACTCATCCCATGTTTTTGAAATGTTTTTCATAGGTCAAGGGAATGGTACATGATGTGATGATAGTGTCAAGGAAGTTTCATGAAAGAATCCATTTTTTGTTTTAAATATGTTTCCATTGATGGTAAAAGTGAATATTTTCTTTAATGTAACCACCTTGTTTAAATGTGGAATGTAATGCATGATTTATGATCTAATTCTCTAAAACTCTAAACCTGAAAAGATCCTTAATGTGTAATCTTATAATAACTCAAGATTATGTAATGTTTAAGGTTGGGGCCATATAGTTGGTATCAAAGGTTGGTTTAGATAACTTTAGGAGTTAGAATTATATTAAATGATTATCCAAAAATATTTTTTTGTGGTTAAATTGAAATGATATAGCATTTGAAGATTACCATGTTGCTTCATCTAAGACATGTTTGTTCAGAATGGTTTTCTATAGAGGAAACAGGGAAGCAGTGCTAGGAAGGCATACAGAAGGAAATGACCATCCGAATCAGTATCCTGAGATGTTCGGAATTGGAACTGAACAGTTTGTTGCAGTAATAGTGCAGTTTACTCAAGCGATAAATCGTGGTTGTATCCATGAACAAGATCATCAAGATCAATCGCAGAGGAACATGTCAGTTGTGGAACATTTCATGAGGCAACATCCTCCATCATTCAGAGGATCATCTGACCCTGTGCTAGATGAAGGGTGGATTAATGCACTGGAGAAGATTTCGATGTCATGGGGTGTTCAAACAATCAAAAGGTTAGTCTTGTTGTTTACCATTTAGAGGGTGAAGTAGATTAGTGGTGGTCGATGGTTAAAAATATTAGGGACACTGAGGAGATTGATGCTCTTGACTGGGATTAATTCAAAGGTATGTTTCTCGATAAGTATTTTCATATGGCTGTTCGACATAGGATGGAAAAAAATATTGGAATTAAGGCAATAGGACGACTCAGGGCTACTTATGAAGAAAGGTTCACTCGATTGGAAAGGTATGATCCAAATTTTATCCGAGACCTTGATAATAATATCAATCATTTTTACCCAAGATTAAAGCCAAAATATCTAAGGGATTTAGCTTCTCGCGATTTCAAGAGTTATGAAAAGCTTGTTCGATGTGCTGAGAATGTGGAAATGGAGTTTGTCGATGATCAAGTGTTCTATAACAATCAACAGAAGAAGAGACCGAGGTGGTAGGAGAGAGGTAAGAATCCTTTAAAAAGTTCTAATGGTAAGAAAACTAAGTTTCCATATTGTGATAAATGTGTTAAAAGGCATGCTGGGGAATGTCTTCTGAATTCTTGAAAGTGCTACCGATGTGGTAAGATGGGACACAAGGCTCGTGATTGCACTGAAAAATATCAGGGTGATGCTAAGACCAAATTTGATTTATATTTAGTGAAATGTTTCAAGTGCAATGAGATGGGTTCATTATGAAAACAAGTGTTCGACAAAGAGCTCAAATGATGGGAAGAAGTCAGAATACAGGAAAAAAGGAGTGGAGAAATCCTTTGCAACTACTTCAGTAGATATTGGTCCAGAAAATGAAGTGGCATCAGGTACTTTGTTTGTTTTCTTAGATTATGCCAATGCGTTGTTTGATTCGGGGTCTATACATTCTTTCATCTCTGAAAACATTTCTAGTAAATTGGGAATTCCATCTCAAGAAATGACTCCTGAACTTGTGGTAAAAACACCTAGGGGGATTTTTGAGGCAAAAAGAATTTATAATAATCTTCCTATCCTTATCTGTGGAAAGAACCTACTTGTAAACCTTATTTTTTACCTCTAGTAGAGTTTGATGTTATCCTGGGTATGGATTGGCTCTCTGTTTACCATGCTAAGATTGATTGTAGAGCTAAAGAAGTTTCTTTTCAGAAAGACTTTCAGTTTGTGTACAATAATGAACCCTTATTGTTGATAAAATATCAAGAGGCTAAGAAACTTGTAAAATATGGAAGTGAATGTTACCTTGCACATATTGTTGAAAACAAAGGAACCGTTCAGATTAATGATGTTCCAGTGGTAAATGAGTATCCTGATGTTTTACCTAATGAGTTTCTTGGAATAATACCAGATCAGGAAGTTGAATTTACTGTTGAATTAGTTCTTAATTCTAAGCCAATTTCAAAACCCCCTTATCTAATGGCTCAAATTGAACTTTTAGAGTTGAAGGAGAATTGCAAGATTTATTAGAGAAAGGTTTCATTAGACCTAGAACATCACCATGGGGTGCTCCTGTCTTATGTGTTAAAAAGAAAGACAGTTCTATGAGCCTTTTCATTGATTATAGAGCCTTGAAAAACATAACTGTTAAGAAAAAATATCCTTTGCCTCATATCGATGATTTGTTTGATCAGCTCCAGGGAGCTTAGTATTTTTTAAAGATTGACCTGAGATCAGGGTACCATCAGTTGAAGGTAAAGGAAGTTGATATTCCAAAGACCACATTTCGTACATGATATGGCCATTATGAATTTGTAGTAATTTCTTTTGGGATAACCAATGCACCTGCTGTATTCATGGACCTTATGAATAGAATTTTCCATGAGTTCTTGGATAAGTTTTTGGTTGTTTTAATTGATGATATTTTGGTGTTTTCTAAAAGTAAAGCGGAGCATGAAATTCATTTAAGTGTTATTTTGAAAACCTTAAAAGAAAAAAAATTGTATGGGAAATTAAGAAAGTGTGGGTTTTGGTTGTAACACATTTCTTTCCTTGGTAACATTGTTTCTAAAGATGGGATAACTGTTGATCCTACAGAAACAAAGGTTGTTGAAGAATGGCCAAGACCCAAAAATCTAACTGAGAATCATAGATTTCTTGGTTTGGTAGGCTATTACTGAGGTTTTGTTAAAAAATTTCATGATAATCTAGTCCAATGACTAAGCTAAATCAGAAGGGTGTTAAGTTTATCTGGACAAAAGAATGTGATGATTGTTTTTAGTAATTTAAAAGAAGATTGGTGAATGCTCCAGTTTTATCACTACATTCTAGGAAAAGTTAGTTTTTATCTATAGTGATGCTTCATTGAAAGGAATTGGTTGCATTCTAATGTAGAATGATCAGGTAATTTCTTATGCTTCAAGTTAGTTAAAAACTCATGAGGTAAATTACCCTACACATGATTTCGAATTAGAATCTGTTTTTTTCACTTTAAATATATGGAGGCATAATTTTTATGGTGTAAAGTGTGAAATATATACTGATCACAAAAGTCTAAAGTATATATCCACTTAGAAAGAATTGAAAATGAGACAGGGGATGTGGCTAGAATTAATCAAGGATTATGATTGTACAATTCATTACCATCCGGGAAAATCAAATAAAGTTATTTATACTTTGAGTCGAAAAAGTAATGCCTCATTAACCATGTTACGTTTGGAATGTGATCCTTTGGTTAAGGATTTGAAAAACTCTGGCATAGAAGTTGTTGGTGTAGGATATTCTTCTGTTTTGATTCAGGTATCAGTGAAATCTTCTCTATCAAACAGAATTAAGAAAGCACAGAAGCAAGACAGTGAGTTGTAGAAAAAGGTAGAGCTGGTTCAGAAGGGCATGTTTCCTGAATTCAACATTGATAATGATTCTGTTTTAAGATTTTGGAAGATTTTGTGTGTGTCATGTGATTCACAGGTGAAGAGAGATTTGTTAACAGGAAGTACTAAGATGTATAGAGATCTTCGGGAGTACTACTGGTGGGATGGAATGAAAAGAGATATTGCTGATTTTACTGTGAATTTTTTAACTTGTCAACAGGTTAAAGCAGAGCGGCAGTTACCGAAGGGGATGCTTCATCCATTACCAGTAAAAGAGTGGAAATGGGAGAATATATCCATGGACTTCGTTGTGGGATTGCCAAAGACACCTCGAGGTAATAATGCAATCTGGGTTATTGTTGATCGCTTGACTAAATTTGCTCATTTACTTACTATACGAGATACTTTTTCTCTAGATCAACTTTCTCATTTTTATCTTAAAGAGATAGTCAAGTTTCATGGATTTCCCCTCCCCATTGTATCCAATCATGATCCCAGGTTTACTTCTAACTTTTGGAAAGGCCTTCAGAAGTCGTTGGGTACTGAATTAAATTTTAGTACAACTTTTCATCCTCAATCAGATGGGCAGTTAGAACGAAAAATTCAGACTTTGGAGGATATTCTACGTGCTTGTTCGATGGATTATCAGGGATTTTGGGACCAACATCTTTCTTTGGTTGAGTTTTCTTATAATAACAGTTTTCATTCCAGTATACAGATGGAACCATTTGAGGCATTATATGGTAAGAGGTGTCGAACTCCAGCTTATTGGGATGAAGTGGGTGAAAGGAAGTTGATGGGACCAAAATTGGTAGAAGAATTGGTAGAAAAGGTTCAACTGATACAGAAACACATGAGAATAGCTCAGAGCAGGCAGAAAAGTTATGCAGACAATAGGAGGAAGGATCTCTCTTTTGAGGTAGGTGATCATGTCTTTCTCAAAGTTTCACCATGGAAAAGTGTGATGAGATTTGGTAAGAAAGGAAAGTTGAGTCCAAGGTTCATTGGACAATATGAAATTCTGGAGAGAGTTGGATTAGTTTCATACCGAGTGGCTTCACCTCCGAGTTTATCTCAATTACACAACATTTTTCATGTTTCAATGGTAAGGAAGTTCATTGTAGATCCATCTCATGTTTTGAGTCCAGAGGTAGTTCAGTTGGAAGAGAATCTATCTTATGAGGAAAAACCGGTCAAGATTCTTCACCACATGGAAAAAGTGTTACGGAATAAGGTGATTCATTAAGTAAAGGATTTGTGGAAATACCACATGATTGAAGAGGAAACATGGGAATCTGAAAATGAAATAAGGGATAAATACCCCCACTTATTCGATAAGTAAATAAATTGAGGGGATGCAATTTTTTAAAGGGGGGAAGGATGTAACATCCCAAGTAAGTAATGAATAATATATTTTCATATCTTTTTCTATTTATGAATTAGATATTATATTAGAAGAGAATAAATCCAATCTCTGGCATAGAATACTCTAATATTTTTAAAAGATTGTTTTACCGCCTTTTAATGGCGAACCATTTTTAAATCTATATTTTGACAATTTTATAAGCTCTATTTGTCAAACTAAACTTATTCATTATAATTGGGACATTGAAATTTACTTTGGATAAATTTTTGTTATTTTTCTGATAATGTTCATTTTTTAATGAATAGTGAAAAATACTGCATTTTACTTCAAAACTGTTTTTTCATCTAATTTAATTATATAGATAGATTTTAATTTTAATTGGTTTTAAAGTTTAATTAGATTATATTTCTATCATTTAATCCAATGGTGGTAATTATAATTGATTTCACTTTGTAATTGGGCATAAACAAGTGCCAAACTTTTCATAGATATTGTTTCAAAAAAACCCGCTATTTGTTTTCACAATGGTAATTATTTTTAAATTAATTATTTAAATTTATGTGTTTGGAATTTGGTTAAATGGATTCCATATTTGGTATCCTAAGGTCAAAATTATGTAATTAAGACTCTTGTTTTTGGACATTATGAATAGTAACGATGGTAATTATCATTAATTATTGTGATTAATTAGTAATCGGGTAGTTAAGGGTAATAAAATAATATCATAAAAATAAAAAATGATCCCAAAATTTGTCCTAATGATACTTTTTTTGTCATTTACTACCATGGGATTCCTTTTTCCAAACTTAGAGACCCCATGGAATCACTTTTGGGTGATAGTGACACTTTATCATTTTATTTTTAAAGAAAGGAGAATACCACAAAAGTATGTAACACCTAAGTAAAACAATTTTAATTTTGTCTAAATAAATTATATCTTGGACTATAAATAGTCATTGGAAATCTAAAAAAATTTCCTACATCATAGTATTTTTTTATAATTTTGAGACACTAAATAAATTAAATTTTCTATGACACCATGATGTTGCAGTGATTACCAAATTAATGAACGATTTAAATAAAATGAAACGATAATATAATATCTAAGACTTAAACTTGTCAAAAACCTATTGTATGAGTATATTTATAACCCTTATCACCTTATCCTAGAAATATATCAATTTGGGACCTTTAAAATCCGAAACTCATTTTAAAATAAAGTAACATTTCTTGACATTCCAAGAGTGCCCCTCCTCCCTCTTATAAAAGGCCCCCACCTCTACCCCCTTACCCACACCTCTCAAGCCATTGGATCGGCCAAGATCTGATCATTTTATCTCTCCACATCCCTATATTAATCCTAGAAGCCTTACCTTAGGTAGAAATCTCTTCAAGAAACCCTTTTGGTTCAAATCAAGAGGAGTTACCGGATTTAAAGGTAATGTCTTCACTTGTTTTCTTTTGTTTTATTTTGCTTCTCCAACCCCCTAAAATATTTTTATTCATTTATTTTGTAACAAAAACAGTATATTAAATATACTAAGATGTTGTTATGAGAAGTATTCGAGCTACAATTACACACACCTTTGTCTAATGGTTAAAGAACATATTGTTTCTGTGGATGAATAATTTCTGCCTCACGAAACGATGATTGTTCAATCTTCTTTTAACACCTTTCATGGTGGTCATTAATATGTAACTATATTTATATATGATATATATTATGTTTATGTTTTCCTTATGATTCTGTATTTTTCATTTATGTCATTCCTTTATGGTTTCCTTTATGGGTAAATGCGATATCTTCATTTTAGGAAGTGCGGACTACCGCCCCCTCAAAGTGATTTGATTCATTAATGCCATATGTGAGATGTATAAAGGATGGATTTTATGATATTATATATGATATTATACTGGAATTATAATATAACTTTATATCATTATGATTTCATTCCATTAAATATGAAATAAAAATGAAAGTAGCGTTCATGCGTACGTACGGCTTACCGTCTCCATGAACAGTGCATTTCATTTCTTACCTCTAAATGTTATGTAATATTATAAATGCATATATATAATGGATATATATGATATATATGATATCTAAATCATGAATATAATTCTGGATATAATGGATATTTTACCACATGAACAACTTGTAATTATAAGGAGTTTTATTTTGACTCAAGTACCAATGATCGACAGAATGACCATTATTAACTTAAATAATTACATAGTGTTCATAACATTTTAATAAGTGATATAAAAGGAATAATGAACTTGAAAAAGGTTCTTAAGAAATTATAAATCAACTCAAGTTTATTATTCATGAGATTAAAGAAGGATCGAGTCAATTCAGATACGAGGTAAGGGACTTCATCTCAATCTCCTTTCATTGAAGCATATTTTGTTTTATACATGACTTTATTTTATATGGTGTATAAACCCCTTTCAATTTTCAGTTTATTCAAACGGAATCATTGTAATATGAAGGGTTTTACTAAACGACAAAAGGGAATGTTTTTGTCGTACGTATACGGCGACAACGACTTCTTCGCCGCCGTGACCATTATTTGAGTTTTTGCTTCCTCTACGAGCCATACCTTTTTTTTAAATGAAAAATAAATACCATGTTTTACTTTTCTTTTATTTTGGTATTAAAAATAGTTTTGATAATGTTTTTATTATATCAATGTGTTATTGATATCTTGTGATTGAAATGTAGAAATGTTATGTTTCCTTTATGCATGTTTTATGTGATACGATTATGTTATGGTTCTTGGGAATTGTGTATGAAGATGGGTAGTTTTGTGATAAACTAATGGCAGGTGAGCCCGATATATCTCTCCAATGCATTGGGTAACGTGAAGGGGTTAAACTCTAAGGTTTCTCCGAAGAGATTTAGGTAATATACTGTGATGGGTATTCCAAACGTAACCATGAGGGTTACTCCCTACCTAAGAATGTTATGAATTCCTCAAGTTACCTTTATGTCTTCTGATTTCTATGGGTTATTCCTAATTTGAGGAATTATGTTAAAGTGCTTATGTATTATGAGTAAAGTATGATTTCATTGATTCTTAAGTATACATGGACTAATGTTTTCATTCCATATTTTTATATACCTTACTGATCTTTTTATGCTCATCCCATGTTTTAAAAAAAAATTCACAGGTCAAGGGAAAGGTACATGATGTGATGATAGTGTCAAGGAAGTGTCATGAAAGAATCCATGTTTTGTTTTAAATATGTTTCCTTTGATGGGAAAAGTGAATATTTTCTTTAATGTAACCACCTTTTTTAAATGTGGAATGTAATGCATGATTTATTATCTAATTCTCTAAAACTCTAAACCTGAAAAGATCCTCAATGTGTAATCTTGTAATAACTCAACATTAAGTAATGTTTAAGGCTAGGGCCTTATAATTATCTTCTGATGGTTTGGATTTTTCAACATTGGCCATCATGGAAGCATGGTTTCCGATTTTAAATCTGGGTTTTTCTTCTTCACAGAATTCATTATCATCATATTCCTCTTCACATTAAAAACTCTTATTCGGTAATTTATTTCTATATTTGAAGTCTCCATTTTTGAAAAATCATTTCATAGGCTTCTCAATTTTTTCATCTTTTTTATCTTCATCATTGATCTTTCTTAAGCATTTAGAGGTAATGTTCCCAACTTTGCCACAATGAAAGCAAGATAGAGGTAACTTCTCTTTAAATTTTCCTTTTCCCTTCAAGAACTTCTTGGAAATGAGGGAAATGATTTCTTTTTCCTCATCATCTTCACCACTACTATCTTTTTAAATTTTCAGTTTCTCTATGGATTTGAATGCCATTTCCTTGCTCACTCGAGCCATAGCATCTTCTAGTTTGATTCTTATTTCATATGCCACCAGGCTACTTAGTAGATCATATAAATAATTTTTGGAAATATCTCTTTCCTAAAGGGCTAACACATTTTAATTTTATAGGGGTGTAAGTCTTCTCAATATTTTCTTTAAAATATCAACATCTTTGATTTATTCACCTAGTCCCTGAATTGCTCCAGTAATTCAATTGAAGGAGTCTGCATTCTCATTAGGATACATCTTCAGGTCAACAAACATATTTTGAAGGACTTGTAGTTTCTCCTCCTTCACTTTTCTATATCCTTCATAAATATTTTCAAGTTTATCCAACATTGACTTTTCGGAGGTGCAACTCATCACCTTTAGTTATATCTGATCAGAAATGGTTGTGGTGAGAGAATTTTGTGCTTTAGCATCTACATTAAGAATTTTCATGTCTGCATCATTCATATCTAGCCATGTTGGATCAGAAACTTGTAATCCTTGCACAGTGGAAAATAGGACTTCTATTCCAATGTATATTAGATGAGATCTCATTCTGTTCTTCCAAATCAAAAAATTAATTCCATCAGATAGGGGAACTCCCCTAACACTGTCTGAATTCTCCATGATGGTATAAGACAGATAAAGCACCAGAAACCTTGATTTGATACCACTTGAAGGACCCCAGTACACCCTGATAGGGGAGGGGGAGAAGTAGGGTGTCAACTTTTTCTTTTTAAAGTTTTGTATCTTATTCCCACGTTGGTAGGAACTTGTTAAATCTGTCAAAATAATGAAAGCAGGTAGATGAAACATCACTTTTACTTGGTTCACTGCAAATAGCTACATCTAAAAAGTATACACTAATAGTGTGTCTATCATACCTAAATACACTAATCTTTACTAGTTTTAGGATTACAAGATTCAGTCACATTCACTCAGTGCCAGGCACACAACCTTTACAAAGGTTCATGGATAACTCACTGTCTCCCTCAGATCACTTCCCTCGACTCCCCCTACATCACTACCTTAAGAAAAGTCAAACTCAGTTTATTGAATTGAAGGTCACTTCAGTTGATTTTCATTGAATTATTTGTCTCTATTCAGTATGAGAGACTACTTGCATCGAAGTCGATAATTGATGCACCTGAAAGTACTGAACCACTGAACTGAATATTTAGAACATGTATTCAGCCTACACTGACAATTTCATAAAACACCTACCTCGTACATGAAAAATATTACTTTTTTGTGCAATATTTTCTTTTTTCACGGAAAATATTTCACACAAAAACACCCTTTACATAAAACTTTTATCTTTTGCATGCAACATTATATTTTGAGGGCATCCTTAACTTTTCTGCACAACTTTAACTTTTCTATGCAACTCCCTTTTCACACAAATTTTACATGCATCAGAACTCAGATATTCTCAAAGACTTCAGCCCTACCGAATGAGGGGGTCACCTCTTTTTTATAGGTGTCACCAATCCCCATGCACAAAACCAACTGTGTCATGAAAAACCACTCATTATGCATGAAATTCTTTTCATGCAGGAACCGTTTTTCACGCACATCTCTGGATTTTTCACGCACCACATGCCTTTACCATTTTTTGAAGTTCTGATCCCAAAACATGCCTTGTGTGAAAGTTTCCAAAACATCTATAATCTTGTGTGCAACTTCCTTTACCAATCACACATTCCTCCATTTTCTGATCTTCAAGCCCAAAAAATTAGAAAACACTGGGAAATGACACCACCTTCAATATTGTTGTCTGCTAGAACTGTATGATCCATTTTCTGAAAAACATTCTGAACTTCCAATGATGATTTAAAACAAACAAAAACCATAATCCATTTTTTTATAGAATGGTCATGGTTCCAACATGTTTTTTTGAATTAATGGATTCTTGGTATAAATTTATCAAATGATTTTCAGGATTCTCCCTATGTTTTAAGAACATTGAAGTTGGTTTAGGTTCTTTCTTTAGATTCTATACTATTCACTATCTGTAGTGAATTTTCACTTTCTTAATGGTTATAGGCCGTGTATTTGTTTCAAGGAAGATGTTGTAAATTTTTTCAATAAATGAAAGGTTTTGATGTTGTGAATTGGGATCACATTTTGAATTGGTCAAATTTGGTATTTTTAATCTAAGGTGATGCAATTTTTTGTCACATTTTTTAATTAATAAATCAGCATCATGAAATGATTTCATATTGTGAATTTTTCTGTATTAATTCCATTTATGGAGATGTATGGATGATTAATATTTCTTTACATGTGTAGTCTTTTCTCTCTAGACCAAGGAGCTCTCCCATGTGATTTTTTTGATCTTCTTTGTTGTTGTGGTAAATCTCTCTAGGTAAGTGATCTTTCTGATTCTTCCATGTCATGGTTCATAGAAGTTTCATTGTGATAAACTTTCAGATTTTTTTTCATGTGTTATTTATTATCTTGATCATTTCTAGATCCATTGTGTGATATTCCTCCTAATGCTGGCCTTTTTATAGGTTGTGGTGCGGTGTGCGTGTTTCCGGAGGTATATGTTGTTTAATCTTCCCCTCCAACCATTTTTCTTGTTGAATTTATTCTAAGATGCAAGGATTGATTCTAGGGCCTCTATTATTTCCTTTTCATTATTTTGTGTTTGTGGATCCCATTGCGGGCATGTACAACTTGATTTTTAGGTAGATGTTTCTGTATCAAGCCTATATTGGATGAACTGTATTTCTCATGTTTTATAAATTATTTTATAAATTAATTATAATGATTGAATTGTGTGTTTGGAAATGGGTTTTTTAGAAAATATGGTTTTCCCCATGTTTTAAAAAGGAAAGGTATTTTTAAATCATTTTTAAATGGATTTATGAAATGGTTTTCAAAGTGTAATTTTGCATTGGTTTTGAAAATGTTGCACATGGGATGCTTTTGGTACTTAGGTGGAAAGTATAGTAATAGGCATCATCTGTTGATACTATTGGGGGGGTTCACATAGGGGGTGTTTCTATACTCCCTAGGCCTATTTTTATAGGGAAATTTTTTGACATGTTGGTAGGTTCACTTTATGGGGTGTCCCTCTTCACTCTAGATTCGATGCATATATCTAGAGAAATGAAATTTGATATTTTCTATGTTTGGGTATGATTTTCCTAACTATCCTGACATGTGTGATCCTTGGTGTGATGTTGGTTTCACTTTTGGTCTATATTTCTTTGGATTTTGATATTATATGTGATACATTCTTTGATTTGACTAATTTGATGTATATAAAAAGCTTTGAAACAGTTTTACCTAGATTTTTTTGAAATTTATAAAAAGGTGCAAATGTTGTATGATGATTTTGATATAAAAACTATTTAACTAGTTATCATGCCTTATTTTCATTAAATTTTATCATTGTTTTGATTTTAGTATATATAAATTATATTGAACTCCTAGGTTGGATCCTACTGAACCGATATAACTCACACCCTAATAACCCCTTCGGCAGTGCATACACTTTGTTATGTCTTCTGATGTAGGGAAATTCAAGGCACCATAGTGAGGTGGAAAGGTTTCTGTTAGTTGTGTTTGGGTATCTAGTGGTGTGATTGTGGGAGTTTTCACATGTTATCACATGGAGTATCCAATTTGGTTCTTGTTTTCCTTTTCAATTTGACTTGTATATTAGAGATATTTTAGATACTTTTAAGTTGTATCACGTCTATTGTTTTCTTTTTTGATGACATAGATTTCTTGTTTTACTCTCCCCCTATTTCTTCCTTTCATGTATATATATATATATATCATGTTTTTTGCTTAAATTTGGGAAAAATTGTATCATATAGTTGTTTTTTATTCTTGGGTGGTAGTCGCCAAACCATGTAGATTGGGAATGCCCTTTGGTTATGTAGAAGTTTGGGTTTGGTTATAGTTTGAGCAGGTATCTGGTTCAAGTTCATCACAATTCAAGACTCAAAATCATTGATCCAAATTTGGATCATTCGAAAAGAATCAATCAAGTAGTTGTGGACTCTTCTAAACATCATGCTTCTAATTTCTATTGGGTGATCAAAATTAAATTATAGGTTATCACTCCAAGTAATATTGGGCCTCCCCAAGTTCATTCTGTTACTCTTTAAGGGATGGTATTTTTGATCTTTTTGGTATTAAGGTTGATCAGACTAATATTTATCCTCAATTGATAATTTATCCTTCTCACATGCTCCATGTTGAATAAACTTCCTTATAAAATAACCTTTCTAAATTAGCTAAGTAATCCTCGGTCACTTTCTCTTAGGATATTTACAATTACCTTAATCCCCCAAGAGATGAAGGATTTATTCAAGATGATCTTATCATCCTCACTTATACACCCCCTTAGTCTCCTTTCTCTAAGACTCAAGAGTATCAAATCCTTGAACATATTAATATCGATTTTTCAAATTATAATTTTGATCTTCTCTCCCATGAACCCTATATCATTTATTCATGTTCTTGTTCTATTAGGCCTATTAATGCATCAAATTTTATTAGCATTCCTTTATTTAATGATTGTATATTATTTAATAAATAAGGATATACCTCATAGTCAAATATTCCTACAATAATTAAACTCAACATAGAATACTAGATCTTATTTGGGGATAGTATTCATTAGAATATGGTTCTCCATTTAGATGGATTTATTCATGTCTCACTTTGTAATAAAAACAATAATAAAACTTTTACTCCCTATCTTATAAATATCATGAGTGATTCCATGAAGGGATCACAATATTATTTCATCTTGAAATAATTATTCCAAATTTAAGTTGGAATATCTGGGGCCACCCTTCCTCCTATGATAGGCTTAAGCTTATGATCAAAAATTGAAAAGTACATTTTCTTTAAGTATAGGATTTAATGTTACCCAACTCTTGGGGTGTTTTTTAAAAGAATTATTGGCTTTTATAACTCTATATATCATAATAATGGAATGATTTAGGATTTATAGAATAAATTATTTATTATTTTAATAAATTATCTTCAGAAAGATAAATTGGTTCATTTTCAATTTAATCACACTATATCTATTCTCATATTTAGATTCCCTTCCATTTATGATATGAACACTAGATATAGTAGGAAACTCCCCGAGAATTTCCTTAAACATTTTTATAGATCTATCTCATATGATTGGTGAATAGGGGATACTTTAATATTATTTTATCTTTTTCATAATTTAAGTTCAATAGGCACTCTGTTATTAACATAATTACTAGTGTACAATGTTTTAATATCTTGTTCTAGGAATAGATCCAATGGGACATCCTAGATAGTACTATAAATATTTATTTATAGTTCATTTTTCCTTAACCCTTTTACTTATTACACTATTTACCATTACAAAAAGGATTCCTTGTATCAATCCCCCTTACATATCTCTTTTTCTATCACATAAGAGGAAGACCATAATAATTTTATTTTTTAAAACTTAATGACTTCCCATCCTTGCTTCTAGGACATTCTCACTAAGTTTTGGTGCACTTTCACTTTTGAGGTAGTATGAGAGTTCGATTTCTCAAACTCAAATTTATTAAATCTCATATAATAAAATGTAATATTTTTTTATTTAGAAATATCTTTAAAAAATTAAGGAATTTTGAATCAAAATATTTCTTATAAGAGTTATATTATTAAGTTGATCCTTTATATTTTAATACAGATTAGTGGTCAGATGTAATTATTCGCTTACTATGAGGTTAAATCAGGAGAAATATTTTCATATCTGAAATTATACATTTAAGTTGATAATGTAAGGAAAATATAACACAACATTATTTAATTATTTGACTTAGGATAAGTTTTAAAGATAAATGATTCACTATATCTTCTCTCTAATTGGTTCCTTGACTTCATAACAAAATGAAATGGGGTATAAGGTTGTTAATTTATTTACAAACTTGTTTTTACATGAGTACATAGATTAGGAGAAGGATCCTTCCCTAAATAACTATATGTATTTTCATATCAATTAGTAGGTTAATAAATGTCTCTCTACCTTACCTTCTCCTTAAGAAATTAAACATCATATTTGGAGTCTTTCATTCAATAGTTAATCATGACTGAATGGATACTCGGGATTCTTTTTTAAAATCTAATAAAGTATTACAGTAAATGAATTATTTTTATATATTCTATATTTTTTTATTTGATCAAAAATTTTCCGTGACATGTCCAACTCCAATATTTTCCTTATTCCTATGAATTTTTAACCATACACCTTTAGAGGCTTCAGATCTATTTTCCCTTCTATATTTCACTACAGGGGTTTCTCCAAGATTATTATTATCAGGCTTAAATATCTTCTTACCAAAGATATGTATAAATAATAGAAATATTTCAAATACGGTATAGTAATCATATACCATATTATCTTAGTTAATTAGATTATTCATAAGATGGATTAAGGTGAGAGGATCCAATGTTTCCATTAAACTTGACATTAATAAGGCCATTGATAGGATTCGTTATCATTTCCTTGATTTAACTTTGAATTAATTTTGATTATTTAACTCCTCATGACATATCATATTGCATAATATTAAGGATTTTTTCATCTCTATTGGGGTGAATGGGAAGATCTTTAGTTTCTTTTAACCAAGAAGAAGAGTCAAGTAAGGGGGTCCCCTTTCCCCTTTCATTTTTCTCATTGCATCAAAGGTTTTTATCAGAAACTTTATTTCTCTCTATGATTAGGGATCCATAAAAACTTTTATTATTAGAAGAGGTATTAAAATTATATCTTATATTTCTATTACAGATGATCTCATCCTCTTCCTTATTGTAGGCCATCATTTCATAAGATCTTGTAACTTCATTCCTCAAAAATTCTAAATATCCTTGGTTTAACACATTGTCTATAATAAAATCACTAGTATTATTGGAGAAAAAAAATCTAAAGAAAGTGGTGGTTATAAAACTACATGAATATCAAGATATCGGAGCTACATATATTAAAATTGGGAGTTCCAATTCAAAATGGTATGTATATATTTCCACACTTATATCATCTCATTGAATCTATTACTTATAGGTTATCCTCTTATAAAGAAAAAATTATTAGTTGGAGTGGTAGATTAATTTTGATCAGAAAAATTTTGTCTTATATTCTTACCCACCATATTTTTATCTCTAAATTTCCCAAATCTGTAATTAGATTTTTGGAAAAGTGAATGGTAGCATTCTTTTGGGGGTCCTCTAATTCTGAAAACTTTCACTGTTCATCTTAGAAGAACACATGTATAAATGTAAATTTTCTTCTAATGATTTATATTTAAACAATATATATCTCAATTATAATGTCTCTTTATATTGTATAAAGGAATAAAATGGGAATTTTACCATTAAATATGCATCTATGTTGTGCTCTCCATCTACAGGTTCATGTCTATTTTACTTCAAGAAAACCTACAAGTCTAAGAAAAACATGAAAATTAAAGTCTTTAATTATATGGTCCTAGGTAATTTTTTTCTATTTTATAAAAATACAAGGAGGTTTAATATTTATAAGACCTAAATATTACCTTTATATAAGAATAATGGATCTGATGGTGATAATTGTTTGTTTGACTATGAACATATCAAGGGTGTTTTCAACTGGTTCATGAATATTTTCTACTTCAGACCACCATACACTTCCTTCATCAGAAAAATATTGTGTTTTTGGATATTAAGGATTAAAAAAAACGTTTATGTCTTCCTTTATATCATACCTGATGTTATATGTTGTAAATTATGAAAATATTATAATAAATAATTGTTTTATGATTCTATTATTCCTTCTGACCCAATTAAACTGAAGATTAAGAAATATATTTTTTAGTGAAGTTTGGGAATCATCCACTCTTCCCAGTATAGGGTATCAAATGCTCATTTATTCAAAGTGGTTCTCCTGGATAGATCCTCTAATTTTTATAACTACAAAAAATAGAACCTTTCATATAGGTAGCCTGATTAAGGCATTGAGATCAATGTGGAAGCTACTTTTAATTATCTTTCAACTTTAGGAGGTACTTTTCTTAGGTATTCATGGGTTGTGTTCAATAGAGCCTTTAATTTTCTCATATCCTATTTCTCATGATTCATGGTAGAGTCATAAGTCATCAAAGGCATTTCTAGGAGGATAATCAACCTTGGATTCTCCAATTTCTCTATTGAGAAGTATTGAAAAGTTTTTTTTATCATGGTCAAAAACATTTATCACCACTCATAGGTCATCTTAAATACATGATAAACTTATATGAAATTGATATTCACCATTACAATTGGTAGGATAATTAGAAAGTGTATGGGATTGCTAAGATGGAGACCCATGACCACTCATCTATTTTCTACTCTATGTTTATCAAGTTACCATCCTTAATATTAATGTAATAAATCAGTACATTTAACAAGTAATATTTATTCTTAGTTTATGAAAGTGATATTTCTTTTAAAAAATGTAGAATTATAATATTTTATATTTCATATATTTATTTAAACATCATATAATAAATAATATAAAGAGTTAAAATTATAAAAAAATATAAATTTTTTATATTTAATTAATCACTGAATTTACATAATACGTGACTAAATTAACAAGTTTTTATAATTTATTTATTTATGAATTTTTTATAAATTGTCTATCACATGTTTAAATAAATAAATTGTTCATTTATTTTGTTCGTATCTAGTTTAATTCCTAGATATAAATTTTTTATAATATGAATAAATATATTCTTTAGTTTAAATTGTTAAACTAATTATATAAATTTTTAAGCATGCCTCTATGGAGTTACTTGCTAGGTATAATAATTTATTTTGTTATCTTTTAACTTTAAATTTGATTATATTAGGTTATAATATTGAATTAAGTAGTTAATTAAGTTTATACATATTATGTATTAGAATTATGATGTAATTAAGACCTCCCTTGAGTAAAGTACCCTTGGGTAGAGAGAATTTGGGTCAGACTACACATTGGATTGGAGGCTTATTCCTTGTCTAGAAAAGTGAAGGTTGACTATCTGTCAATCCAAGCATGCTCTTTTGTAGATTATTGATTCTATATAACTATAATTAATTACATGAAAGGGATTAATTTGGATATTTATAAATATATTTTTCATTTATTTAGTTCAATAACACCATTCCATAATTAAATATTTTTTATTTTCAAGAATATCCACTTTTATGGGTTTAGTGGTAGCCCTCACAAAGTAAACGATCATGGAAACAACAAACCCAAAACCAAATGTCGATAAAGATAATATATAATGAATCATTAGAAAACCCCTAACTATCATAGCATATTTATTCAATTATTTCCATTATCCTATATTCACACTTGATTCACTCAATCAACAGTAATAAAGGACCAGTAACAACCATCCCAGGAACACTCAAAAGCACCAAACTGACATCCAAACTGGAACATTCAATAGAAACTCAAAGTAATATCAATACCACTTGAAAAGTATATGTGAGAAAATATACCAAACATTTTACTAGAATAACAAATTATGAGTTGTGTAAATAATTTCACCTCAATATGGTTTGAATATGTTGATTTGGTGGGAATATGATTCCAAACTAAATCATAATAATCATGAATACATGTAAAAATAATAACATGAGATAATATGGTGAGATAAAATAATATTTAAAAATAATAAGGTTTAGATTTCTTATAAAGAAAACACATGTCATTACCTCAATCATTCTACTTGGTAGGTTCTACCAAAACAATGGTCCCATCGATTATATTATGTAAGGCATAGTGCAAAGAGCTCTACCAAAGAGTTAGGTAACCAAATTCCACAACGAGATTTGGGATTCACATTACTGATAAAACATTTTGAAAAATAAAAAATGAATGGATTTGAGTTTATCTATATGATGTAATGGTCAAAGATTTTTTTCCTCATCCATCCAAGATTCATATATGATAGGATTAGTATGATGGCTTACTAATCAGAGCAGTTATTGATGTGCCATAAAAATTACAATCTATAATTTCATACTCACTACTATATAGCAAAAAATAGAGTCAAACTATAGGGAATTTATGTTATATTATCTAAGATATTATTTAATCCTATTCAACTGAATACTAGCTAAAATTGGAAAGGAATAGATGTGAAATGTGGTAGAAGTGTTTGATGACGATATATGTTGTGAGATTGATGTAACAATGGATTTAGACATGCTATGTTAATGATATGGATCATATATATTGATGTTGGTGAGAATTTGATTGGTTGGGCTTGATAAAATAATGACACTCATAAAGAGATGAATCCAACAAAAAATGACAACTCAATAGTCATTCATAAATTAAACTATCATTCATTCATGAATTCTTAATAAAATAGTTCTATAATTATATTCCTTGATTTAAAACCATATTAAACCATTCATAACAATATCAAAATAATTTTTCATCTCACAATACTTTAAATAAAATAAAAAAAGTAATAGAAGGATGCAAACAAGAATAATGAGGTGCAATTATGAAGAGGAAAATAGGTCATGAAATAATGAATAAAGAAATACAACTAAATTATGTTAATAAATTACATAAAATGCATTTTTTTTAAAAAAATGGGAAGTATAAGTGATAAAAATTATGATAGAGAATAAAAAAAATATAAAGAGATTAATATTATTCTCTCTCAAGTTATAATCTATCTATCCATTCCTTCATCTATGAATTTTATTCTCACAGGGATTATCTATATCATTTCCCTAAATATTTAACTCCTTCTATCCACTAGTGGTGTTTCAATGTACCAATATGTGGTCATGGAAAAATAGAGGTCTCATGAATGTATTAATTCCCCATATTATCTAATGTGTGGTGACTTCCTGGAATGTTTCAACACCAACAAAACTAACATAAATAATAAAATCAATGTCTTTGTAACCTCCAAATGGAATCCTTAATCATTCATTGTCCCCTTTACATGATGTTAGAAATACTTCCTAATATAAAATAACAATCCCATGTGTGCCTAAATTTAGAACTAAGAAACTGAAACTTGTAAATTTGTCTTGGTATAGTTTATTATCATCCACCATTCCCAAGAACCTCTATGAACTTCCTTAGAATCACCTTAATTTCATCAAAAACCACCTTATAACACACCTTAGGAAACCACTCTTCAGTCATCAGCATCTTTTTATCTTAAATAAACATTTTATCAAGCTCTCATGATTACTAAATCTCGGTCTTCGGGAGGCCATGGCCTCAAACAAGCCAATGTGTAATTATGTTGATCACCCTCAATTATTTCAAACATATATTTCCAATCATAAAATCGAGTAGTATGGTATCCCCCACCATCTTAAAACCTACACATAGAAACTAGAAATTGTAAATTTCTTCAAAAATGTCTACAATATACTAGATTCTTTAACCACTATTGATCAAAATAAAACCCAACTCAAAAGAGATTGTCGATGTGGGTCATCACCTTTAATATTAAATGTCATCCTAAACAATATTAATTATTTCATGATAACCTGAATTACAAAAATTATGTCTATAATATGTAATTATATTCAATTTCACTTTCAATATTAAAGAGATATCACAGCCTAGGGGATGAGCTTGGCCATCTCTTCCCAACATTAGTTAAAATCGTTATTTCATAATCAATCAAATTTAGTTTGGGAATCTTAATAATTGAATTTAAATAGGACCTCCATGATCCATATACTCTAATAATTCCAACTCGGACTCAGCTTCATCCATATTTTAGTCGTTCTAGGGCTTCGGTTTGAAATCATTAATTACAGCTCGTTTGATCTTTTGTAAGTTTTATTTTAGCTGTGGGAAGCGTTATATCATCTATATTGGTCATATTATTCATCAATATAAGTTTTTTATTGGTTAATAATGAATGTATTTTTTCAAATTGGTTCTTAAATATTGGATTTGGGCCATTTAATCTAGAAGAAATAAATTTTTACAGTCACTTAGAGTGAGTATATGGTAATTTTTCTTCATCATGTGGTAAGGTTTTTTTCTTACTCACAGTCACATAAGTGTACCACGGATGATTAATGTGGTCACTATGAGAATGATAATGTTATAGGCTTCTATAAACCCTCATGTTCACTTGGAAATTTGGTGTCGGTCACTATACCTACCGCAACTCCTTCATGTAGTAAGTTTAGGAATTCAGGCATGCAGTCACTTCATCCAACCACTTTATGCGGCCACTTCCCCCACTATTAAAAAATTACATGTACACCTTTACAAAATTTTTATCCATTTAAAATTAATTAATTAAAAATTTTCAAAATTAAATTAAAAACAAAATAATTAATGAAAAACTAGAGTCTGAATAACGAAAAAAACAAATTCCAAACATAAAGAAAATTTTAAATAAAATAAAACCTAGAAAGAATAATATTCCATGAACCAATAAAAATATTATTATAATTAAATTATGTCCTTAAGTAATTATATATAACTGACCATAAAATAAAATAAAATCAAAAAACTAATTAATAAAAATATTTAATAACCAAAAAAAACACATTAAAAACAATAGATTGAAAGAAAAATATTTAAGATAATAGATTGAATAAATTTATTGAATTTGAAAATTTAAGAACATTTAAGCATAAAATATATAATTAAAACTCTATAACCAACATGTAAACATGAAACAAAATAGATCCACATAACTTACCTTAATAATTAATTGGTCATAGTAATGTCAAACTAGACTCATTTCTTAGTGATATGTGGAACTTATCCCACTAATAAATGTGATGTATTTAAAAGGTATCAACATTTTAGGGGAAAACATTTAATAAAATTCATTATTAAATGTTTGTAAAATATATTACTCATCCGATTAAATATTATAATGCAGATATAATTTCATCATCACCATCATTGATCTTGATTTTGAGATCATTCCTAGAAAAAGGATAAGCTTGGTGTAATTAAATCCTTATACTGGTATTGAAACATAAGAATAATTATTAATAAAAAATATATATATATTAGAGAAATAATTTCTTGAGTAACAAAATATTTAAGTTGTTCATCACTTGATGTAACCCCCTGACCCCAGAAGCCTAGAGTTGGTGCATTATTATATAACATTGGCATGATACAAGGAATCAGGTCCCAAAAGACCGATTAGTTTTGTAGTCTGGGAAGTACTAGATACACTCATAAGTTTTACATTACATCATGAAATAAAAACATCCACAACATTTTGTCCCTTTTTTAGACACACTTATATCATTTTCCTATCCCTAAAGTTCAACCATAAAATACTTCTTCACATCCTAGGAAAAATAAAACATAGAAATGGGTGATCTCAAATGATTATTAAGGAAAACAATATAGTGGAAACTTTCATAAATAAGCATAAACATTTAAGGGAATGTATAAGACTAAAACAAAAGCCTTTTAAACTTAAACTTCAGCATAATATAGAAAATATAAAAACAAATAATTCCATTTACTTATTCACATAGATATTCTACTAGTAGAATAATCACGTGAATTATTAATATCTACTTTCATAATGATAGAATTCATAATACTAGACTTCATAACCACATATTCAAGGCCTTGTGCTAAGACTAAAAATAATATTTTGTCAAGGACATGTTCCAAGACACTAGTTTGTCCCATGAGACATACCGATGCATTGAGGAGCTATAGAAGGCTCCACCTGTCACTTACTAAGTCCAATTCATTCCTCATTTGAAAAGTTTTAAAGATATCACAAACATTCGTATTAAAACTAGCATATGAAATGTCAATACTTTAACCATAATCAATGAATGGTATAAAAATCACAAATCCATAGTCAAACATATCACAAAAACATAAACATAGTATGGAAGATTATTATTATAAAAAATTAACCTCGATCAAGAATAATATCCCTTAAAAGATGTTGACATAGTTGAAAATGATCAGTAAAATTCTATGAGGGAAATATCCCTTTTTCATGAAAACAATTAAAAATCTCTCTATTTATCATAAGGTTGTTTAAAATAGATTTTTGGATCAAAGTTCCCCATACCAATTTGAAAATTTTAAAAGTAATTTAAATTTTAAAACATTAATTTCCATAAAAATAAAACCTTAAAACCATTTTTAAAATATGGACATTAATGAGAAAGGTTTAGAAGAATAAATTTTTAAAACATTTAAAATGATATTGTTGTTAGGGTTCCTAACCAAATGAGAGACCCTTGAATAGAAATAATTAAGGTAATAAAAACTTCATAATATCATGAGAATAAAGGGATTCAGGATATACTATGTCAAAGTATAGTATATATACCAAATAAAAGTGAATTGGCACATAACAACAAAGAAGTCTCAATGGAATGTATGTTGACATGAATTACATTATAAATACCATATCCTTAGAATAATGATAAATGAATGAAATAAGTAGGTTTGAAAAATATAAATACAATCAATATTATTTGATATTCAGTGTAAATAAATCAGAGGACATTCACAGATATTCTTGAAAAAACAAAACCAATGACTTGGATGTTTAACTCAATGAATAGAAATTGACTAAAAATTAATTTTATCAAGTTTATATCGATGACTTGAGAATTTATCAATGGATTTATTATGTGTATAAAAATTTTATCCACATAAAGTGGAGTGGAAATTACTACATAAGTAAATAAATAGTTATTTCACACATAATCTTGGAGTAATGTAATCAATGAAGTTTCCGTAAAACTAAATGAGTGGAAATTGAAATTTGAAATTCCCTTACCGATTTGGTAACATACGAAACATACACCCCATGAAAGAAGGATAATAAAATGATGATGTAAATACATATAAATAAAGTATATTACACAAACAATACAATCATGGGTAGTAAATTCACCACACAAAATGTAGTAGTGGCAAATATAGCATGAATCTCACGGGGATAAAAGTGAGATGAAAACCCCTTACCTTGTACTTTTCATTGGTAGATGGTACATTAACCTCATGTATAATAGTTAAATAATTGTTATTAAATTATAAAAGAATTATATACATAAATATGATATCATATATGATCCTCTAATATTGCATTGTTAATAATATTGCAGTACTATCATAGTTTTGGGTGTTAACTGGTCTGTTTTTCTTTATATACTCGGTTATGTAAGCCATGTCTGTTATGGATAGGATGTATTTTATTCATATCCATAATTATATTAAGATTATAAATATTATTTTTAATCATAAAATTAAAAATTTTCTTGAATGATTAAGATGGGGAATGAATCTCATCGCGTTCGTGGAGACGGTAATCCGTACGTACGTATGAGCGACAATATCATTATATTGATGGTGAAATAATATGTAATTGGATGGTATATAATATATAAATAATTATAAAAATGTTATATTTTTTATTTACATCAATTACACTCATTATTATGCCCATCCAAATAATGAAATGTTTGAATAACAAACTACACCACAACGTGGAGACGGTAAGTCGTACGTACGCACGTATGGTGACTTTGCCATTCAAATTAAAGATAGAATAATGAATATAGTAGTACCATTTTTATAATAACATTAAATTATATATAATATACTGGATTTATTATTTTATAATGTAAAAAATAAAGAAATAGGAAGGGCAAGAAGAAAAGTACATGAAAGAGGTGATGAAATATTTACATCTTCTTCGGGTTCTTCCCTTTGATTTGATCAAAAGGGATCTTTAGGTTTTTTTTAAACAAATGAAGGCCTCTAGGATAAATGGAGGAAAGTTTAGAGGATATTTGGTCAGGGTTTGGCCGAGCCAAAAGGCATTGTAGGTGTAAAATTAAGAGAATGGAAAATACCCTTTTATAAGGGCGGTGAGGGTCACTTTAGGAAAAGCTTGAAATATTATTTTATAATAAAATAATTTCCAGTTTCTAATGGATCAAAAATGATTTATTTCGAGGATAAGGTGGGTATAGGTTGAAAACATTTCAAAAAATAGGTCTTAGATAGGTTTAGGTCATCATATTAACCTTATCTTTTATATTTAACTCTTAGTTAAATAGTTTGTCATCGACCATGTCTCTTTATATTTTTATATTATATGGGTAATAAAATTACTATAACATGACAATATACCCTCATGTGGTTCATTATTAATATATATAACCTTATCTATGTCCTTTGGCCAAACCATATATTTATAGGAATATTATATCAATTAATAATATAGTATTTGTTTTAAAAACTCAATTATGTCAATTTTGACACTATTTAGTATTTGATTTTTTTGAAAGCCATAAAAACTTAATAACTTTGAATAAAATTTATTTAACCAACCCTAAAAGGTCATTTTAACATATAAATTTAGTCTAATTCCTCAGAAGTCCCAATTTAAATTTATTTGGATATTTATAATATCAATTATTTTAGTATTTTGTTAATAAGGTAATTATTACATCACTATTGTGTCATAAATAAATTAAATTATTTAATGTATAAAATTATAAATAAAATAAAATCATATAAGAAATAATTTTAGGTTTCCAATGATTATCTATATTAGAATTTATATTGTGTGTAACAATATATTAAAATGGTTTAGGTATTAAACTTTGAATTTAACTCTTTTAACTATTCTTAAAATAAAATAATAATAAATGTCCTAATCTAATCCAAGTGGATCAAAGAGGTTCATATTTTATTCCTAAGTTTTTTTTTGTCCGAATTATACTTATCCAATAGAATTAGGACAGATGTTAGGGTAATTATGATTTCATTTTTACCCTTGATTACCCTATTTAATTTTAATCGTGGTAAATAAAAGTCAAAAGTTACTGTTCATCAAATATTATTTTCATCTTATTGATCAAAATTTTACTTACTGATATTAACCATGTTTCTTGGATTTTTTAAATTCAACTCACAGAAGCGGTAAAATTATGTTTTATGCAAATTTTCAAATTCTCCTAGGAGATGGGTAAAAGACGATAAAAAGTTCAATAAAATTTTATACATCTAATTTTATTATAAAATGACTCCAATGAATTACATTGAACTTATATAGGTATTATATATCTATTTTTCCTTAAAGTAAAATAAATAATTATTTAAATAAAAATTCGGTTTTAAACTATAACGTAGTGTTTTTCACTATTCATCAAAAAATGAATGTTTTCAGAAAAATATCGAAAATTTACACTAAGATAATTTTGAAATTATGAATTAAAAAATGAATTCTATTTTACTAAATACTATACATATAAGTTTCATTAATTAATTTCAAATTAATTCCCATTGTCAAAACCAAAAATTGGGTTTTTAAAAAGTAAAAACTATCAAAAGATTGACATGTGTTTATATCAAATTTAAAAGTGAAATTACTTATAATGACCTAAATTGTATTAAATTATAAAAATATAATCTGATTATACTTAAAAACAATTCATATAAATAATTTAACAATATAAATTATTTATAATAAAAAATTGTTTTGAATTAAAATTTAGTATTTTTCAGTATTCAGCAAAATATGAAAGTTATCAGAAAAGTAGCAAATATTTATCCAAAATAAATTTTTATGTCCCAATTCTAAAGAAGAATTTAATTTCGTTAAATTAAATATATAAAAGTGTCAAATATTGGTTTTAAAAATGGTTTTCCATTAAAAGGTGGTAAAATTTCATTTTTTGAAAAATACTTATTTTATCTGAAAAAATGAATTTGTTCTTATATTATGTCTAAGAAAAAATTAATATGGATTGTAAAATTATATGGAGTATATAAAATTCGAAATTCAATTAATAATATTCATAACCACTTTTGAACGGCTAGTTTGGTAAGTCGTGGTGCGCTTGAACTCGGTGTTGTGTGTAGCGCGAACTATTAAATTACTTTAAAGAAAATAACTTACTATGAAATCTTGGGGTGTTTCATTCTTCCTCCATTTTGGAAATTTTGTCCTCGAAATTTTAAAAATAGGCTTGGGAACTTCATTGAAAGTCCCACATAGTAAAAAGATTCAATAAAACTATCTCTCTAAAAGAAATAAAGAGAATTAAAAAGGTCACCTGAGATAACCCATACTAGGATTCCATGTTGGAAAACATGGATATGGAAGATAAACCAAGTTTCAAGTTCTGGTGGAGAGTGATAGAAAACATAATCTGGAGAAAGTTAACAAAAAGAAAACCACAATCTTTTGATGGGATAAACGGTCATTAGTTTCGTTGTAGGTAAAGTAAATGGATAATGTTTTTTTTAAGTTACATTTCATAAAGTTAAGGAATTTATTTATGAGATTGACTAAGAACATAAAGAGATATACTTACTTTTTAAGTATAGTTTCATCCTTTAATAAATTTCTACCACTAACACATTTTTTTTCAAACGATGACTATTCAAGATGACTTGGTCACACTTGAAGTGCAAGAATCAACTTCTAGAGAATCATATAATTCACAAATGATAAACTATATATATTTACCTTGTATTTAGAGATTAAACAAAACAAAAATGGTTAGTACAAGATCAAATGATCCAAAAAAAGGATAATCCTTTTGAGAAATAAATATTATTCTTAATTTCTAAAATTAAACCAACAATACTCAAAGTTCAATAAATACCATTCAATAAACAATTGTCCTTAAAATACTTAAATATAATCCAAACTAATATTGAAACCCAAATCATAGAAGAATTTGATTACGCATTCTTCCAAATGAAATTATATCTCTGAATAACATCGACTACTCTTAAAGTCACATACTTAAAAGTAATTAACCAAATCACATATTTTCTATGATAGGTTAATCATTTCCTTAAATAACCCAAATTTCTATAAATAAAAAATAAAAACATAGATAATAATCCACCATTACTCCTCAAATGAAATCCCATAGTATTCTATTTTCATTTGGTATATAGTGTTTCCAACAGAGTGAACATCTTCCAAAATAACATTTATCACTTAATCACCAAATCATTTTACTATACTAAGGATATCCATTTTATAAGACATAAGATCCAAAATAAACATATTATTGATTAATAAAATCATTTAACTAAAAATAATTAGTCACACTAACCAGGGACTTCACGTATTCTGATGGTAAGAGATGAATCCTAATCACACTCTGGTTGTGGGTTCGATTCCCAAAGCTTTGTCTGACATGATAGGTTGTTACACGGTCTATGTGTTGTCCTTTTTCAAAAACTATATTTTATAATGTTCCCAAAATGAGATAAATTCTTTAAAATAACTATAACATAATTTCACCACAAATTTTATCTCATACCTCGCATTTTCATCCCAAAATCTAATAACTTGTAATTGCCTATAATTCAAGGATCATATAAACCCAAATGGTTATTTATAACTATATCAACAATATAAAATACAATTCTTCCTAAAATATAATTTTTCACATAACAAACTATAGGGTTACACTTACAAGAGAAAATACTTCTAAATTAATCCCATAAAAAAATAACACTAATACTTTTAAACATTTCACCATCCATTTATTTCCACATAGGTTCTTCCTTGACCAAGAGGTTATCCTATAGAATTGGTCATTCACTCGAGTAATTCCCAGGTCCCCAAAATTTATGAAAAATGACTATAAATGGATTATTGGGATAATTTTAATTATCTTCCATAGTACTCTTCATTTTCCCTCAAAAATTCTTTCCTTTTTTTCCTTCTTTCCCACACATAAATCATTTCTTTGTTCCATTGAGAAACTTACCTAGTGTATCCTTCCACATTTCATGTATGATGGAAATTGAGCTTTGTTTTCTCCATAGTCTCCACTGTTGGAGTTTTTATCATTCACTACCTTTCTATTCTTTTTTGAGTTTGGGAGTTGGTTAATATATATTTTTTTGATCATATTTTTGGAAAACTGATTCAGCATGAACACAATATCTTTTACTCCTATAAACATTCCATTTCGTTTCTCATTTCCACCATTGTGTCAACCTTATACATCATGTTCAATGTTACTCTGACTTCCTTGGAATCCATCCATTGACTAACATAAGAATGAATAGTGTGAGTCATAATATCTTTTAAATAATATCATAACACCTTATTTTCAATCTAAAACACCTTAGGATTAACCAAGGTTATTTATTTTCATATTATGTTAAAATCCTTCAAATCGGTTTTTAAAGAAAATGTGAACTATCCTAAGCATATTCCCCAGGAGTGTTGTAACCAAGAGTGCAGCAATGCCCATTGTCGTGTACCAAGATACCCCGGGTCAAGCTCGAAACTCCTTCTCGGAGTTTTCACTCCTTGGTACATCTGTGCTAGAGCCACCTCTACTTGCTCGTATTTAGACAGGAATATATTTTTTGGAAAACCCACATAATATTTAAATTACCAATATTTTTTTATGTTCTTATGTACTATTCCACAATGTCTATCTTAGGGTAGTGTTTTCTAATCGTAGTTTTTATAAATCTAGCTTCCAAGGTTTGTATTAAACTTCCTCCAATACCAACTGTGATGCCCCGACCCCAGAATCCCATAGTTGGTTCATTATTACATAACATTGGAATGATACGAGGAATCATGTCCTGAAAGACCAATCATTTTAGTATCCTTGTAAGTACTAGATACACTCATAAGTTTTACATTACATCATGAAATAAAAACATCAACAACATTTTGTTCCCTTTTTAAACACACTTATATCCTTAGCCTATCCATGTGGGTTAACCATAAAATACATCTGCACATCCTGGGAAAAATAAAACATAGAAAGTGTTGATATCAAATGCTCGGTAAGGATAACAATATAGTGGAAACTTTCATAAATAAGAATAAACATTTAAGGCAATGTATAAGATTAAAACAAAAGCCTTTTAAACTTAAACATCAGTATAATATGGAAAAGATAAAATCAAATAATTCCATTTACTTATTCAGATGGATATTCTACTATTCAAATAATCACATGCAATATCAATAGCTTCTTTCATAATGATGGAACGCATAATGCCAGACTTCATAACCACATAGTCAAGGCCTTGTGACAAGACTACAAATAAGATTTTGTCAAGGCATTGTGCCAATAAACTAGTTTCTCTCACGAGACCTACCAATGCATCTAGAAGATCTAGCGGTATTCACTCATCAATTAATAAGTCCAAATTATTCCTCATATTAAAATGTTTAAACATAACATAAACATTAGTATTAAAACTAGCATATGAAATGCCAATACTTTATCCATAAACCATGAATGGTATAAAAATATCACATCCACAGTCAAACATATCACAAAACCTTAAATAAATTATGGAATATTTTTATTGTAATAAATCAACCTTGATCAAGAATAATATCTTGTAATGGATGTTGACATAGTTGAAAATGATCAGTAAAAATCTTTGATGGAAATATTCCTTTTTCAGGAAAACATTTAAAAGTCTCACTATTTATCAAGAAGTTGTTTAAAGTAGATTACTAAATCAATGTGTCTCATAACACTTTCAAACTTTTAAAATGAATTTCAATTTTAAAACATTAATGTCCATATAAATAAAACCTTAAAACCATTTTTAAAACATGGAAATTAATGAGAAATATTTAGAAGAATAAAATTTTAAAACATTTAAAATGATATTTTAGTTAGAGTTCCTAACCAAATGAGAAATGCATGAATAAAAATAAATGAGGTAATAAAAACTTTATAATATCATGATAATACAGGGATTCATGATATACTATGTCAAAGTACAATATATAAGAGATGTGAGGGTCACTTTTGGAAAAGAATGAAATATTATTTTATAATAAACTCATTTTCAGTTTCTAATGGCTCAAAAATGATTTATTTTAAAACATTAATATCCATATAAATAAAACCTTAAAACCATTTTTAAAACATGGACATTAATGAGAAATATTTAGATGAATAAAGTTTTAAAACATTTTAAGTTATATTTTAGTTAGAGTTCCTAAACAAAAGAGATATGCTTGAATACAAATAATTGAGGTAATAAATTATTTATAATATCATGAGAATAAAGGGATTCATGATATACCATGTCAAAGTACAGTATATACACCAAATAAAAGTGAATTGGTGCATAATAACAAATAAGTCTCAATGGAATGTTAGTTGTGATGAATTCATTTATAAAGAACGTATCATTTGGCTAAGGATAAATAAATGACATAATAATATGTGACAAATATAAATACACTAAATATGATTGGATATTCATTGTAAATCAATCAGGGGACATTCACACATATTCTTGTAAAAACAACACCAACGACTTGGATGTTTAACTCAATGAATAGAAATTGAGTTAAAATTACTCTTATAAAGTTTATATAGAAGACTTTAGAATTTATAAATGGAGTTATTATGTGTATCAAAAGTATATCCACACAAAGGGGATTGTAAATTACTACATAAGTAAATATATAGTGATTTCACGCATAATTTTGGAGTAATGTAATCAATGAAGTTTGCGTAAAACTGAATGAGTGGAAATTGAAATTTGAAATTCCCTTACCAATTTGGAATCTTACGAAACATACACATAATTAAAGAATGATCATCCAATGATGATTTAAATACCCATAAATTAAATTATATTATTCAAAAAATACAATTATGGGCAGTACATACACCACACAAAAGGTAGTAGTGGAAAATATAGCCTGAATCTCATGGGAATAAAAGTGAGTTGAAACCCCTTACCCTGTAATTTTCCTTGGTTGAGGGTACTTTAACCTCTGTTATAATAGTTAAATCATTGTTATTAAGTTATACAAGAACTATATACATAAATATGATATCATATATTATCCTCTAATATTTATTTGTTAATAATATTTTAGAACTATCATCGTTCTGGGTGTTAACTGATCTATTTTCCTTTATATACTCGGTTACGTAAGCCATGTTTGATATGGATATAATGTATCTTATTCATATCCCAAATTATATTAAGTTTATAAACATTATTTTTCATCATAAAATGAAAATTATTTTTGAATGATTACAATGGGGGATAAATCTCATCGTGTTCGTGGAGATGGTAATTTGTACGTATGCAGGAGCGACAATATCATTATATTGATGGTGAAATCATCTGTAATTGGATGTTATATCATATATAAAGAATAATAAAATGTTATATTTATTATTTACATCACTTTTACTCATTATTATACCCATAAAAATAATAAATTATTTGAATAACAAATTACACCAGGACGTGGAGATGGTAACCCGTACGTACGCACGTATGGTGACTTTGACATTTATATGATGGATAGAATATTGAATATGGTTGTACCATTTTTATAATAACATTAATGTATATATAATACACTGGAGTTGTTATTTTTGAATGGAAAAAACAAATAAATAGAAAGTGAAAGAAGAAAAGAACTTGAAAGGGGTGATGAAATATTTACCTCTTCTTCAGGTTCTTTCTTTTGATTTGATCAAAAGGGCTCCTTAGGTCATCTTTATGACTAACTGAAGGCCTCTAGTACTAAGGGAGGAAATTTGGGAGGATATTTGGGTAGGTTTTGGCCGAGAAAAAGTATTTGGAGGTGTGAAATTTAGAGAAGGGGAAGTACCCTTTTATAAGAGAGGTGAGGGTCACTTTAGGAAAAGCATGAAATATTATTTTATAATAAAATCATTTTCGGTTTATAATGGATAATAAATGATTTATTTCTTGGATAAGTTGGGTATGGGTCGAGAAACTTTCAACCAATAGGTTTTATATAGGTTTAAGTCTTCATATTAAACTTATCTTTTAGATTTAACTCTTAGTTAAATTGTTTGTCATTTACCATGTCTCTTCATATTTTTATATTATATGGTTAATAAACTTCATATAAAAAGACAATAGAACCCCATGTGGTTCATTATTAATATATATAACCTTATCTAAGTCATTTTTCTGAACTTTATATTTTTATAAATATTATATCAATTAATAATAAAGTATTTGTTTAAAAAATTCAATTATGTCAATTTTGACACTATTTAGTATTTGATTTTTTTTAATCCATAAAAACATTTTCATTTTGAATAAAATTTATTTAACCAACCCTAAAATGTCATATTAACCTATAAATTTAGTTTAATTCAACAGAAGTTCCAATTTACATTTATATGGATATTTATAATATCAATTATTTTAGTGTTTCGTTAATAAGGTAATTACTACATCATCATTGTGTCATAAATAAATTAAATTAATTAAGGTATAAAAATTATAAATAAATACCATTATGTGGGAAATATTTTTATCTTTCTAATTAATATTTATAGTAAGATTTATATTTTTTTAACCCTATATTAAAAATGTTTTAGTTGTTAAACATTGAATTTAACTCTTTTAACTCTTCTTTAAAGAAAATAATAGTAAATGTCCAAATCTAATCCTAGTGGACCAAATAGGTTTATATTTTATTCCTAAGGTTTGTTTTCCAAATTATACTTATCCAATATAATTACGACATGTGTTATGGTAATTATGATATCATTTTTACCCTTAATTACCTTATTTACTTTTAACTGTGGAAAATAAAAGTCCAAAATTACTATTTACCAAAAATTATTTTATTCTTATTGAACCAAATTTTACTTACTGATATTAACCATGTCTCTTTTATTTTTGAAATTAAAATCACAGAAGTGGTAAAATTAGGTTTTATGTAAATTTGCAAATACTCCTAGGAGGTGGGTAAAAGACGATAAAAAGTTCAAAAACATTATACATCTAATTTTATTATAAAATGAATCCATTGAATTAAATTGAACTTATATAGGTATTATATATCTATTTTTACTTAAAATAAAATAAATAATTATTTAAATAAAAAGTTAGTTTTAAACTATCACACAGTGTTTTTCACTATTCATCAAAAATTGAATGTTTTCAGAAAAATACCAAAATTTTAACCTCAGATAATTTTGATATTCTGAATTCAAAAATGAATTCTATTTTAAAAATTTCAAAAAATATAAGTTGTATTATATAATTTAAAATTATTTCATGTTGTCAAAATCTAAAAGCATGTTTTTAAATAGTAAAAACTATCAAAAGATTGACATGTTTTTATGCCAAATTTAAAGGTGAAATTACTTATAATGACCTACATTTCATTAAATTAAAAAAATATAATATAATTATACTTAAAACCCATTAAAATAAATAATTTAACAGAATAAATTATTTTGATTAAAAATTTATTTTCAATTAAAATTTAGTATTTTTCAGTATTCATCAAAATATGAAAGTTATCAAAAAAAGTACCAAAATTTATCCAAAATAAATTTTTATATCCTTATTCTAATGAAGAATTTAATTTCATTAAATTTAATATATAAAAGTGTCAAATATATATTTTAAAAAGGGTTTTCCATTAAAAGGTGGTAAAATTGCATTTTTTTAAAAATACTTCTTTTATCTAAAAAATGAATTTGTTCTTTTATTATGTCTAAGAAATACATAATAAGGATTATAAAATTATATGGAGTATATAAAATTCAAAATTCAGTTAATAATATTCATAAATACTTTTTAATAGCTAGTTTGGTAAGTTGTGGTGCGCTCGAAGTCGGTGTTGTGTGTAATTCAAGCTATTGAATTACTTTCAATAAAATAACTTACTATGAAATCTTGGGATGTTACACATGACTCTAGATTTTTATGAGAATAATAAAATAACTCATTCAATTATTCAAAGTAATTAGATGAAAAAATGACTGAATTAACTTTTTTATCCACTCATATTCTCGATGTGATTTAGTGTTCTAATGATTTAAAGAGACAAGAGGTTTCCTTTCAGGCTTGATCTAGATATTTACTTTATTTTAGAATCATTATTGGAAATTTATTGATAATTTTAATGTTTTAAAGATTTTTTTTCCTATCTTATCAAAAAATAATTAGGATAGATGAACTATGGAATATGGTGTCTTAGTTTCAGTGAGTAATTGAGAGTAAAAACAAATAAATGTTTAAACCATAATAAGTAAAGTTATTTTTAAATTCCAAAAACATTTCATAATTTAGTATTAAAGGTCATTGAAACCTAAAGAAGGTGTTTGGAAGATGGGAAATGATTTTATAGGATGGAAATTTTATAATTTACCTAAATGGGTTTGTGAAACTATATAGAGAGTCCATGTCAGGTATTGATGATATAGAAAGTAATTCCTTGATCTTGAATGGTATGTGATACCAAATGTATATTTCATAAATGTTTTAAATATATAGGATTTCAAAATCACTAAAATAATTGATCTATATTATATTTTCCATTCAAGTAATGAAGAAACTTTTGTTAAATTATGATAAAGAAAAAATGTTGTTGAATCATGGAGTATAATTCCAATGAATTAATCAATCTTTGAGGGATCTAATTAATGTGTGTGTATTTTAATCTTATTTATCATATAAGATATGAGAATTTTTTTATTAAAAATTATTTTTTTGTAATAATATAATATGTTATAAATAGTTTTTGATTCATCAGATTCTATAACATACTTGGGACGAAGATAAGGATAAAAAAAATTATCTGAAATAAAATATTTTATACATATGTTTGTTAAAATATGATTCATATGATCTTAACACCCATCAGTGGAATATTTTAAAGGATACAATATTATTTTTAGTAAACCTTTCTTAATTCATAGAATACCATATAAGATATAGGAATGATATTTTATTTGATAAATATTCCCACTTAAGGAAATAAGTGTAATTTTCTAACATAAAATAGTTTATTTTTCTTATAATGATATCTTGAAAAGAATAAATTGCCTAAGAGACTTATGGTAATTTATTTGGACTTGGAAAATTTTAAGTACAATAAATAAATATTTTTCTAGACAAAATACAAATTGAATGTTACTTAATATCATAAAATATTTAGGGTGTAGTAGTGAAGTAATAATGAAAAGAGTAACATTAGTTACCAAAACTATTCCCAATGAAAAAAAATATATAGAAAAGGTTCCAATAAATATTATGATGATGAATATAGAAATGGTTACTAGTTGACTACATAAGTTATTAAAATCATAACATTATATGTTGTGAAGTAGAAGAGATTAAATACTATTTTCAAATAGTTAAACATTAGGAATATAATTCCTATCATGAAACTAATCCTCCAAAATATTTTCCCTCATGAGTTAGAAATAAGAGAAGGAGAATGGAAGCCGCTTTATTCCCATCTCTAGTAGGCCTCGTGTTAGAGACTAGCACCAAGGGTGTATCATACAAATAAGTGAGAGGAATTTCCATATAAGATAACATGTAGAATATAGATACACTACTGGAAAAATACCCTATACCAATGGTTTGGAACCGCTGGTATAGGCCTCCAAACTATTTGTATTGGCTATACCAATGGTTTAGAGAACCGTTGCCAAGTAATCCATGTGGATAGGTCTATACCAACAATTTAGGAAAAACCATTGGTATAGACCTATACCAACGGTTTTGAAAACTGTTGGTATAAGTAATATGAAAATCTATACCAACGGTTCCATAAACTGTTGGTATGTGTAATTCAAAAAATAATCATTCGGTTGGTTTTGATCCCAACACCTCCCGTTTGTAATTGAAAGACCTAACCACTAACCTAACTTACTTTTTTTAACATAATTTTATAAATACATATTTTTATTATCATATGTATTTTAAATTTTGATTTATTTAATGTCCACTGTAAGAATATTCCATTAAAAATACATATAGCTATAGCAATGGTTCTCAAAACTATTGGTATAGACCTATACCAATGGTTTTGAGAACCGTTGGTATAGGTTCTTTGATTTTGGGATCTATACCAAAGGTTTTGGACAAACCTTTGGTATAGGGGGGACCTATACCAATGGTTTTTCCAAACCGTTGTTATAGGGTCTCTATAATGGACCTATACCAACGATTTTGGCCAAACTGTTTGTATAGGTCCAAATTAGTGAACCTATACCAACGGTTTGCCCAAAACTGTTGGTATATATCATATTTCCAATAGTGATAGAAGACAGATACACCAGTAAAATAATTCTCATATATATATAAGAAAAACCAAACAAATACATGAAACTTCATATAAAATTGAACAACTTGTGCGGAAAATTACAAGTACCAAAAAGGTAAACCCGATAGTGACCACAATTCTCAATCAGTTCGTATAAAACCATGAGCTAGTAATATCCATCCCAATCTCCAACCTACTCCTAATAACCAGAAAAATAGTTTATATATACTTAGGTTGAGAATAAAGGTATACTCAATAGGATATTCCCCAGTTCCTCTCATGAAAAAGATAAAGAAGTCATACTAAATCCCAATGAACAGAAAGTGAAACTAACTCATCACTTAAATATGTATAATAATTTCATACTCTAAACATGGCCATATATTACCATGTATTACATAAAATAGATCATGTATTATAGTAATAAAACAGTAAGGGTACCACACTATCACTTCCTCGTTATTCTTCCACTTTAACCAAACATTGAATGTCCGGAGCCATCTCTCTCCAAAATAAGCCAGGTTGAAGACACCCTGGCTATGTATCACAACATTAAACTAATTTAAAACATCATTATGTCATACCATCCACATATCTATAGAGTTTTAAAGTATTTTTCAAGACCCACCATAGATTATATAATTTGTACCATACATTGGGTATTATACCTCAAGCCATCATAGCCCATACACTGACTAAAGTACCTCAAATCATAATAGCCGATACACGTCATACCTATAGTAATCCTTTGGATACTATATCAAGAGATATATGTGTGTGAAATAACCTAAATCCATTACAACCCTCTACACACATATTTTGGAAACTGACCACCATGAATAACAACGCATAACACTACCATGAAAAGAGAGTGTAACTAGAGGGTAGTCAGTCATCCATCCTACAACCAGAATGTTGGGGAAAACACCCTCTCAAAGTCTACTGGGTTTCAATCACTCCAACCAATATGGGTGGGTTAACATATGAAATCACAAAAAATATATAGGATATAATATATCTCATAATAACACTATGGTCATGACCTAGTCTTACACTCAACTATATATAATCTCTCTTAGACTACCAACTATTACTACTATGAACTAGATATCCAAAAATCATACAAGAATTTAAAGAGAGACATTAATTACTTATTTATGGATTATCATTTACTTTCATTAATTAAATCACTATCCATTAATTAACCATCAAAATTATTCCATATTCATTTCACTAACCAATAAAACCAAGTATGTACCCTCTAATCATAATCTCAACTAAGTCCATAGTTTCCAAATATTGTCTTATTTAATTTTAGAAACACTAACCCCATGGGTTAAGTCATTTATTAAAAATTATAATTATCATTACATAAATATAGGTACTCTTGGAAAACATCATAATCAACCACAAGAGAGATGCATAACCAAGCACATCCATCAACCTCAGGTAGTGGGGAAAGGAATGCAGATAACAACTAACCCAACCACCAGCCATTAAATATATTCATATCAAGAATGCATCCAAATTTTTCACACTAATGGGTAATACCAACTTCAACCTGTTTCATCATCTTGGTATTTTCCTTGAAACCAAAATCATATAATCATGTATTGACCCATAACAAGTGTCAACTTTGAAAACAACCTCAAGCATACCTATCCATATATGATCTACCATCCTAGGCTAATTCATCCCAGTATTACATCACATCACATAGTAAGGTTGGCATCTAGATAATACAAAAAGGAAAAAATAACAAACATAATCAATAGGTTTATCTAGGCCCTAAAACATGGCATTCAACAATTACATGAAAATGGTATCACTTATCCCCAAAAACTAGGCATCCAACCTTTGTAACCAAATGGGAACTCTCAGACCCAAAGATTTATCTCTATTAAACAACTAGTTTTATTACATCTTGAATTAATCAATTCATTATTCATAGGTCTAAATATGGGAAACCTAAGGCATCAGATTTAAAAAGATATAAAATTATTTAAACATTCTCTCTAGCATAAAACCAGTTTCATAAAAATGTAATAAAAACATTTCTCAATTAACATGTCTTTTTATTATGTTCATCATTTACCGATATTCTGGATTCATGTTCTTTAACAATTCCATTAACACGTAGAATTAAATTATTTAAAAAACATGAATTTATCATCAATTTTATTACCATACAATTACAAGATACACAAAATCATTAAACATGATTCTTCATTAATTATTTATCCATGCAACAATTATTTATGGATTTATATTATTTACCAATTTCAACATGCTAAATCAAGCATAATAACATGATACAAAGTCATATTATATATAGAACACTATCTATAAAATCAATAGGCAAACCTTTTTCATGGTGAAAATAAATAAAATGATATTGATACAACTATAAACCAAATTTCATTATTTAATATAGTTAAATATTTATTAATTTTATTTAAATTCTATATAAAGGAATAAAACATGTTCAATTTATGAATTTACATAAATAAAATAGAAGTAATGAATCCTCTAACAAAAAATCATCAACGTTCTTCACATGAGAATGAATCAATGTAACAGATCTCTGATCACCTCTCCCACAAGACACTTTATCCCTTCAAAGAATTTTCACCATAATTTCATGTAAAAAACTCCATTAGTAAAATTTATATAAACTTCCATAACATGTAAATAGGAAACGTGATGAAATGGGATCGAACAAAGAGAAACCTATAAAAAAAGAGGTAGAACACACCTTGGATCACCATATATTGGTCTCTAGAATCTGGGGATCAATCCCTATAAAAATGGGCTTCAAATCCATTGAAAAACTACCTCATGGAACATAGGTTCTGATAGGAATGATTGGGATAAAATCATGTTTTTATGGGATTGTGGTATTTATAGACACATTAAAAATAGAGGTTCATGATGCAGCCCAATATACCACACTAGAGAACTAGTTCACATGAGTTAATCTATGTCACGACATTAGGTACAATGGAACAGCTTCCCTTGGTCAAATTTGTGTCCATGAAACATTATAAATATCCTATAAAAGTGGATTTAGGACCAATTCACATCCTTAATCATTATGTCTACATAACCCTTCACCAATAGGGGGTCTATGATGCATCCCAACCACCACGGCGCAGCTACCCATGAAAAAGAAGAAGCCATGTTTTCCTCTCCAAGCTCCCCCCTATGTTACATCATGGAGGCCACACCATATCCATATTGGATTTGAAAGTGTCTCCTCAGGTCACTATGGAATATCCATTAGCTTCATGTCATAGCCACCTACACTATGGTAAAACCAAGATCTCCATGTCACAACCATGCCATTTTTGGATGTGGAACCCTATTTTTTCCCCCAAACATCCACTAAAAACTATGGAACCCCCTCTGGGTGATTCTAATATGAAAAAATCACAAAGGTAAGGGTTTCCAAGATATGGTACCTTAAATTTGATACCTATCAAACCATTCTTGTCCTAAATATTATATAACCAAACCATTGAAAAAATAGAAAGGGTTGTCCAAACAACTACTACATGAGATTCCTTTCATGAATATTGAAATCATAGGACCTTGTCCATATCACTCAAAGGTAACAAGTACTAAAACATGAAAAAATAGAACCATAACCTAAACACTCTCCCATGGGATATACCTCTCAAATGAGAGAAAACTTACTAAAAACAAGGCAACAAGAGAAAACCATCTCATAAACTAGAAATGGTTCAACATCCATAATGATAATTTTAATAATAGAATAGATGAACAATAAATATGTCCAGGTACTAAGCATGTATCTTTTACTTTTATTCCCAATTACTCTCCTCCATGCCACTTTTCCACCCCAAGACACTACCTAAGGGAATATTATGCACACAAAACACCTTCTCTCGATGGTCTTGGATCACTATAAGCTGATCCTCCTAGGTCGCAACATTGTACACATTGATCTTTCCCCGGTCAATGGTGTATTATTTTTCATCAAGATAATAGTTAAGAATAAATACTTAGTATTTTTCATCCTTATACCAACCATCAAGGTATTTATAAAGACAAATCATTCTCTTTAGATATCCACCATAGAATCCCCTAACTAGGAATCTTCCACCATATGTACTAAAGAAGAATACACTATCATCTATAGAATAATACCTCTACCAAAAACCTCTCTTATATAAAGATGAATCACTAAGAGCTCTTCCATAACTCACTAGGAATCTCTAGATTCACACATAGAATCACTAAGTGACTTCCTGCTCTGTTAATCATCTATAATGTTTCCCTTTCCTAGTGTATATGAAATCTCAATGTCATAATAATACAAGAATTCAATTCACCATCACTCTTAAAAGATCATGTTTCCCTAAGAGAAGAAATAAATCCTGCACTTATGATTGTTAAAAACCATAATGCATTCTCTGATGAGGTTATGTATCCATAACTTCATATAAAACAAAACACCTTCTAACTCAAGATCAATGGTTTCATACTTATGCTCATGGATATGTAACTTTCCAGAACCATAAGAAACAACTGACCTCTAATGCATCAGTACACAACCCAACCCAAGTAGCGAAGAATCATAGACGAACTCAAATTGGACTCCCTCTTCTGGAAAACAAAGGACTAGAACAATGACTAACTTCTCCTTTGTGTACTCAAAAGCTACCTGGCATAGTTCATTCCAAAAATATATCTGATCCTTTATAATCAAAGATGTAAAAGTAGTCATAACCTTAGTGAAATTTTCTATGAACCTCCAAAAATATCCTACAAGACCACAGAAACTCTACACCTCTACAACAGTCTTGGGGTATTCCTATGAAACAAATACCTATATATTAGAAAGATCCATAGCCACTCCCCATTGGGATACAAAATTCACCATGAAAAAAACTTCAAGATCCTATAACATACACTTTTACAACTTCCCAAACAACTTTTAATAATTAAGAACTCCCAAAATGGCACACAGATACTCCACATTCTCCCCTTCGGACATAGAGTACATGAGAATTTCGTCAATGAAAACCACCATTAACTGATCGAATAACTCCATGAACACTACATTCATCAAACCTATAAACATTGTTTAGGAGTTATTCAAACTAAATATAATTAAAAAAAATCTTAATTCTGATGAAAAAAATGGAATGTGATTTTCAAAAATATCCCCATACTTCACTCACATCTGATGATATCTTGACCGAATATCAATTTTCAAGAACTAATTTTCTCATTTAAATTGATCTTATAAACAATTAATCCATCGAATAGGATATTTTTTAAAAAAAATGTGAGGGTAAAGCCCCCTTAATTGAAAATAAATCATGAAATAATATTTTGAAAAATGGGGTGAGAGGTAACCCATTACAATCAGCATGGAAGATTCCAATAAAACAACCCTGAAGGATGAAAAAAGTGATCATTAAAGATAAAATGAAAAAAAAGGAAGGAAAAAATTTCATCACCCCCCCCCCCTGAAAGAAATTTTGATAGTGTGATTGGTCAAAGTGACACAAACTTTCATCAGCCTTATTTACAAACAAAATTGGTGTACCCCAAGGTGGAACACATGTCTAAAAAACACTCACTACAACATATCATTAAACTGTATGCACAGCTCTCACAACATAGATGGAACTATCTAATATGATTACATAGAGATATGAAAAACTCTTAGGTTTATCTTGATCCCATACTTTATCTCCCTTTGAGGGGGTAATCCTACAACCTCCTCAAGAAATACATCAGGGTACTCTTCTACAACCCTGAAAAATACCATCGGTTAATCTTTCAACAAACTAAGAATCAGCTAAGATATTAGGAAAGATAAGGGTGGAAAATTCCTCTAACCTATCTGAGGGTCTCACTTACTAAAAACAATTGTTGCCTCTCCATCATAAATATAGAACAAAACCTTCTTCTTGAAACAATCCATGATATTCTATGCCAAATATAAAAATCCATGATTAGTATAATGTCATATGGTAGTATTAGAAAACATATGAAGTCACCATAGGAGTATTTCTTTCCCAACACAAGATCACAATTTTTATATACTTCATATATGTCAAATCAACCTCCAACTAGTGTTGTAAACACCAAGGGAACTAGAATACTTTCCAACTAAATTCCCAAAGCATATATGAGGGTGGGTGATATGATGGAGTATGTATATCCTTAATCAAAAAAATAATGCACCCATGTAGAAAAAAAATCAAAGGGTACCTTGTATGATGTATGGATCACCTAGTGCTAAAAATCCTAGAGGATGAAGCTGACCAAGACCAGCTCCATGGTTTCTTTGACCCTACTGAAGACCACCATTATGTTCATGCTCTACTCTCTGAGTATGAGGTGTATATCGAGGTTATCATCTTCCTACCATATCTCCTCTCTAGTATTCCCAAACTTTAGTACCCTACTACATCTACCTTGGTTGAAACATTATTTATATAATAACCTAATGTAGAACATCTAGTACACATTGACTACTCAAAAAATTTGAGTACTATCACAACTAATGATCTCGGCCTCCAAAATAAAAATGTGTTTTTGATCTCTCGGTATAAGTTTAAGTGCCACCATCCCCAGAGAAATGAGTTGATGATGGATAGAAACTACCCCTAAATAATGGAAAAAACTTATGTACAAGAAACTAGAAACCCTAGACCTCATATATTCTTCATGGATAATCCTGAAAATATCCTCTCATGATGATTTGGTTCAAGAAAATGTCCTCTCAACAATGTATACTATCTACAGAACATCGATATATGACTTCATAATATATGAGGTAACTAGGGGTTAGATCTCTAGATAAAAAGCCTACTCAAAATTCCTCACTCTAGTCTCCACATATAGAAAAAGTTTTGAAGCATATTGCACAAGGATCCGGAGAGTAATCCCAAACTACCACACAATAAAACTCTCTTCTCAAAGGGAAAGAAACTTCTGGTGACTGGCTTCCTTCTCGGTCAAAGAAAGAAACCCTTATCAGAAATCATCTCTAAACTTCCCATATGTGACCACTGACTCCTCATGATAACTAAGGAACAAGATCCATTACTATCTCATAGCTCCACACAACATCCTTACATCCAAGAAAACCCAGTTATCCTTATAAGCATGAATCAAAATAAAGGTTATCTCCACCTCCTATAACCAGTATTCTATGAATAAATATGAAATATATACCTCATATATATGAATATTATAGTGTTAAAACACTCAAAGTGTCCTCCTCCAAATATTATATTCATAGACCTCTACTCTATAGAAATCTTTTGGAACATCCTGAAAAACATATTCAGTGTTCCATGTCTATAAAAGAACAAATGTTTAGATATCCTAAACCTATAATATGGAATATTTAATAATAATTAATTAATAACATTGTTATCTTTTTAAAGTTTTAACTTATCCCAAGGTATACCCATTTCAGACACAGGCATAAAAAAAGAATGATTTATGATCCTTTTCTAGTTCTCTACCCTAAAACTAGTATCACTTCATTTAGTTGACTCAATAAACTTAAAGGTATACTAATTAGATCATAGGGGGACCTAAATACTCTTGTCTCATTCAGTATTTCTTATTTACATTGCTTATTAAACATTTTAACAATGTTTCCCTACCAACCCATGTAGTCTCACTTATGTCTAACTCTAAACTCCATCATATCCCTCTACCTGAACATTTTATAAAACTCTTTCAAGATACCCTCCCCTAAAAGAGTACCCCTATAAGGCCTATGATAAGATAAGTAGGATGGAGACCTCCAAATTCCTACCTCCAGTAGGCTTCAAGTGGGAGACTAGCACTAATGGTATATCATATATACAAATGGAAGGCATTACCCTCTATGATAACATGTAGAAGAGAGACATATGATAGATACAAAAATAAAATACTTATCTAAGATATTTATAAAATAAAACCCAATTACATAAATAAAATTTCATACAAAACAAAATAACTGGAATAGAAAACTAAAATTCCTAAAAATGTAAACAAGGAAGTGACCATGAATCCAAAATAGATCCTACAAAAGTAGGAGCTAGTAATATCCAGACTGATCTCCAACATGATTCTGATGACCAGAAAAACAATTTACATATATGTGTGATGAGAATAATAGTATACTCAGTAGGATCCTACCTTGATCCTATCATGTAAAGGATAAAGAAATATTACTAAATCCCAGTGAACAACAAGGAAAACTAAATCATAACCTAAATAGGTATACTAAGTTCCCACCCTCACTATGTATATCTCTCATCAAGTATCACATACAAAAGATCATGTATTATAGTAATAAAACACCAAGGTTAGCTTTTTACTACTTCCATACTTGTTTTTTTATCTTCCCCAATGTCTCATGTCCTGATCCATCTCTCTCCAAAATAAACCATCCCAAATATACATATTTTAACTATCACACCATGGACCTCATGAATTAAATCGTCACATAATCTCATCCACGTTTCCATTTAGTAGTCAGGTGGTTTCTAAAAGACACCATACATCATATTACTTATATCATGCATAAGGTATTATACCTCAAGAAATCATAGCCCATACACCGAGTAAGGTACCTCAATCTATCACAGACTATACACATCATACCTATAATAATAATTTGGATATTATATCTAGAGATACATGTGTGTGAACTAACCACAATCTATTATAAACCTCCGCACACATATGTGGAAAACTAACCACTATACATACCAGCACATAATACTACCAAGATAAGATAGTGTGGCCAGAGGGGGTAGTTATCCATCCATCCTCCAATCAGAATATTAGGGAAAACACCCTCCTTGATTCCACTGGGTGTATGTTTTCCAAACCAATATGTCACGGGTATCATATGAAATCATAAAACATACACGATATATTATATCTAACAACAAAACTACAAGAATAAAATATTCTTAGACTCAACTATAGCTAATTTATCTCGGAATCCTTGTTTCCAATGCATAGAACTATATATCCTATAAGCATACAATCATTTGAAGTGCTACATTAATTACTTCTTTCCTATTTATCATTTAATTTCATTAATTAATTTACTATCTAGTAATTAAGAATCAACATTATTATAGATATATTCTATTAACCAACAGATCCAAGTCCATTCACTCCAGGAATAATTCAAACCAAGTCCATGGTTTCTCAAGATCATCTCATTACATTCAAGCAACATTAACCCCTTGGTTAAGTCATTTATTAATCATTATAATTATCATTCAATAAATATTGGTACTCTAGGAAAACATCCTAATCTACCATAATAGAGATCCATAACTAATCACATTTAATTGCCACAAGTAGTGGGGAAATGAATGTAGTTAACAAACAACCCAGCCATCAGCCATTAAATAGATTCATATCAAGAAAGAAACTAGATTTTTAACACCAAAGGGTAATCCCATATTCAACATGTTCTATCATCCTGGTTTCATCCCTAACACCACATTCATATCACTATGTATCTCGCTATCATAGGCATCAACTACTTCTACAACCATGGACCTCCCCAATCATATCTCATCATCCATCCTAAGCTTAGCCATCCCAGGCTCACATCACATTGCATATAATATCTCACATAAGAATTATATAAAAATTCCATAAGAAACAACATAATCAACAGGGAAATATAGGCCCTAAAATAAGTCATTAATCCTTCATATAAAAATGGGGTCACTTGAACTCAAACACAAGGCATATTTCCTTTATAATAAAACAGGAACTCATAGCCCCAAATATTTATCTATATCAAAAAATTGGTTTTATTCCATATTAAATTAACTAATTCATTATTCATAGGTTGCAACTATGGGAAACCTAAGGCATATGCTATAATAAGATATCAAATTATTTAAACACAATCTCTTCTAAAAAATCATTTTCATAAAACTATGAGAATAACATTTATTAATTAACATGCCTTTTTATTCTTTTCATTGTCAAAAATAATTCCATATTCATTTTCTTTAAAAAATCCATTAACAAATAGAATGAAATACTTTAAAAAATGAATTTAGAGTTATTTTTATTACCATCAAATTACAAGATGTACCAAATTATTAAACATTCATCTTCTTTAATTATTTATCCATACAACACTTATTCCCATATTTATTTTCTTTACCAATTTAATAAATTTCAATATGATAAACCAAGAATAAAAAAATGATACAAACTCATTGTATAGGTAGAAAACTATCTATAAAATAATGTGGCATACCATAATCATTTTACAAAGTAATAACATGTAATATCTATAACCATAAACAAAAATTAATTCATTAATCAAGTTTAATCTTTATTAGGTTAATTTAATTAGTATCAAAAGGGATACACCATGTTCAATTTATGATCTCACATAAATAAAATAAAATTAATAAATCTCATGGATCAAAATCATCAACATTCTCCACATGAGAATGGATCAACATCGCAGGTCTCTGATCACCTTCCCCATAAGAAATGGTATCCCTATAAGGGCATCGTTCCAAAACCACACCAAAAAAACCAAGAAAACACCATTAGAATGATGGAGATAAGATTTAATAACATGGAAAGAGGAAATAGGAGTAAATAAAATCAAATAGAGAGATACCTATTGAAAAAAAATTTAGAACTCACTTTGGATCAGTATGGATCAATCTCTAGAAACTGAGGATAAATACCTAATGAAAGGGGATTCAAAGACTTAGAAAAGCTACCAATAGTTTCCTAGGGTTCAAAACTATTATGTGGGAGAATAAAAAGTTTTAATAGACTTGTGGTATTTATATACCCACTGAAAAATAGAATAATCATTGTAACTTAATGGATCACACCACAAAACTAGATGACGTGACGTATTCTATGGTGTTGCATGAAGAACCACATCATAGCTGCCCTTAGTCAATGTTGTTTTTGGGAAATAAGATTAAGTTCATATAAAAGTAGAGCTAGGACCATAGTGTAACCTTAAGAATTAAGTTTTACCATCCCTTTTCCAACAGGGAGTCTACACCACAACCCAACCACCATGTAACAGTTACCCCTAAAAAGGCAGTGGCCCTATTTTCCTGCCTAAGCTTCCCCCTATGTCTTAGCCTGGAGACCATTCCACAATCATGCTATTTTTTGAAGTGGCTCCTCAAGGTGATACAGTATAGCCACCAACTCCATGCAATTGTAACCTACACTATGGTGTAGCCTAGATCTCTATGTCATAGCCATTCCATTTTTGGGAGTGGAAACCTCCTTTTCCTCTAAAATTCCTCCAAACCTCATAGAACTTCCCTTGGGTGCCTCCAACACCCAAACCTCACAAAGGTAAGGGCTTTCAGAATCCAAGACCTTACAATTACAAATTTTCCCCATTATTCAAACCAGCTTACTTCTTGATGTAACACATTAAATAGTTTAGTGGAATATTTTTATCAGATGGTCACATATAGGTGTGAAAGGTACTACATAGAGATGTAATGTGTTTAAAAAACATGACTAATATAAAAAAAATAAATCCTCTCTGATGGTATATCAACTGAAATAAGACTATATAGAATCTCATGGATAGTTTTTTGAATATTATTAAAAGATTTTGAGAATATAAAATTTATCATTTAATATAAATGGCGGACTATACTTTATCATCATTTCATATTGGATATATATATTAGGAGAACTGAAATAATAATTGACCTATCCATGTTTGAATTTTATTTATCCATAACTGATGTACATAATGGATTATTATAAGTTGTGATAAAATATTAATATTAGCCTGGTTAGGGTTTATTATAATTATATGAAATATGTTCATGAGGCACACACACAATTTTTTTCTCTATATGACCCATGAACTATACAACATGGAGTGTAATTCACTATGTATTTGGTATAATAGGGGTGCATGTTTTATATTTGGATTTCTCTAATGTATGAGGTTGGTGAGATACTCCGCTTGAGAACCTTCATACTTTGATAACTTTCTTACAAAATACTTGTGCCTTAGCTAATTGGTTGGTGGTTGCATATGTTGTTGATCATATCATTTTTAGGAGTTTGACCAAGATATTATTTATCCTATTTTATTATTAGTATGACATATAATCCCTTGATTGAGAATGACTAAGGATGTGTATAGCCATGCATAGATAATACATGTGGTATTATTATCTATTGAATGTAGGGAATGTGGTGTTCTCATCCATAAGAGTAAATTACATGTGATGTATTCATCATCCTTGTTAGTCTATACTAGGAGAATATAGAATGTATGAGTTGCTATATGAGATTCTCATACCTCATGCCATGTAGTAACACAATTTCTTGTGTAAAGAGATTATTTTAAAATTCATTCTTATATATGATACGACCGGTTGACATAGGTATAGAGATACATTTTCTTGATTGAGATCATACCAAATCCTTTCACATCTTGAGTATCAGTTATACTTTTCAAGAGGATGATATTTTCTTACTTTTTAAAATTTCGGGATTCACATTTATTTTTAAGGATACAGAGGTCAATGGGATCACACATTTTGTCTGGATGAATGGGGATTCAGTTTTAACGTAGAGATTTTCTCTAAAAGTGTTTTAGATATTATATAAAAATATTTTTGGATAGATATTCACAAGGTATTTAATATTATGTGATACATTTTGAAATTTATGATAGATCTCACAATGTTTTTTTTATGATCTATAAAATTATTTTTGGATATGATTTCATAAGATATTTTATATGACACAATATAAGATGAAATGAAACAAAGTCTATAAAAATTTAGTGAATGTTCGAGATTAATGGATATATACCCTAAATCCATATATAAATATGATATATATTGGCTATATCATAAGAGATGATATGGGTATATTGTGAGGAATGATTTATAGAAATCATGTCACTACCTAGAAAATAATATTATAGGACTTAGATGAATCATATTGTGCCTTTATGATGAGATAAATTAGAGATTTTTCAAAAAATCTATCATTAAACTAAGAATTTTCATAAGAAAAAACCTATTGTAAGAATATATATTTCATTTATATGGTATATTAATGGTAAGTGTAAGAGTCACAAATGTTGTAACCAATTGTAATTTACTCATATTTTATAAATATATGATTAAATAAATGATGGATTATTGAAGAATGTATAAGGAGGTAGTCAACATGAGGTGTTGATTGATCGAGCCTACCTAATACACTACTAATTATCCCTTTAATATGATCTTCATCCTCTATCCTTTACATTATATGAGACTAGTATATCATGGAAGAGTGTATAATCCCACCAAATAATCATGTGATTCTACACAACTCATGGATAAAACATAAAGGATGGAGTCTGATGGATACCTCTCAAATATATTCATTAAGTTCATTATGGAAGATAAAAAAATTATCATTGGTGTGAGGTATAGGAGTATTATTTATTTTACAGTTTCATGGTTTCAGGTTTCATAAATAAGGATCATGGAAATATTTTATTTTTAGTTAATTTTGTTGTATTGAACAAGTATTTTTTCAATTTCTAGAAATATATCAATAGTACCTCATATCATGCTTTATGATATACCCTACAACAAGTCATAAAATATTATTTTTATTCATGCATATTGTTTCCTTTGATATGCTCATATCATATCATATGATATAGAAAACATCATATGTTCAAATGCTTTAGGTAATATCTCTATCAAGTGACCCATTGGTCTAGCCATCAAAAACAAGGTGGTATTCAATCGGGTCTTGTATGGGATACTATTTGGATGGTTGTGGTCCATGAGTATCCAGTGACCCTAGACCACTTTTTTAAAAATTCGATCAAAACAAGTATTTCCCCTTATTCTATAATACCCTCATTTAAAGTTCCTTCCCTACATGGTCATAAGAGAGGGAAATCCACACATTTTCTCTCCATTTATCCCTATTTATTATCCCATGATCTTGGATGTTTTTGGTGTTTTTTTAACACCCAAAATTCAATTATATTAAGTTAACTATTCTTTCTAAAGAAATAATAGTGTAATGCACATAGATTTATTTCAGAATTTTATTAAAACATAAACTAAAAAAATATTTAAATTTAATTTGATGAAATTAGTATTAGTTTTTTAACTGAAACTTTTAAAATTATCTTATGGTGAATTTTTTATATTTTTCAGAAATAATTGATTTTTTGGGTGAATGGTGAAAAATACTGATTTTACACAAAGTATCACTTTTATGACATTCTAAGGATATAAGATTAGCATTAAAGATTATAAATAATTTTTTATAGATAAATATATATTTAAAAATTAATATAAATAATGTAAAAATATAATTTTTAACTTGGAAATATATTCCTAACATTTTATAAATATATGTAATGTTTTTGTTCAAATAAAAACTATTTTTATTTCTTCTATTTTAATCAAGTATTTACATGGTTACTTTAAATTTTGGTTTTTTTAAATAAAAATTAGTATTATTTGATTTAATATAATCCAAATAATTCCATTATAATCAACATTATACTTTTCTTTGCTGTAAAATCATTTTTATAATTAAAACAATCATTTTTTATAAATGGATTTCATTTCCTTTTGCAAAATTATATTAAAATTAATTTTTTCCACTTATAAAAAATTGAATATTTTAAAATTTGATTCATATTTTAATAATCATAATTAATTTTAGGTAATAATTTCAACATTATTTCTTTCATAATTAATAGTAAATTTGAAAAAATTTATTACCATGTTTAGGGTTAAAACGGGTTTACCGGGGGTTAAACTAAGAGATGAGCGTACAAATTACACATAAAATTGTCTAAATTTTATTTTTTGTTGATATTTATATCTTATATTATCTTAATTTGACGTTCTGGCCATTTGGTTTTACTTTTAAAAGAAAATGACTTTATATTATTATAAATCTTTTATGTAATTCCATGTGTGTCACTCCCCTCACTTATAAAACAGAACCAATTATACTCTCTTATTCACAAAATTTAATAACTATAGATCATCAAAAACCTATAAAAACATTCCAAGATTCCTTAACTTTGTTAGTAAGTTTTTTTCCTTATCCTAAGAACATCCTAATTGGTTTTAAGTTGTTATCAAAAGGAGGTCCCTCAAAGAAGAGGTAATCTTCTTTACCAACTCTTTCAAAGTTTATTTATTATTATCTATCTAATAAATATATTTTAATCATCCTAACATAACTAATCTAGTATTATAAATATTATAAGATTATATTATGATTATGGGACAATAATTTTCCACCTTAATTACATCTTATTGAAAATGAAAAAACAACACTTGTGCGTGCATATGTCCTACCATCTCCACATAGTGGTGTAATTCATTTTTTATCACCACTTTAATAAGATGGTTATAAAGATATAACTAATGAATATAGATGATATTTAAGAAATTATTATTATTTTTAAAATATAAATTATCATTTACCTCTTTACTCTTCCACTTATTAAAATAATGATACTATTGATCGTGCATACGTGTGGACTACCACTGCCACTAAGTGAAATGATTAATTTTTCATGTTCATATTTCATGGACAATTATAAATTTATATATATAAAGAATATATATTATATTATATCATTATTAATATTTTTGAGATTATGGAACCTTTATCAAGATACAAGGACCATAAATACATAATCGAAACATACTTGAAAAATGAAGCAATTAACACTTGAAATGATGATGATAATGAAATATTGTTAATGAATGGGTGAAAGTATGTTATAATTAAACTATGAATAATATTATAAGGATGAATATTATTTCTTTATATAAGTGTAAAAAAATCTAAATTTATTATACTAGAGGTTAAAATCACATACGAAGTAAATCAAACCCGATTTATGGGACAATTCTTCAATCTCATTTTTATTGAGGATTGATTATGTTTAGATTTATATTAGAAGAAATTAAAAGTTTTTTATCTTTTAGACTCCATATAATTCCTTATTCACTAGTTCTCTATGAAGTTTAGATGTTTTAATTTTATTTTTATTTTCCAAATTAATCAAAAGTTTGAAATGATGTTTTTAAAGAAATTTGACTTGGTCTTTATATTCAATCGAGAATTTTTTCTTCCATGTCCGTGTTTTCTTTAAAATGTTTTTGAATAATGGTGTTGTTATCATATAATGATTTATTAAATTAAGTTTTATCGTTTCTTTAATTTCAATAAAAAAAATTAAACATAATCTTATTTTCATTTTCCAAACGATGCACTTTTTACCAAAATTGTGAACGAAATATTTGTTTTAATGATTACCTCATGAATGGATTGTCCCACCATCACAACTATTAATTTACTAGAATATTAATTTAAAATTTTCCATGTTTCTTCTCAAATAAAATTTTGTCCCTAATATTATATAATTTTTTTAGATATTAAAAAATTTATTTCAAAATTAAAAGGTTATTATCGTCAAGAAATGTTCCAAAGATATTTTAAAATTATTTTTATCTATTTCAATATCCTTTGATAAATATTATGATTTTATAGGGATATAATCTAATGATACCATAAACCATATTACTCTGTATTAATTATGATCATGTTTCTCTAGAGATTGACTGGGAAAAATGTTAACACTGCATATTTTAGTATTTCAATACGAATGTTTATATTTATTATGTGTTGAATTATTATTCATTTATTTTATATGATAACTGAATTGGACTTAGTAAGTGATGAGAATTAATAATTATAAACACTAGATTAATAATTAGATCTCCTGAGACAAAATATTTTTGGTGTTTCATATACACCCTACCAATTTATGTGTTCTTTCATGGCATAAGTCCTTGATGGTAAGATTATGTTTTATGGAATTTTGAATTTAATCATTATGAAACTAGTTATTTTTTATCCATGTGATTATTTATGTGTTTATGTCATCCATGGATATATTTAAATTCTATATTCTTTTGATATGAAATATTTTATTATTATTTATCTCTACCATATTATTCAAGATTCATTTATTCCATGATAGCTTTTATCAAACGTATTCCCTTACTGAGAAACTAACCTCGTCCATTATTTGTTTCATTTTCCAAGGATACCAAAAAGGTATTTATGAATGATTTCAAGGATATGCTGGAAGAAATAATAAATTTTTATCTAGAATATTAAGTATTATTTCATGTTTTTCAATTAAATGTTAGAATCATGTATGGATCTAATATCCCAATATTGATAAACTATTCAATACATAAAGATGTGATCCCTTTAATATTGTTCTATTATAGTAAAATAACCACCATCTTTGAGTTACTGGAGTTGGGGTGTTACATTTTTCATCATGAGAATTCATGGTAATCCATCCTTGTCCTTACTTATTTGGTATTCTTATTCTTCTCATCTAAATCTAGTGATCCTCCTAATAATTTAAGTTATGATTTGAGTTTATCATTGAAGAATTGGTTTTTAATGATGGTTATTTTGATTGTGGTTCATAGAGGAGACTTGGAAATGATAGTTTCTCACCATCACATTCTATTTTAATTTTGGTATACCATCAGTGAATTTATTTAAGTATTTTAGTGAACTTGGGTGAAACTAATGATTAAATCAGTATTAAAAGTTGTAACTTTTGTCTATAATAGGTTTTATTAGGCATTGAGAGTGGATTATACCTTATTACTCATAGTTTCAGTGTCATATTTCCACTCAGTGAGTTTTACACCTTTTAAAATGATTATATAAAAAATATATAAATGTTTTGGTGATTTAATTTTTGAGATTTTGATTATAAGGGTTCAATTTAGAGTAAAAATTGGTTGGTGTGAGCTTGATATTATTAAATAGACAAATTATTTAAGCATGTGTCTTTTTTTCATTCGGAATCTTAATCCCTTATCTTTTGTAGACTTTCATAGTGGTTTATTATGATTGGGTATTCTTATTACTATAGTGAGCATGATTTTGTGACATTTCATTTTTTCATAAATGGGATGGGATCATGTCATTCTATTCTTCAGAAAGGAATACATAACTTAATAAACTATTTGTTCATGGATCCTTGGTCAGATAAGTTTTAGTGGCCCATCATATTCATTTCTTGGTTGTTCGAGTTAGTATTTGACTCTTTTTTTATAAAGAGAAATTTTTTTGGCCTTTTAAATGGAATTTTAAAGGGAAAGTTGGATTTAAATGGTAATTTTAAAGGAATTTTTTTTAAAATTGATTGGTTTTTATATTTCATTTCAATGAAAAGAATTTTTTGTTTTCTTAAGATGATTTTCTATTGGGATTTTGGAAAAGGGACTTGAATCAGTAAATCTGACACATGATTCCTTTTTAACTGATTTATAAAAGATAATTTTAACTCATATTATAGAGCAGTAAAAGATGGTATCCTATAATAAATGGTATGGTTTGGTTTGACCGTGTGTGGTAAATACCCTATTTTTTAATGCAATTTTTCTTATTTGAGCCCTATTGATTTATAGTTACCTTATACGTTATCCCATATTTCATGATAATAATGATATCATAAGAAACATATATGAACCCTACCTTTTGGTTATGGGTTGGTTTGATTTAATAGAGATAACTAGATGGTTTATTATTATTGGATGTTTATAGGGAACTTGGGATACCCCTCAGGATAGGTTTGAGTCAAGGACTCTTAGTAACCATAAATACGTAAAGATTTGGAATACCTTATCATTGATAGAAAAATTGGTGAGAACATTTAGTATTATTATTTGGATAGGTATTTACATTATTTATGGTTTTTCGGACTTTTTAGTTCATATAGAAATACCATCTTTTTTGACCTTAGTGGATGAGGTTGGAGATAGCCCTATATGTGATAAATCCATGGTGTGGACTAAGATTTGGGAATTGGAGGATAGTGGGTTACCTCCTCATATTTATTGATCAGGAGAAGAGCGGGATACCACTATAATTGTAACATCCCAAGTAAGTAATGAATAATAGATAGTTTTATCTATGTCTATTTATGAATTAGATAGTGTTTTAGAGGCTTAAAATGAGAATAAATCCAATCTTAAGCATGGAATACAATAATATTTTTAAAAGATTGTTTTACATCCTTTTGATGGCAAACCATTTTTAAATCAAACTTTGGACAATTTTATAATATTTATTTTTCAAAATAAAAATATTCTTTATTATTGGGTCATTGAAATTTACATTGGATAAAGTTTTGGTATTTTTCGGACAATGTTCATTTTTAATGAATAGTGAAAAATACTGCATTTTACATATAAATTGCTTTTTCATCTTATTTAATTATATGGTTAGATTATATTTTTAATTTGTACTAAAGTTTAATATGAATATATTTTTACCATTTAGTCCAATGGTGCTCATTAGTATTAATTTCACTTTGTAATTGGGCATAAACTAATGCCAAACTTTTCATAGATATTGTTTCAAAAAAACCCACTATTTGTTTTGACAACGGGAATTATTTTTTTAAATAAATTATTGCAATTTCTGTGTTTTTAATTTGGTAAAATGGATTACATATTTGGAATCAGAAGTTCCAAATTATTTTATCAATACTCTTTTGTTTTTGGACATTATGAATAGTAACGACGGTAATTATCTTTAATTATCTTGATTAATGAGTAATCAGGTAGTTAAGGATAATAAAATAATATCATAATAATAAAAAATAACACCAACATGTGTCCTAATGATACTGGTTGTCTCATGGCCGACCATTGGATTGCTTGTTCCAAACTTGGGGACCCCATGGAATCACTTTTGTGTGAAAGTGACTTTTTATCTTTTTATTGTTAAAGAAAGTTAAATATAACAAAGAATGTATCACCTGAGAAAAACATTTTTAGTTTTGTCTAAATAAATGATATTTTGGACTATAAATATTCATTGGAAAGATAAAAATATTTCCTACATTATAGTATTTTTTTCATAATTTTTAAACGTTAAATAAATTAAATTATTTATGAAATCATGATGATGCAGCGATTACCTCATTATTTAAAGATTTAAATAATATAAAACGATAATGTAAAATATAAGGCATACACTTGTCAAAGACCTATTGTATGAGTATATTTAGAACCCTTATCACCTTATCCTAGAAATACATCAATGTGGGACCTTTATAATCCGAAACGCATTTGAAAATAAAGTAACATTTTGTAACTTTCCAAGAGTGCCCCTCCTCTCCTCTTATAAAAGGCCCCCACCTCTACCTCCTTAACCACACCTATAAAGCATTTGGCTCGGCCAAAACCTGTTCATTTTGTCTCTCCACATCCCTCTCTTACTCATAGAGGCATCACGTTGGGAAGAAGTCTTCCCAAGGAAGCCTTTGAGCTCAAATCAAAAAGAGTTACCTGATTTAAAGTTAGTGTTTTCTCTTGTGTTCTTATGTTTTATTTTGCTTCTCCAACCCCCTAAACTCTTTTTATTCATTTCCTTTGTAACAACTCCAGTATCATAAATATACTATTATGTTTTTATAAGAATCATTCTAGATACACTTACACACACCTATATCTAATGGTTAAAGAACATATTGTTTCTGTGGATGGCGAATTTCTGCCTCACGAAACGATGATTGTTCAATATTCTTCTAACACCTTCAAATGTGGCCATTAAGATGTCACTATATTTATATATGATATATAATATGTTTATTTTTTCCTTATTCTTCTGTATTTTTCATTTATGGCATACCTTTATGGCTTCCATTATGGGTATACGTGATATCTTCATTTTAGGAAGTGTGGACTACCACCCCCTCAAAGTGATTTGATTTGTTAATACCATATATGGTACGTATAAAGGATAGATTTAATTATATTATATATGACACCATACTGGAATTATAATAATATTATTTATCATTATTTTTTAATTCCATTAAAGTATGATATAGAAATGAATGTAGCGTTCATGCGTACGTACGGCTTACCGTCTCCATGAACGGTGCATTTCATTTCTTATCCCCAAATGTAATGTACTATTTTAAGTGTATATATATAATGGATATATATGATTTATGATACATATAAATGATGAATATAATTCTGGAATTAAAATATACATATCTCTCATTTAGTTTTAGTTCCATTAATATGACATAGAAATGAAAGTAGCATTCATGCGTATGTACGGCTTACCGTCTCCATGAACGGTGCATTTCCTTTCTTACCTCTAAATGATTATGTAATATTATAAATGCATATTTATACTGGATATATATGATATATATGGCATCTACATCATGAATATCATTCTTGAGATAATGTATATTTGACTACGTGAACAACTTGTAAATATAAGAAGTCCATTTTTGACTCAAGTACCAATAATCGTTAAAACGACCGTTATAAACGTAAATAATAACATAGTGTTAATGACATGGTAATAAATGATATAAAAGGAATAATTAACTTGAAAAAGGTTCTTAATCAATTATAAATTAACTCAAGTTTATTATTCAGGAGATTAAAGAACGATCAAGTCAAGTCGGATACGAGGTAAGGGACTTCGTTTCAATCTCCATTCATTGAGGCATATTTTGTTTTATACACAACTTTCTTTTATACGGTGTATAAACCCCTTTGACTTTTATGCTTATTCAAAAGGAATCTTTTTTATACGAATCATTTACTAAATGATAAAAGGAATGTTTTTTTTGTCGTACATATGCGGCGACAACGACTTCTCCGTCGTCGTGACCATTATTTGAGTTTCGGATTCCTCTACAAGCCATAACCTTTTTTGAATGAAAAATAAATCCCATGTTTTTCTTTTCTTTTATTTTGGTATTGAAAATGGTTTTCATAATGTTTTTATATCAATATGTTGTATTGATATCTTGTGATTGAAAAGTGAAAATGTTAGGTTTCCTTTATGCATATTTTATGTGATACGATTATGTTATGGTTCATGGGCATTGTTATGAAGACGGTGGATCCATGATAAAATAATGGTGGGTGATCCCGATATAGCTCTCCAATGCATTGGGTAACGCGAAGGAGTTAAACGTTAAGGTTTCTCCGAAGAGATTTCGGGAATATACTATGATGGGTATTCCAAACGTAACCAAGAGGGTTACTCCCTACGTAAGAATGTTATGAATGCCTCTAGTTACCTTTATGTCTTATTATTTCTATGATTTATTCATGATTTGATGAGGTATGTTAAAGTGATTATGTTTTATGAGTAGAGTATGATTTGATTGATTCTTATGTATACATGTACTCATGTTTCCTTTCCATATTTTTATATCCCTTACTGAGCTTTTTATGCTCATACCAAGTTTTTGAAATGATTTTCATAGGTCAAGGGAAAGGTACATGATGTGACGATAGTGTCAAGGGAGTGTCAAGAAAGAATCCATGTTTTATTTTAGATATGTTTCCGTTTATGGGAAAAAATGAATACTATCTTTTATTGTAACCAATTTGTTTAAATGTGGGATGTAATTCATGTTTTATGATCTAATTCTATAAAACTCTAAACCTAAAACGATCCTCAAGGTGTATTCTTGAAATATCTCAAGATTGAGTAATTTTTAAGGCTAGGGCCTTATAGGTTGTATCAGAGGTCGGTTTAGATAACTTTAGGAGTTATAATTCTATTAAATGATTGTCTAAATTTTTTTATGGTCAAATTGAAATGATATAGCATTTGAAGATTACCATGTTGCTTCATCTAAGACATGTTTGTTCAGAATGGTTTTCCACAGAGGAAATAGGGAACCAGTGCTAGGAAGGCATACAGAAGGAAATAACCTTCTGAATCAGCATCCTGAGATGGTCAGAATTGGAACTGAACAGTTTGTTGCAGTAATGGCGCAGTTGACTCAAGTGATAAATGGTGGTGGTATCCATGCACGAGATCAGCCAGATCAAACGTAGAGGTACATGTCAGTGGTGGAACATTTCATGAGGCAACATCCCCCATCATTTAGAGGATCATCTAACCCTATGCTAGCTGAAGGGTGGATTAAAGCACTGGAGAAGATTTTCGATGTCATGGGGTGTTCAGAAAATCAAAAGGTTAGTCTTGGTATTTACCATTTGGAGGCTGAAGCAGATCAGTGGTGGTCGATGGTTAAAAATATCAGGGACGCTGATGAGATTGATGCTCTTGACTGGGATGAATTCAAAGGTATGTTTCTTGAGAAGTATTTTCCTAAGGCTGTTCGACTTAGGATGGAAAAAAAATTCTTGGATTTGAGGCAAGAGGAAGACTCATTGGCTGCCTATGAAGAAATATTCACTCGATTGGCAAGGTATGCTCTAAAATTTATCCGAGACTTTGATAGTAAAATCAGTCGTTTTTACTCAGGATTAAAGCCAAAATATCAAAGGGAATTAGATTCTCATGAGTTCAAAAGTTATGAAAATCTTTTTCGATGTGCTGAGAAGGTGGAAATGGAGTTTTCCGATGATCAAGTGTTCAATAACAACCAACAGAAGAAGAGACCGAGGTGGCAGGAGAAAGGAAAGAATTCTTCAAAAAGGTATGATGGTAAGAAAACTAAGTTTCCAGTTTGTGATAAATGTGTTAAAAGTCATGATGGGGAATGTCTTCTGAATTTTGTAAAGTTCTACCGATGTAGTAAGATGGGACATAAGGCTCGTGATTTCACTGAAAAAGATCAAGGTGATGGTAAGTCCAAATTCGATTTACAGTTAGTGAAATTTTTTAAGTGCAATGAGATGGTTCACTATGAAAACGAGTGTCTGACAAAGAGCTTGAGTGATGGGAATCAGTTGGACTACAATCAAAAAGGGGTGGTAAAATCCTTTGCAACTACTTCAGCAGATGTCGGGCCATCAAATGAAGTTGTATCAGGTACTTTGTTTGTTTTTTCAGATTATGCTAGTGTGTTGTTTGATTCAGGGTCTACACATTCTTTCATCTCTGAAACCTTTTCTAGTAAAATGGGAATACCATCTCAAGAAATGACTCCTGAAATTGTGGTAAAAACACCTAGGGGAAATTTTGAGGCAAAAATAATTTATAAGAATCTTCCTATCCTTATCCGTGGAAAGAACTTACTTGAAAACATAATTTTTTTACCTCTAGTAGAGTTTGATGTTATCCTGGGTATGGATTGGCTCTCTATTTACCATGCTAAGATTGATTGTAGAGGTAAAGAAGTTTCTTTTCAGAAAGACTTTCAGTTTGTGTACAAGAATGAACCCTTACTGTTGATAACATATCAAGAGGCCGAGAAACATGTAAAATATGGAAATTAATGTTACCTTGAACACATCGTTGAAAATAATGGAACTGTTTAGATTAATAATGTTCCAGTGGTAAATGAGTATCCTGATGTTTTTCCTGATGAGTTGCCTGGAATAATACCAGATTGGGAAGTTTAATTTACTGTTGACTTAGTTTCTGATGCTAAGACAATTTCAAAACCCCCTTATCAAATGGCTCAAATTGAACTTTTAGAGTTGAAGGAGCAATTGCAAGATTTATTAGAGAAAGGTTTCATTCGACCTAGCACATCACCATAGGGTGCTCCTGTTTTATTTGTTAAAAAGAAATATGGTTCAAATAGACTTTGCATTGATTATAGATCCTTGAATAACATCACTATTAAGAACAAATATCATTTGCCTCATATCGATGATTTGTTTGATCAGCTCCAAAGAGCTCAGTATTTTTCAAAGATTGACCTGAGATCAGGGTACCATCAGTCGAAGGTAAAGGAAGCAGATATTCCAAAGATCGTGTTCCGTACAAGATATGGCCATTATGAATTTGTAGTAATGCCTTTTGGGCTAACCAATGCACCTGCTCTATTCATGGACTTAATGAATAGAATTTTCCATGAGTTCTTGGATAAGTTTGTGGTTGTTTTCATTGATGATATTTTTCTATTTTCTAAAAGTAAAGAGGATCATGAAAGATATTTAAGGGTTATTTTGCAAACCTTGAAAGAAAAGAAATTGTATGGGAAATTCAGCAAGTGTGAGTTTTGGTTGCAACAAATTTCTTTCCATGGTCACAATGTTTCTAAAGATGGGATAACTGTTGATCCTGCAAAAACAAAGGTTGTTGAAGAATGACCAAGACCCACAAATGTAGCTGAGATTCGTAGTTTCCTTGGTTTGGCAGGCTATTATTAAAGGTTTGTTAGAAATTTTTCACGGTTATCAAGTCCAAGGACTAAGCTAACTCGGAAGGGTGTTAAGTTTATCTGGACAAAAGAATGTGATGATTGTTTTCAGGAATTGAAAAGAAGATTGGTGAATGCTCCAGTTTTGGCACTACCTTCCAAGAATGGTGAGTTTGTTATCTACAGTGATGCTTCATTGAAAGGACTTGGTTGTGTCCTAATGCATAATGATTAGGTAATTGCTTGTGCTTCACATCAGTTGAAAACTCATGAGGTAAATTACCCTACACATGATTTGGAATTAGCTGTTGTTGTTTTCGCTTTAAAAATTTGGAGGCATCATTTGTATGGAGTAAAGTGTGAAATATATACCGATCACAAAATTTTAAAGTATATATTCACTTAGAAATAATTGAACATGAGACAGAGGAGCTGGCTGGAATTAATCAAGGATTATGATTGTACAATTCATTACCATCCGGGAAAAGCAAATAAAGTGGTTGATGCTTTGAGTTAAAAAAGTAATGCTTCATTAACAATTTTGCATTTGGAATGTGATCCTTTGGTTAAGGATTTTATGAAATTTGGAATAGAAGTGGTTGGTACAGGATGTCCTTCTGTTTTGTTTCAGGTATCAGTGAAATCTTCTCTATCAGACAGAATCAAGCAAGCACAGAAGCAAGACAGTGAGTTGCAGAAAAAGGTAGAGCTGGTTCAGAAAGGTAAGTTGCCTGAATTAAACATTGATAATGATTGTGTTTTGAGATTTGGGAAGAGATTGTTTGTGCCTTGTGATTCACAGTTGAAGAGAGAGTTGTTATGTTAAGCTCGTAGTTCTCGGTTTTCAATTCATCCTAGCAGTACTAAGATGTATAGAGATTTTTGGGAGTATTACTGGCGGGACGTAATGAAAAGAGATATTTCTGATTTTAGAGTGAAGTGTTTGACTTGTCAACAGGTTAAAGCAAAGCAGAAGTTACTAAAAGGGATGCTTTAGCATTTACCAGTGCCAGAGTGTAAATGGGAGAATATATCCATGGACTTTATTGTGGAATTACCGAAGACATCTCGAGGTAATAATGCAATCTAGGTTATTGTTGATCGCTTGACTAAATCTGCTCATTTACTTGCTATACAAGATACTTTTTCCCTAGATCAATTTTCCCGTTTGTATCTTAAAGAGATATTCAGGTTACATGGAGTCCCTCTCTCCATTGTATCTGACTGTGATCCCAAGTTCACTTATAACTTTTGGAAAGGCCTTCAAAATTCATTGGGTACTGAATTAAATTTTAGTACAGCTTTTCATCCTCAATCAGATGGGAAATCAGAACAAACAATTCAGACTTTTGAAGATATGCTACATGCTTGTTCGATGGATTATCAGGGAAGTTGGTACCAACATCTTTCTTTGGTTGAGTTTTCATATAATAATTGTTTTCATTCCAGTATATATATGGCACCATTTGAGGCGTTATATGGGAAGTCGTGTCGAACTCCAAATTTCTGGGATGAAGTGGGTGAAAGGAAGTTGATGGGACTAGAATTGGTAGAAGAGTTGGTAGAAAAAGTTCAGTTGATACAGAAACACATGAGAATAGCTCAGAGTAGGCAGAAGTGTTATGCGGACAACAGGACGAAGTACCTCTCTTTTGAGGTAGGTGATCATGTTTTTCTCAAAGTATCACCATGGAAAAGTGTGATGCGATTTGATAAGAAAGGAAAGTTGATTCCAAGGTTCATTGGACCATATGAAATTCTGGAGAGAGTTGGATCAGTTGCATACCGAGTGGCTTTACCTCCGAGTTTATCTCAGGTACACAATGTTTTTCATGTTTCAATGTTGAGAAAGTATATGTCAGATCCATCTCATGTTTTGAGTCCAGAGGTAGTTCAGTTGGAAGAGAATATATCTTATGAGGAACAACCGGTTCAGATTCATGACCACAGGGAGCAAGTGTTACGAAATAAGGTGATTCATCAGGTAAAGGTTTTGTGGAAAAACCACATGATTGAAGAGGCAACATGGGAATCTGAAAATGCAATGAGGGATAAATACCCCCACTTATTCGATAAGTAAATAAATTGCGGGGATGAAATTTTCTAAAGAGGGGAAGGATGTAACATACCAATTAAGTAATGAATAATAGATATTTTTATCGATGTATATTTATGAATTAGATAGTGTTTTAGAGGCTTAAAATGAGAATAAATCCAATCTTAAGCATGGAATACACTAATATTTTTAAAAGATTGTTTTAGTGCCTTTTGATGGAAAACCATTTTTAAATAAAACTTTTGACAATTTTATAATCTCTATTTGTCAAAATAAACATATTCTTTATGATTGGGACATTGAAATTTACATTGGATAAATTTTTGGTATTTTTCTGACAATGTTCATTTTTTAATGAATAGTGAAAAATACTGCATTTTACATCAAAATTGCTTTTTCATCTAATTTAATTATATGGTTAGATTATCTTTTTAATTGGTATTAAAGTGTAATCTGAATATATTTTTACCATTTAGTCCAATGGTAGTCATTATTATTAATTTCACTTTTTAATTGGGCATAAAATAATGTCAAACTTTTCATAGATATTGTTTCAAAAAAACCAGCTATTTGTTTTGACAACGGGAATTATTTTTTAAAATAAATTATTGCAATTTATGTGTTTGGAATTTGGTAAAATGGATTAAATATTTGGAATCAGAAGGTCCAAATTATGTAATCAAGACTCTTTTGTTTTTGGACATTATGAATTGTGACAACGGTAATTATCTTTAATTATCTTGATTAATGAGTAATCTGGTAGTTAAGGATAATAAAATAATATCATAATAATAAAAAATGACACCAAAATGTGTCCTAATTCTACTGGTTGTCTCATGGCCGACCATGGGATGCCTTGTGCCAAACTTGGGGACCCCATGGAATCACTTTTGTGTGAAAGTGACTTTTTATCTTTTTATTGTTAAAGAAAGTTAAATATAACAAAGAATGTATCACCTGAGTAAAACATTTTTAATTTTTTCTACATAAATGATATTTTGGACTATAAATATTAATTGTAAATCTAAAAATATTTCATACATCATAGTATTTTTTTTATAATTTTTAGACATTAAATAAATTAAATTATTTATGACATCATGATGGTGCAGCGATTACCTCATTATTTAAGGATTTAAATAAAATAAAAAGATAATGTACAATATAAGGTCTACACTTATCAAATACCTATTGTATGAGTATATTTCGAACCCTTATCACCTTATCCTCGAAATAAATCAATATGGGTCCTTTAAAATCCGAAACGCATTTGAAAATAAAGTAACATTTTGTAACTTTCCAAGAGTGCCCCTCCTATCCTCTTATAAAAGGCCCCCACCTCTACTTCCTTACCCACACCTCTCAAGCCTTTGGCTTGGCCAACCCCTGCTCATTTTTTCTCTCCACATCCCTCTATTACTCTTAGAAGCCTCACTTTGGGCATATGTCTTCCCAAGGAAGCCTTTGATCTCAAATCAAAAAGAGTTACCCGATTTAAAGGTAGTGTCTTCTCTTGTGTTCTTATGTTTTATTTTGATTCTCCAACACCCTAAACTCTTTTTATTCATTTATTTTGTAACAACTACATTATCTTAAATATACTATGATATTTTTATAAGAATAATTCTAGCTACACTTACACACACCTACATCTAATGGCTAAATAACATACTGTTTCTGTGGATGGTGAATTTCTGCCTCACGAAACGATGATTGTTCAATATTCTTCTAACACCTTCAAAGGTGGACATTAAGATGTCACTATATTTATATATGATATATAATATGTCTATATTTTCCTTAAGCTTCTGTATTTTTCATTTATGGCATACCTTTATGACTTCCATTATGGGTATACGCGATATCTTCATTTTAGGAAGTGTGGACTACCGCCCCCTCAAAGTGATTTGATTCATTAATACCATATGTGGTACGTATAAAGGACAGATTTAATGATATTATATATGATACCATACTAGAATTATAATACTATTATGTATCATTATGTTATAATTCCATTAAAGTATGAGATAGAAATGAATGTAGCGTTCATGCGTACGTACGGCTTACCATCTCCATGAACGGTGCATTTCATTTCTTATCCCCAAATGTAATGTACTATTATAAGTACATATATATAATGGATATATATGATTTATGTTACATCTAAATTATGAATATAATTCTGGAATTAAAATATACATATCTCTCATTTAGTTTTAATTCCATTAATATAACATAGAAATGAAAGTATCGTTCCTGCGTACGTACGGCTTACCGTCTCCATGAACGGTGCAATTCATTTCTTACCTATAAATGAATATTTAATATTATAAATGCATGTATATAATGGATATATATGATATATATGGCATCTACATCATGAATATTATTCTTGAGATAATGGATATTTGACTACGTGAACAACTTGTAAATATAAGAAGTTCATTTTTGACTCAAGTACCAATGATCGTTAAAACGACCACTATAAACTTAAATAATAACATAGTGTTCATGACATGGTAATAAATGATATAAGAGGAATAATTAACTTGAAAAATTTTCTTAATCAAGTATAAATTAACTCAAGTTTATTATTTAGGAGATTAAATAACGATCAAGTCAAGTCGGATATGAGGTAAGGGACTTCGTTTCAATCTCCATTCATTGAGGCATATGTTGTTTTATACACAAAATTCTTTTAAACGGTGTATAAACCCCTTTGACTTTTACACTTATTCAAAAGGAATATTTTTTTATACGAATCATTTACTAAATGTCAAAAGGAATGTTTGTTTTGTCGTACGTATGCGGCGACAACGACTTCTCCGCAGTCGTGACCATTATTTGAGTTTCAGCTTCCTCTACAAGCCATAACCTTTTTTGAATGAAAAATAAATCCCATGTTTTACTTTTCTTTTGTTTTGGTATTGAAAATGGATTTCATAATGTTTTTATATCAATGTGTTGTATTGATATCTTGTGATTGAAAAGTGGAAATGTTATGTTTCCTTTATGCATGTTTTATGTGATACGATTATGTTATGGTTCTTGGGCATTATTATGAAGACGGGTGGTTCCGTGATAAACTAAGGGCGGGTGAGCCCAATATATCTCTCCAATTCATTGGGTAATGCGAAGGAGTTAAATGTTAAGGTTTCTCCGAAGGGATTTAGGGAATATACTGTGATGGGTATTCCAAACGTAACCAAGAGGGTTACTCCCTACATAAGAATGTTATGAATGCCTCAAGTTACCTTTATGTCATATGATTTCTATGATTTATTCATGATTTGATGAGGTATGTTAAAGTGCTTATGTTTTATGAGTAGAGTATGATTTCATTGATTCTTATGTATACATGTACTCATGTTTCCTTTCCATATTTTTATATCCCTTACTGAGCTTTTTATGCTCATCCCAGGTTTTTGAAATGATTTTCACAGGTCAAGGGAATGGTACATGATGTGATGATAGTGTCAAGGGAGTGTCAAGAAAGAATCCATGTTTTATTTTAGATTTGTTTCCGTTGAGGGGAAAAAATTAATACTATCTTTTATTATAACCACTTTGTTCAAATGTGGTATGTAATGCATGTTTTATGATCTAATTCTCTAAAACTATAAACCTGAAAAGATCCTCAAGGTGTATTCTTGAAATATCTCAAGATTAAGTAATGTTTAAGGCTGGGGCCTTATAATAATGATGTTGGATAATATGATATTGAGTTCCTCTTTAGTGAAACTATATGAAAAAGTGGAATTATAGATGGTTTTTTTAGCATTTAGCGATGGCTTAAGCTGCTACTAAATGAGTCACAACAGTTTCTAAAAATTATCATGGATATCTATGTAGTTAATAATTTCATAGTGATGTTTTCACAATGGTTTTTTATTTCATAACAGTGGTACATAAATATTTAATTAAAAAATATATATATATAATAATTTTTTTATCTTTAATATTTTTTACTTTCTTTAAATTTTTTATTTTTTATTTATTTTATTTTATTTTTAATTTTTTAATACTAGGACACCCAAGACCCACATTCCCCAACCCACCTAGATCACCTTGTAAAATTAATCATATATATGAGTAAGGTTGTATTTTAACTCCTTACCTCTTGATTATTCTAAAAATTTCATTTATCTTCACCAAGTCCTTCTTTTATTAATTAAATAGACTTTAATATATATATATATAGATAAATACATATAATAACTTATATATCTGTACATATATTTATATTTATATTTATATTTATATTTATATTTATATTTATATTTATATTTATATTTATATTTATATTTATATTTATATTTATATTTATATTTATATTTATATTTATATTTATATTTATATTTATATTTATATTTATATTTATATTTATATTTATATTTATATTTATATTTATATTTATATTTATATTTATATTTATATTTATATTTATATTTATATTTATATCTATATCTATATTTATATAATGATTTATTCATAATATAAAAACACAATTAATAATTAATGCTTACTAATTACATAGATATATTAATATTTATAGTCCTAGGGTACCGATACAAACACATCTAATAGGGGGTAAATCAAGTGTTGTCAACTTTTACTGAATTATAATTTCATCTTTTAACCTTTCAACCCCTTTTGGAATTTAAACATATGTTACTAGTTAAGATAAATGGGTATTTTCATATTTGACCTCACATATAAATATATGCAATGCAGGAAAGTAGTAAACAATAGAACATGTTTTTTAAAAGGTTTAATCCCTACCAGAAATCATACTCTTTATTGTACTCAAGATGTTTGATTCATGGATTTTACACTATAAATATTATCATCATTTTATAAGTGGGTTAGGGTAGGGATCATCTTATACCCTCTCACAATATTTCACATGTGAGTGTGTTCACTATATTAAACAAGTGAATATATGTTGTATCAAATAGGTTCTTTGAACTAGAATTGCATCAGTCTTCAAATCCATCAACCAGATGAACTAGATCACAACACTGAATATGGATGTCACTGCATCTAAAATATAATATTCTTATTCTTACTCACATATTCTTCAAATTAATTATAGTATTTTGAACAATTCATTCCACTTTGGATTTATTTATGTGAATAACTTCTCATTTCATTTTTAGAAGAAAAAAATTGGCCACTCTCTACTCAATATTTACTAAACTCAGCTATCAAAATATATTTTTTTAGGAAATATACTCATTAGACCTTCTCAATTTTTTATTAACAAAAACAGCCCCAATATTTTTACATGGTGATTAAAAAATATTATCTATATTTGTTCCTACCCACTACATGAAGATCCTCATAGGTCTAGTGCTTCTTATTCTCTATCCTCAAATAGAATTATTATAGAATTCATGGATCACTGAGTCTATTCAAACACCACTTTTTTATAACCTAGCTAAGTAATCATAATTTTTTCACTTTTGTGATGTGAATTTAAAAAATCTGACAGACACAGTTCCCATCAATAAGTTATTTGGAGTCTGATAAGACAAACTTAATTTTTGTTTAATAGTAAAATACCCTTATGAATAGTAATATACCCTTAGGAATAGTGATATACCCTAATTAATAGTAACCTTAACTATGATATTATATAAATAATATTCAAGTGGAAGTATGATATACCTATGTTTTGGAATAATTAAATAAATGTTTTAAAACTATTTTTTTATAATAAATTATGATTTTAATTAAATAATAATTTAGTCATGTTTAGAAAATTATTTTTGAAAATAGACTTCATTTTTTGGATTCTACACATCAAAAATTGGTTAGGGTGAATTTTTGGTATTTTTATGAAATACTCGAATTTTTTATGAATAGTGAAATATAGTAAAATACCGTATAAACAAATTATCAGTTAAATACGCTATTTATGACATAAAATTGATGTAAGCCCACTTGGTTCTAACTAACATTCATTTACTACTATTCTTGGTCATGGAGTCATCATTATTGCTGGTCTTGAGGAAAATTAATAAAATAATGATTAAAAATTTATGAAAACCCTCCTCTCCTCCACTATAACCCCCCCCCCCTCACTCTCTCTTCTCTTCACTCCTCTAAACCTTGAAGATCCTAAAATTTCTCCCCAAATACCCTTTCTTAGTCACTCCCTATGTCCAAGAAGCTATTGGTCTTTCCAAAAGACCAAAATCCCATCCCTTAAGGAGGTTCTCAAGGAAGTTATTTCAAGAGGTAAAGCACCATTTTTCATTTAGTTTCATTTCAATTTATCTTATTTTGTTATCCTCTCCTCACCTCCTCAGTCCAAATGATCATGATATATTTAGTATCATCTATATACTGAAATTATATCATGTCAATGGAAGAACCATCATCAATATCCTTACTCTCTCTCTCTCTCTCATTTATTATATAAATGAAATCAATGTCCATGAGGTTCCAATTTATAACCTTCATAGGCGATGAAGTTTCATTCATCAATTTATACTTCATTACTAGTCATGAAACCAATTTAATGGTTGTACTAGAATTTAATATATGTATTATAACCTAATTAATTTTCAGGAACTAGTATAAGTACATATTGTTAGAATCACATATTTTGATAATCCCAAATCATGTTTCCATTCCTTGATAATAATAAGTAAATTATATGATAATGTTTTTATAGTTTTTATCATGTACAAAGTATGTATCTTCAAGATCGTAACATTAATGGAATCAGTTTATAGTATAAAATATTCTATGTAAAAGGTCATTGTTGAGAGTTACTATTAAGAGCCTTCGGTTAAAAGGTCACTGGTATAGGTTACTGTCAAGGTTACCATTAAGGAACTCACTAATAGAGGTCACTGCTGGGAATGTCACCGTTTTAGACCCTACTGTTGAAGGTTACTGTAAGTTCACTACTACAAGCATATCGCTGAAGAGATTATATTATGGAGTTAATGTTGAACATTATCAGCACAAGGTTACTATTACAAAACATATCGTTGAAATATTTATCGAAGTACACAGATGAAGAGCTACTATTAGAAGGTCATTGTTGTCAACCTAGTATAACAATATTCCTATTATAAAGTGTTTCTATTGGAAGTCTTCTATTGAAATACTTACCATTGAGTGTCTACCCCTGAAAGACATACTGCTCGAAGTCTACAGGTGTAGAGCTACCGCTAGTTGCTTGCTGATATAGGGTCACTGATGGAAGTTTACCACTGTAAGTCTATATCTGATAAGTTCATTGTTGGAGAAGTCTACTACTGATACAAGTCTACCATTGAGAAGGTGACTGTTATAGGTCTACCGTTACAAGTCTACTGATGCTTACTCTTCTATACTTTGTCAAAATTCTTGATATTATTCTAATGTTCAAATTTGATAAATTAAATTCATCTAACATTAATTAATGATGATTGTAGAAATTTCAGGTGACTATATCTGGGGACAGTATGAGGTATGATAAATACTGCACCTATTCTACTCATTCCTATTATTGCACCTCAAGTATAAAAGGGTGTGTGGTTGATACGAAAGAATGTTTGTACATATTATGGATCTTACTTTCTGGATAAAAGAAGAACTCTCTAGTGCTTACTCTAATAATCCAAGAGCTTCACGAAGATTATATTGAAGAACATACTCATGGTTGTCCTGCTGTGCTACATTAACTCCCTAAACCAAGAAGTTGAACACCTCAGTACCTGGACCTCGATTTGCAACACTCTGTTTTAGAGGCAACTTCTAGAAAAGGACTAAAACTTTTCTTTCCTCATCACAAGAATTCCAGAGCTGATCTGAAAACACATAGAGCATTCTAAACTCGACCTTAATATATTTAGCTCTATTGTGTTCTAATTTTTAATTTCTTAGAAGTGTGTGCTTTTTACACACACACTATCTTCTGTACTTAATCTGGGGGATACTGAAAATATTCACTCCAATCTCTCTTTACCTAGTTTTTTCCATGCATAATTGTGGAAGAATCTTGGTGTGTCTTGGTTAGTTGTTTTACCATGAAGAACTGTGGTAGAGATTGGAAAACCTGGACAGTTTGTTAAAACTATTGTAAAGCCCGATACAGGCTGTGTATCAACTTTTAATATAAACAGCTTGGTGGAAGGTGATCACTAAGTGGAGAGGATTAAGTCTCGGCTTGAGACTGAACCACTTGTTTAAAATGTTGTGTTATTTAATTTCAATTGCCTTGTTTTTCAATTATTCGTTTCTTATATTTTCAAAGACAGAAAACTATTTTTGCATTCACTCTGATAGTTAGTTTTTATTAGTGTATGTATATGCTTAATTTAGTAAATCTGTTTAAAAATCTGAATGTGTTCGCACTGATTCAGCTGAGGACTAATCAACCTTTGAGAAACTCATTGAGAAATTAAACCTTTAAATTTCTACTACCTTAATTAGCTGGGATGTTTTTATTTGTGGTTTTTAATCATTATGTTTTTAACATAAATTTTAAGTAGGAACTCAATTCCCCCCCCCCTCTTGAGATTCCACTCCGACCAACATTTGGTATCATAGGTTTTTTATTTTAAAGTTTTCAAATTATTTTCAACTGTGATTTTAGTTGTATCTTAAATATATTTAAAAAAATTACATATCTAAATTTTGAGTTCTTTAAATTCTATTTAACTATGGATAATAGAGTTGAGGGTGTTGCTACTAATACGCCACCTTTCTTTAATGGTAATAACTATGCTCAGTGGAAATTAAAAATGAAAACATATCTAGAGAACATGGGACCTGAAATCTGGGACACAATTGAATAACAACATATATTTCATGCTACTACTAGGGGCACATGGTCTCATTTGACTAAAGCCACATATAACAATAACTGTAAATAAATGAATGCATTGTACAATTCTCTAGGTGACGATTAATTCAATAGAATATTTGATTGTAAAATAGCATATGAAATTTGGGATACTTAAGATATTTCTCATGAGGGAACAACTAATGTTAAAGAAATGAGATTAAATACATATACTATTAAATATGATAATTTTAAAATGAGGCCTGATGAACCTATCTATGAAATGTATCTCAGGTTTAATGAAATAGTGAATACCATGAGTCTACTTGGGAAACTAGTGTATAGAAAAGATCAGATTATGAGACTGCTTTGATGATTACCTGAAAAATGGAGAGGAACCTCTGTTTATATTGAGAATCTAGGGACATAGGCAAGATACCAGTAAAGGAATTAATTTGAAAGCTTATGATGTATGAAGAAGAACTTAAGCTGAATCAAGAAGTAGATGAAGAACTAAGGAAGAAATTTTTAGCAATAAAGACTGCTTCCTCAAAGAACAATGAAATAGAAAATGTTCAAGATCTTGTAGACACTTTCAGAAGTGAAGACTCAAACTCTGAAAATGGTGATGAGATGGCTCATCTCTCAAGGAGATTCAAGAATTTATACCAAAATAAAAAGTTATTTAGAAAATAAAACTACAAAGGAAGGTATCATAATAAAGGATAGTAGAAAAAGGGTAGAAAATGGAATGGTAATACAACTGATATAGTCTGTTATGAGTGTAAAAGAAAAGGCCATGTGAAAGATTATTTCCCCAAGCTTAAGTTTAATAAGAAGTATGAATACAAGGGAAAGGGTTATAAAAAGGCTACGAAGGCCACCTAGAGTGCCTCATAAGATAGATCAAGTGGATCTGACACTTCTGATGCTGACAAGATCAAACATAAAAATCTTTGATTCATGACAGAAACATCTGAGGTAATACCCATTTCCCCTATACCCAATTATTATTACTCTGGGAATGAAAGTTACTCAAAAAATGAAAAAAATATGACTAAGTATGAACTATTTGAATAATGTAGAATGATTTAGGATACCTTTAATGAGTTCAAGGATAAATATAGACTATTGAAAAAGAAACATGCTTTAAATGCTAATTACAAATCTAATAAAGATATTGAGAAATAAAAATGTACTCAACTATTAAAAGAAAATACTGAACTCAAATTATCAAATGATCATTTAAAAAGGGATTTGGAAAATTTTACTACTGGTAGAGAGACCTTGACTTAGTTTCTAGGAAAACAAATTTCCCTGAAATACACAACTGGTCTAGGATATAAACCAGGACATAGAAGAATTATTAAATCTAAATTTATTTCCAAATCTAGACTATTCACTGCTAGTTCCAGTTATAGACCATCATTTGAAAGACAATTTTCCAAAGGACCTGACAAAGTCCTTATGTCTCAAAATATATTTTTTGATTATGGGAAATCTTTAAAACAAATATGGGTTCCTAAATTTCTACTTGCTAACCTCTATGGACCCAAGAAAATATGGTTACCAAAGTTACCCCATTCTTAATATATCTTGTAGGGAAATTGCTTAAATAGTTCCTATAAAAACTTATGATACTTGGACACTGGATGTTAAAGAGATATTATAGGAGACTATTCTTGCTTTAAGAGCTTAAACAAAGGTGATGGTGGACATTTCACCTTTGGTGACAATGCTAAAGTAAAAAATCGTCGGCTTAGGCTAGATTGGTAACCCTAATGCAATATTAATTTCTAGAGTACTTTTTGTTGATGGATTAAAGTAATATTTACTTAGTATCTCTCAGTTGTGTGATGATGGTTTTAATGTCAAGTTTGAAAATGATGCATGCAATGTTTTTTATTCTAAAAATGAATTAGTTTTCACTGCCTATTGAAATGAAAATGTGTATGCTGTTGATTGAAATTCCTTAGCCAAGAAAAAAAAATTCTTGCTTAAATGATTTTTATAAGGAATATTGGTTATGGCATAGAATATTAGGACACTAAAATGTTCACTCTCTTAGGAAACTATCTAATAATGTTTTAGTTAGAGACTTACCTAAATTGGAATTCCCACTTGACAAAGTGTGTAATCCCAGTCAAAAGGGAAAACAACACAAAGTTTCTTTCAAACCAAATAAAGAAGTCTCTACTTCTCAACCACTTATGTTGGTTCACATGGATTTGTTTTGACCATCAATAGTTTCAAGTTTAAATGGGAAGCACTATGTTTATCTTCTTGTAGATGATTTTTCTAGGTACACTTGGGTATACTTTCTAGCTCACAAAACTGAATCTTGTTCTTATTTTATCAAATACTCCAAGTCTATATAAAATCTTAGTGGAATTTGAATTAAGACCTTGAGAAGTGATCATGGCCATGAGTTTGAAAATTAGGATTTTGAATCTTATTTCTCACATAATGGCTATAGTCACAATTTCTCTACTCCTAGAACACCTCAACAGAATGGAGTCGTTGAAAGAAGAAATAGGACCCATCAAAATATTTCTAGGACAATGCTCAATGAATATGATTTGATAATTTATTTTTGGGCTGAGGCTGTAAATAAAAGTTTCTATGTCATCAATAGAGTTTTAATTAGACCTCCTCTTAAGAAAACCCCTTATGAGATATGGAAAAATAGGAAGCCTAAGGTTAATTACTTTAGAGTCTTTGGTTGAAAAGTATTTATTCTTAACACTAAAGATAATCTTAACAAGATTTCTCCCAAAATTGATGATGGAATTTTCCTAGTTTACTCAATCTTGAGTAAAGCCTATATAGTATTCAATAAGAAATCAAAATGTGTGGAAGAATTAGTTCATGTAAAAAAAATTTAGACTGGTCCACATAAACCTAAATCCTCTCTTGAATATCTTGAGGAAGATATGTTAGTTTTGGACCTTAATGATAAAGATAGTGAACCCCTGTAAAAGAAACCAGTTATGGGAATCTTTGAGAATATACACCTGTTGAATCTGAACCAACAGACAACCTTGAGGAATCTAGTTCAGCCCTTTCTAGAAGTATTAGGACTCTTAAGAATCATCATTTAGATTCAATTCTAGGTAATCTAAATAGGGTAACACAAACTATAGATTCTCTAAGAAACCAGGTTGAACATCATGTTTTTATTTCATAGATTGAACCCAAAAATATTAATGATGATATCAATGATGAATTTTGGATGATGGTTATGTGAGAATAATTAAATAAGTTTTAAAGAAACAAGTTCTGGGAATTAGTGGAATGGCCTAAAGACACTTTGACAATAGGCACTAAATGGGTATTTTGGAACAAAGTTGATGAGTCTGGAAATATAGTTAGAAACAAATCTAGGTTAGTTACACAAGGGTATAGTCAAGAAGAAAGAATAGACTATGAGGGGACCTTTGCACCTATAGCTAGGTTAGAGGTTATTAGGATACTACTTTCTTATCCAGCTCATCTGAATTTTAAACTTTATCAAATGGAAGTTAAAAGTGCTTTTCTAAAAGGGTATATAGTTGAGGATGTGTTTGTTGAACAACCCCCTGGCTTTACAAATCCCCATTTTTCAAATCATGCTTTTAAACTTTATAAAGCCTTATATGGGTTTAAAAAGCTCCTAGAGCTTGGTATTATAGGCTCATCTCTTTTCTAATTTCAAAAGATTTTACAAAAGGGATAGTTGATCCTACTCTATTTATGAAAATAATTTCCAAAGATATTTTAAGAGTAAAAATTTATGTATATGACATTATTTTTTGATCCTCTAAAAATTATTTATGTAATGATTTTTCAAATATAATGAAAAATGAATTTGAAATGAGTTTAATGGGGGAACTTAAATTTTTCCTCGGATTTCAGATTCTTCAAAATAAAAATGGAATTGTTCTAAATCAAAGTAAATACATTAAGGATATCTTAAATTTTTTTGGTTTGGATAGTATTAAAGGTAGTGATACACCTATGAGTACCACTTATAAGTTGGATGCTGATGATACTGGTGAACCAGTGGATCAAACCAACTACATAGGTATGATAGGGAGTCTACTCTACCTTATAGTTAGCAGATCTGATATTATGTTCAGTGTATCCATGTGTGCTCATTTTCAAGCTAATCCCAAAGAATCTCATTTAACTATTGTTAAAAGGATTTTTAAATATCATAAGTATACTCCCAACTTAGGACTTTTTTATCCAAAAGAGTAATCATTTGATTTGATAAGTTATTCTGATGTTGAATTTTATGATTGCAAGCTAGACATAAAAAGCACCTCTAGAACATGTCACATTTTAGGCAAGTCACTAGAATCATGGTGTAGTAAGAAACAGAATTCTATTTCATTTTCCACTATTGAAGCTGAATATATATCTGCTGGTAGTGGTTGTGCTCAAATTCTGTAGATGAAACACACTTTTCTAGATTACGGATATCAATTCAAACATGTCTCTATAAAATTTGATAATACAAGTGCTATTAACATCTCTAAAAATCCAGTATCTCATGCTAGTAAAAAGCACATTGATGTGAGACATCACTTTTTGAGAGATCATTATCAAAAGGGTGATATCACTCTTGAATTCATTTTCACCCAACATCAATTGGATGATATATTCACAAATACTTTGAATTACTAAAGGTTAAATTTCATCAAACATGAGTTAGGTGTGATTAATTTCAATTTATAACACCTCACTATTAGACCTCACTATTATAACACCTCGCCGTTAGACCTCACTGTTAGACCTCACTGATAGAACACCTCACTGTTAGACCTCACTGTTAGAACACCACACTATTAGACCTCACTGATAGAACACCTCACTGTTTGACCTCACTATTAGAACACCTCACTGTTAGACCTCACTGTTAGAACACCTCACCGTCAGACCTCACTGTTGGACACCGCATTGTTGAACTTTATCGTTAATTTACTTCATGTTTCTATGGAATCTAAACCATTTTTTTATTCCTTTTATCGATTTGTTTTCATTTCGATCCCTAATTCATAAAATCAGAATAAAAGCATGTTTCAATCCATTCCCTTCTTTACTCTCAAACCTTTTCTCTCAAAATCCCTAAACCTTAACTCTCCGATAAAACCTCGAACTGCATCATCTCGCAATTGGAAAGAGTAAAACGACCGATGGTTAGTGATAGAGATGTACCAAAACCCAAGAAATCTCTAGTCAAGTTCAGTGGTGGAAGTAGTACTACAAAGAAGTTGGTTAATCTGCATCTATCAAAGAGGGAGATCATGCCAGAAAAGTAATTGAGTGAGGACTGGTTGTTTTTGAGCAAATCTTTGGTGTTGGAAGCACTAGAAACTCAGGGATGGGTGGTTTGTTTCGCAAAAAATAATGGGCCTTATTATCCTAAGTTAGTCAAATAATTTTATGAGTTTCTGAGTTTTGAGAAGTCTGATGAAGAGAGCTGAATTCAATCTAGAGTAAATGGGATTGAAGTAAGCTTCTCATCTGTATAATGGGATGAATGTCTGAGAGTCCCACATGCGGGAATCTTTGATTACTACTCTAGAGTAGCTCCACCGAATAGTGACTTCTATTGATATAAAGAAGATTTGACTAAACTTATAGGGAATGGATTCCTTAGGAAGGTGATTTCTACCGAAATGAATGGGGAGGATAAATTGTTATTTAAGTTTATCCAACATTTTGTGAGTCCCAGGAGAGAGGACTTTGCTATACTAAAGTATCAGGATGTGTTTCTAAGGCATCTGATGAAACATGCTCATAGGATCAATCTATGAAAACTACTGATGGTTGTATTAGAAGATATGACCAAGACAAGTTCTAAGTCAAATGCTTTGTTCCATGAAAAGCTAATTTTTGTGATGCTAAATATAAACGGCATTATTGTAGATAAAGAGGAAACCATAGTGGCCAAGAATAGCTTCTGCATCTCAAATATAATTTTTAAGTACATGAAGATAAACAGGAATACCTAGAAAAGATAATGGTTGGATGATGAGGGAAATATTTATAAGGATTTCAACCCTATTACCCATCCTTCTTGGCCAAAGGATAAGAGGGATCCAGGTCTGAAACCTGATGAGGAAGATGCTGAGTATTCTGATGAAGAAATAGAGGTGGTTGTGGTACATGTGAGAGAGGATACCCCTACAGATGATAGGAGTGATCCTGATCTACCATCTAGTCCTCCAAGAGAGTTTCCTAGAAGATAATTTTTCCTAAGGGATGATGAGGATGAAGAAACTAGTGACGAAGAGTATGATGAGGGTCATATCACTATAAGAGATTCCTCATAAGAGGAGGAAGTTGTTGAGTCCTGTCATTATGACCATGAGGAATATAAGAGTGTTGTTGATGGGGATAGTGAAGGAGAGAAACTCAGTTTGAGTCCTCTTATAGGAGTCACTGAAAGGGCAGTAAGTGAACAGGAAGAAGAAGTTGTATCTTCTTCCCTTACTATGGAAATTGTGGATGACTCGGTAGAATTAGTGGCTCACTCTACTAATGGGTCAGTTGATCAAGCAAGATCAGGAGCAGAGGGTGCAAGACTGGAAGAGGCCAATATAGTTGTGTAGGAGGTATCTCCACGTGAGGGGGAGCATATTTTTTCCCAAAGATCTGAATATGTTGTGCAAGAAATTGAAAGCTGGTCTAAGGACCCTAGGATTTTGGTGTTGGGTCTAGATTATGATGACTCAGAAGATGAAATTCCCAATAGAATACCTTTAGTGCCTTCTGTTTCAAACTTCATTTTCATACCTCCAGCAATCTCTCCCCATCAAGACTATGTCAGAAAGGATGACCTTGAATCATTGAAATCCAACTTGCATAAAATTTCTAATGATAGTTCCTCTAAGATAGAAAAGGTTGTTGCTCTAGTTCATTAGCATTCGAAATCTGAGTTGGCTAAAATACACTCCAATATTCAATCTAATGTGCTTCAGGAAGTAAAGAAGTGTCAGAGTCAAATGAGTGAGATGATAGAGTCTTTCCAGCTTTTGAAACAATATATTGTCAGCCAAAATTCTCTCATGGCCTTGAGATCTCATATGGACAAGGATTTTCAGTTTACTAGAAGTGTAGTGCACAAAATGGTTACAGTCTTTGAGGACTTTAAGAAGTCCATAGAGGCCCATGTGCAGAGCCAAGATGATGATGTGAAGATAATGATTAGTGGACTAACCAAGTCATTCAAGGAAATAGTAGATTTCATCATAGCACCTCTCAGGGATTCTGCAACATCTTTAGCCTCACCTCCAATTGACCTCTCATCTTTCAGGTCTATCGTTAGTGAAGAAGTTTCCAAGGTTTCTCGTGCAAGTGAACCTAATCCTCTATCCCTGGCCCAGGTTATTACTATCATCAGAGACATTCAAAATGTTGTAATTAATTTCATGAAGGAGGCTACCCAAGACCAGAATACCATCAAAGAGAAAATTAATTTTTATTATAAAATGGTTTATACCAAGCATCAGATGGATGGGAACTTCAAGTTTCTCTTAGAAAACCTAAGGATACCTCCTGTCACCAGAGATTTTAAGGATTAGGTCAGCAGACTGGGACGGTTGACTCCTGCATTGGAGAAATTTATAGAGAATAAAAATTACATTATCTCAGCCATGGAAAGAGGTGGAAGAATAATCATGGACTTCAAGAACCTTATCCTACCTTTCCTCCATGTGGATTGAACCCCCATAATTTTTCCTCCAGCATTACCTTTTGCATCCACTGCTTCAGCCTCGACCAGTGATGCTACTATGATTTCTCCTGCTCAATCCATCCAAAGCTTAAATCCAATGATTCCTCAGCAAGTAACTCACTATAGAGCCACTGAAGCTTCTGTTGCTACTCCTCCTACCATCCTTGTTTCTATCCCTAGGACTACACCTCCACCTGCAGACCCTACCGCTTCTTCTTCCAAGGGAATAGACTCTTTGAATGTTTCTAATGTGGATTGAGTGTGGTTGTATCTTTTTATTGGTCTTTGGAATTTCTTTTTGTCTCTTGTACTCCTATTACATTAATACAAACACACTTTCTTTTGTCTCTTTTTTTTTGTTAATCACAAAGGGGAGAGAATCCACCAAAATTGTTTTATTGTCCATGTTATGTGATTCCATGTGCTTATTTCTCCTACAATATTTACTTTCCTAAGTTATCTCTGAGATTCATTATCTCTAATAAAGTTTTAATTGTTTTTACTTTTAGTGGCATAATTTGTGATTTTCAAAAAGGGGGAGATTTTTGGACCCAACTATTTTGATAATCCCAAATCATGTTTCCATTCCTTGATAATAATATGTAAATTTTATGATAATGTTTTTATAGATTTTATCATGTACAAAGTATGTATCCTAAATCTCATAACTTTACTGGAATCAGTTTACAGTATAAAATATTCTAAGTAAAAGGTCACTGTTGAGAGTTACTGTTAAGAGCCTTCTATCAAAAGCTCACTGGTATAGGTTATTGTCAAGGTTACCATTAAATAACTCACTGATAGAGGTCACTGCTGGGAACTTCACCATTGTAGACCCTACTATTTAAGGTTACTGCAAGTTCACTAATACAAGCCAATAACTCATGATCTTCTATTATGGAGTTACTGTTGAACGTTATCAGTACAAGGTCACTGTTATAAAGCCTACCATTGAAATACTTGTCGAAGTACATAGATGCAGAGTTACTATCATAAGGTCACTATTGTAAACCTACTATAACAAGGTTATCGGTATAAATAGTTTCTGTTGGAATTCTTCTATTGAAAGACTTATTGTTGAGTGTCTACCGCTGAAGGACTTACCGCTGGAAGTCTGCTGGTGTAGAGCTACCACTAGTTGCTTGCTGATACAGGGTCACTGATGGAAGTCTACTGCTGGAATTATACAGCTGATAAGTTCACTGTTGTATAATTCTATAGCTGATACAAGTCTACTATTGAGAAGGCTACTGCTACAGGTCTACCGTTACTAGTCTACCGATGTTGACACTTCCATACTTTGTCAAAATTTATGATATTATTCAAACGGTCACATTTGATAAATTAAATGATTCTGACATTAATTAATGTTGATTGTAGACATTTCAGGAGACCGTATTAGGGGACAGTATGAGGTATGAGAAATACCACACGTGATCTACTCATTCCTATTGTCCGACCTCAAGTATAAAAGGGTGTGTGGTTGATATGAAAGAACATATATACATATTAAGGAGTTCACTTTCTGGACAAAAGAAACTCTCCAGTGATTACTCTGATAATCCAAGAGCTTCAGGAAGATCATATTGAAGAACGTACTCAAGGTTATCCTGTTGTGCTACATCAACTCCCTAAACCAAGAAGTTGAACATCTCAGTGCCTGGACCTCAATTTTCGACACACTGTTTTGGAGGAAACTTTTAAAAAAGTACTAAAACTTCTCTTTCCTCATCACAAGAGGTCCAGAGCTGATCTGCAAACACAAAGAGCATTCTAAACTTGACCTTAATATATTTAGCTCTATTGTGTTCTCCTTTTACATTTCTGAGTAGAGTGTGCTTGTTACACACACACTGTCTCATGTACTTAATCTGGGGGATACTGAATATCTTCACTCCAAGCTCTCTTTACCCATTTTTTGCCATGCATAAATGTGTAAGAAGCCTGGTGTGGCTGGGTTAGTTGTTTCCCCATGAAGAACTGTGGCAGAGGTTGGAAAACCTGGATAGTTCGTTAAAACTGTTGTAAAGCCCAATACAAGCTGTGTATCGAGTTTTAATATAAACTGCTTACTGGAAGGTGATAACCAAGTGGAGAGGGTTAAGTCTCAGCTTGAGACTGGGCCTCTTGTTTAAATTGTTGTGTTATTTACTTTCAAGTACTCTGTTTTCAATTATCCTCTACTTATCTTTTCAAATACATAAAACTATTTTTGAATTCACATTGATAGTTAGTTTTGGTTAGTGTATGTATATGCTTAATTTAGTAAATATATTTCAAAAGATTAATAAGTTTTTGTACTGATTCAACTGAGGACTAATCAACCTTTGAGAAACTCATTGAGCAATTAAACCTTTACATCTCTACTGCCTTAATTAACTGGGCTATTTTTATTTTTGGTTTTTAATCATTAAGTTTTTAACAGAAATTTTAAGTAAGAACTCAATCCACCCCCCTCTTGAGATTCCACTCTGACCAACACATATTATTAAATCATAAGACCAAAAAAGTTCCTAATAATCAAAATACCACTAAAATAATCTAAGTGAATGTCATTATTAATTCATCTAATGATTCATCCACTTTCCATGTAACAAAATGATAGAAATTAAAATTAACACTTCTTGATGTTCATAAATAATATTTAATTTTAATTCTTGAGATTTAAATCCATTCCACATGAACTCTATTACTTAAAAACAAGTGAACCATTTATGAACATCAAGAAAACAAACACTCTAAAATGACAGAATTCAACATAATAACTTATCAATAAGGATATAAATGAGATAAACAGAATTATGATAAACTAAAATCATGTATAATAGGTTCTGAAATAAGTTATTAATAATTCTAATTTCATATTTCAGGACCTTAAGTTCAATATAGTAACACATTCGGATTTAAGGTAAGGGTTTCTTTAACTCACTTACATTTTTGTGAGATTTTCTGTAACTAATACCTGTGTATGGTATATGTATACTGCCCATAGATGTAACATATCATGAATATATTTATTTTCATGGTATAAAATTTATCATTTTATTATTATTAAAAAAAATTAATACAAATCGATTGATCAAAAAGTGGTAAGGGATTTCCACCGAAACCTCTATTTTCATTCGGGACACTTTTATTATCTAATTACCTCAATTAAATTCTTATGTATTATTGTGTACACATCATAAATTATATTTGAGTGTTCTATATATGTTTACTAATAAGAATAATTCCTTATTTAATGGGGATTTACATGTTTTAAAAGGAACTTTCAAAATTATTTCAGAAATACAAACCCAATTCAAATAATCTTTTTGAATTCTTACCCATTTTCAAGTGTACACTAGAATCTATTTTAATACACCATTATTTTTATAAAAACACTCATTTTATCAACAAAAGTGATCTTAGATCATTACTGTATTTAAGAGAACAAACATGTCTTTTCACTTTAAAATTCTCTTTAATACTTTCCTTAAAATGCACTAAAATGATTTATTTATAAAGAATCTTAAGAACTATTTTTAAATTATTTCACTTCAGTGGGACATAATTTATGCCTAAAATATAATTTCAATGTCCTAGTATTTTATTTTCTGTGATATTCATGTTTAAAAAATGATTTCATGGTGAATATAAATGATTTTCCAAAAGAACTCTTCTTTAAAAAGTAAGAAGAATTTTCCTCGTCTCACATTAACTTTTATGAGATATATGCCTCCTTCACCAATTATTTATTTATTGTGGTGTATGTACATGCATTTTTTATATCATATCAAGAGTATCATTATTCTCATGATATTCTAAGGGATTATGATTTTAATGTTTCAAGGTGGTATGGGACACTTGGTATTGTTTAAGGATTATTTCCTCAAGGATTTTTCAATGGTCTTATTTAAAAGTATATTCATCTACGACAACATCCCTTGTTGAATATTGTACTTCATTGAGATTTATATACTATGATATTATCTAAAATATTTAATTGAATGGTTTATTATTAGTTTGAATGTGGATGTGCTATCTTAAAACCATTCACCAATTTACTCTGAATGGTTAGTGTTTGTGCTTAATGTTTGGGGAAAGTTATTTACATTTCATATGTTAGTTTCAATATGAACGTATATATTGTTTATGTTTATCCCCATTCATATGAGGGATGCATTATACTTAGTAATTGTTGGGTGGGGCCTGTTATATCCCCTCTATGCATCGGTGGGTCTCATGAGATAAACTACAGTCTTGGCATAAGGCCTCGACAAATTGATTATTTATGCTCTTGGCACGAGGCCTTGATAGTATGGTTTTGATGTCCCACATTATGAATTCAATCATTATGAAAATAGTATTGATGGTTCATTTGGTTATTCCATTATTATAATACCCATGATTATGTTTTATTATGGCATTACTTACTCAGCTCTTATTCCAGCCATAATGTGTTCAAAGGTGTATGTTTTTAGTTATTCAACTTGCCTAATATTTATATATCTTCCTCAATATTTCTTACCCTTACTAAGCATTTGATCTCACCCCTTTATTATGTTTCATTTTCCCAGGATATTAATAAGTAAGTTATGATTTACTTTCTAGCATAATCTAAGAGGCATGGATGTTTCTAATGGAATAAATTAATGTTGTTTTTTCCTTTAATGATTTAATGTTGAACTTATATATGTATCTTGTTTCCAATATATACTAAATTCCTTGGTCCTTTATGATACTTATTCCTCATTTATATTCCAATGTAATCAAATAATCTACCGGCTTTGGGAAACTGGGGTTGGGTACTTACAGTTGTTATCAAAGGAAGTTTGGTAGAAAACCTAGAAACTAGATTTAGAAAACATAGATTTGGGAAAATACCTAAGATAATCTTTGAGGAAAAGTATACAAGAACAGATTGGTATGTTGGTAAGGAATATATTACATGGATATTTCTAGAAAATACATCCATTTATATATAAAAATAGGTAGAGGTGGCTCTGGCATAGATGTACCTAGGAGTGAAAGCTCCAAAAAGGAGTTTTGGGCTTGACCTAGGGTATCCTGGTACATGAAAATGGGCTTTGCTGCACTCTGGGTATTGACACTCTTGAGGGATATGATTAGGATAATCCAAATTTTCTTTATAAACGATTAGGAAGGATTTATTCCCCAAAGTAACCAAAGTATATGGTTTTGTGATTTGTGATGCATAAATTTATGTTATGTGTTATACCCTGTTTAGATATATAGAGATTTCATAATTTTATCAGATAATATATAATATGGATTTGATTAGAAATGGAGCCTAGTAGAAGGAATGAGAACTTCATCAATGCACGTGATGAGAAGAGTAAGAAGGATCATATCTCTGATGGTATTAAGCCATCATTTCAAAGGAAGATTGTCTCCCATGTATTCTAATCTTATGAGAAATAGTATCATGTGTTGACAAGGTATGTAAGGACTTCTCTGAGTCCTATGGATTTTAAGGGAAGAAAAATAAGAAGAGGATGGTAGGAAAAAACATGGATAAAGGAAAGAAGGAAAAGATGTATTTTCCCACATGTGATAATTGTGGAAGGAAACACCTTGGTATATTCTTGAGGGGAAAAGGATTTTGATTCAAGTGTGGAGAAAAAAATCCACCATGCTTATAATTTCAAGACAAGGAAATAATTTTCCTATATTCAATGCTTAAAATATAAGGGGATGGGACACTATGCAAATAAATGTCCCAAGTGTCAAAGGAATATACCGCAAATAATGATTTTGGATAATAATCAAATTATGATGCTACTGCAGATGAAGTAGAAGGATTAATATGACTAGTCAAGAATCATGTCATTTGAATATTTTTTTCAGTAATGTATTGGTATTATTAATTTTGAGATATATAAGGATTGTACTGCATTACTATTTAATTAATGATTTGAGGTGGTATGATGAATGGTACAAAAAACTGATTCAGAAGAAATATAAACTGTTTAGGAAAAAACATGATTGAGGGAAAGCAAACCCTTAATATATATCTAATGTTGAGATACAGATGGAGAAATGATTGATTCAGATAAGTACTGACTACATTGCAACTGATTATTTACTTGTCGAGAAGTGGCCTATACTATCATCGATGGAGTTTACAGTACTTTTGGATTTAAGGAATATATCCAATAACATGTATCTTACTTAAAGAATTTAGAAGAATGCAGGTTTCCAATATGTTTTTTATGGTAATTAAAGTTATTCCCAAATTTCAAGAGGATACATGATGAAGTTATTCACATGTTTGGAATATAAAATTTACAGTTGCTTCATGTTGATTAAGGGTTAAGAATAAGTTCATCTTGGAAATTTAGAGGACTTCATTATAATGTATTTTTTAATTTTTAACCATTTATGAAATGGTTTATGTTGATCATTGCATGATATTTTAGATATTAATGTATTACTTCACCAAATGGTGTAACCCATGCTAAGTGATGAGTTATAGATAGTTAAAGTGTAATAAAAGGATGATTTTGTAAGTAGAAATGTATATTTGTACTCTTATATAGTGGAATAATTTCTCTACTCAAGGAAAATGGTCTTAAGTAAAAAAAATCATATTATCATACTCATTGATAATATCGATGAATTTTTTTAGTTTATAGTTTTGTAGTAATCAACATTCATCTGAACATGTCATCTATCATGTTCCATTAGAAATTCATAGTTAGATTTTTCTTCTATGTCTAGGATTTTACTAACAACTAATGTCACCTCATTTGAAAGCTTACTTTTTGGGGTGACCACCTCATCTCCCTTAACCATTTTTAGGAGGATATTTTATTAACCCTGTTTCTAATGTGGGTTTCTATAAGGGAATTTTCAAGTATCAACCATTAACTTTCAATTTTCAATTTCAAAATTCAAGGGTGGAATTTTTGTAAGGAGGGGATAATGTAACACCCCGAGAATTTACAAATAGATTTATTATAGAATGAATGGATCACTGAGTCTCTACAAACACTACTTTGTTATAACCAATCCAAGTAAACATAATTTCTGTCACTTTTGTGATATGAATTTTGAAAATATGACATACACAGTTGTGATCATTAAGTTATTTGGAGTCCGATAAGAAAAAATTATTTTTTTGTCAATAGTAACCTACCCTTATGAATAGTAACATACCCTTATGAATAGTGATATACCCTAATGAATTTTAACCTTACATATGATAGTATATAAATAATATTCAAGTGGAAGTACGATATACCTATGTTTTGGAATAAGTAAGTAAATGTTTTAAAACTATTTTTTTAATAAATTGTGATTTTAATTAAATATTAAGATAATCATATTTAGAAAATTGCTTTTAAAAAATGGACATCATTTTTGGATTCTAAACGTCAAAAATTGGTTAAGGTGATTTTTTGGTATTTTTCTGAAATACTTGAACTTTTGATGAATAGTGAAATACAGTAAAATAACGTATATACAAATTATCAGTTAAATACACTATTTATGACATCATAAGTGATGTAATCCCACTTGGTTTGAGATCACATGTATTTATTACTATTCTTGTTCATGGAATCATCATTATTTATAGTCTTAAAGGAAATTAATAAACTAATGATTAAAAAATTATGAAAACCCTCATCTCCTCTACTATAACCCCCCCCCCCCCACCCCCTCACTCCTTATTCTCATCACTCCTCTAAGCCTTAAAGCTCCTCAAATTTCTGCCCAAATACCCTTACTTAGTCACTCCCCATGTCCAATGAGCTCTTATTATTTCCAAAAGACCAAAATCCCTTCCCTTAAGGTGGTTCTCAAGGAGGTTATTTCAAGAGGTAAGGAACCTTTCTTTTTCATTTAGTTTCATTTCAGTTTATCTTCTTTTGTTATCCTCTACTCACCTCATCTTTCCAAATGACCATGATAGATCCAGTATAATATATATACTAAAATTATATCATGTGAATGGTAGAACCATCTTCAATATCCTTACTCTCTCTCTCTCTCTTTTATTTTATAAACGAAATCAACATCCATGAGGATCCAATTTATAACCTTCATGGACGAAGAAGTTTCATTCTTCAATTTCTCCTTCATTACAGGTCATGAAACCATTTTTATGGTTGAAAAAGGATTTAATATTTTTATTATAACCTAATTAATTTTCAGTAACTAGTATAAGTGCATATTATTAAATCATATAACCAAACTATTTCCTTATAATCAAAATGCCGCTAAAATAATCTAAGTGAATGTCACTAATAATTCATCTTATGATTCATCCGCTTTCCATGTAACCAAATGATAGAGATTTCCATTAACACCTCTTTATGCTCACAAAGAATATGTAATTTTAATTCTGTATTTTTATATCCATTCCACATGAAGATTTTTCAGTTTGGTCGTTGATTTGTGTGGATTGAATTTGGAGAGGTTTTGCATTGTGGCTCTACGATCGGTGGTTTTTGGGGAAATACAATTGGTTCACATACAGGGCTAATTCAGAAGAGGTTCAGAGAAGGGAGTTTTCACTGTCCATCACTATTCGGATTTGGATGTTTGAGAGGGTATGAAAATTTTCATCGGTACTAGGCCCGTGCAATTCTTCATGGGACGTTTTCTGAGCAGTGTTGTGATGGTGAAAGTTGGTCTTAACGTGATTGATGCTGGGGAGGAGCTATCTTTGTATTGAATTTGGTTGTTTTTTTCTGTTAAATCTTGGACCGTGAGGGTTTGTTTGAATGTATTAGTCATTGAAGTCATGTTGGTTTCCCCTTACCCTCAAAAGGGGGTTTATGCTAATAATAAAAAATTAATTTTTCAGTCAAGGGAACCGTTTTTGAACATCTAGAAAAGGAACACTCTTGACGATGGAATTCAACATAATAACTTATCAATAATGACATAAATGAACTAAAAAGAATGTGATACACTAAAATCATGTATAATGGGTTCTTAAATAAGTTATTAATAATTCTAATTTCATATTCCAGGACCTTAAGTTCAAGATAGGAACACATTCAGATTTAAGGTAAGGGTTTCTTTAACTCACTTACATTTTTTTGAGATTTTCCATATTCACTACTAATACTTGTGTATGGTGTATGTATAATGACCATTGATTTAACATATCATGAATATGTTAATTTTCATGGTATTAAATGTATCATTATATTATTATTAATTTTGTGGCATATGATCGATTGATTACAAAGTGGTAAGGTATTTCCACCGAAACCTATATTTTCATTCTGGTTAATTTTATTGTCTAATTACCTCAATAAAATTATTATGTATTATTTTTTACACCTCATAAATTCTCTGTGAGTGTTATATATATGTTTACCAACGAGAATTATTCCTTATTTTATGTGGAGTTACATGTTTAACTTTCAAAATTAGTTCAGAAATACGAACCCGATTCAAAGGATCTTTTCGAATTCTTACCTATTTTCAAGTGTACACCAGAATCTATTTTAAGCCACCATTATTTTTATAAAAAAAATTAATTTTATAATAAAAAATTATCTTGGATCATTTCTGAATTTTAGATAACATACATTTCTTTCCACTTTAAAATTCTCTTTAATACTTTCCTTAAAATGCTCTAAAATTATTTATTTCTAAATAGTTTTAAGAACTATTTTAATATTATTTCACTTCAATGGGACATCATTTATTCCTAAAATATAATTTCAATGTCCTAGTATTTTATTTTCTTGGATATTTATGTTTACAAACTGATTTCATGGCGAATATAAATGATTTTCCAAAGTAACTCTTCTTTCAAAAGTAAGAAAAAATTTTCTCATCTCACATTAACTTTTATGAGATATATGCCTCATTCATCACTTATTTATTTCTTGTAGTGTATGTACTATAATTTGGTATATCATATCAAGAGTATCCTTATTCTAATGATAATCTAATTGATTAAGATTTTATTTTTTCAAGGCGGTATGGGACACTTTGGAATGTTAAACGATTATTTCCTCAAGGATTTTTCAATGGTATCATTTAAAAGTATCTTCATCTAAGACAACATATCTTATTGAATATTGTAATTTGTTGAGATTTATATAATATGATGTCATCTAACATATTTAATTGAATTATTTATGATTAGTTGAAATGTGGATGTGCTATCTTAAAACCATTCACCAATTTATTGTGAAGGGTTAGTGTTTATGCTTAATATTTTGGGAAAGTTATTTACATTTAAAATGTTAGTTTCAATATGAATGTGTATATTGTTTATGTTTATACCTGTTCATATGAGGAATTCATTGGACTTAGTAAGTGTTTGGTGGGGCCTACAATAGCCCCTCTGTATATCATTAGGTCTCATGAGACAAACTACGGTCTTGGCACAACGCCTTGACATAGTGATTATTTATGGTTTTGGCATAGGCCTTGATAGTATAGTTATGATGTCCCACATTATGAATTCCCTAATTATAAAAATAGTATTAATGGTTCATGTGGTTATATGACTAGTATAATACCCATTATTGTGTTTTATTATGAAATTACTTACTCATCTCTTATTCGATCTATAATGTGTTTAAAGGAATATGTTTTTAGTTATTAAACTTGTCTAATGTATATATATCTTTCACTATATTTCTTACCCTTATTGATCATTTGAGATCACCCCTTTCTTATGTTTCATTTTCCCATGATATGAAGAAGTATGTTATGAGTGACTTGTAAGCATAATCTAGGAGGCATGAATGTTTCTAATGAAATAAATTAATGTTTTCTTTTTTCCTTTCATGATGTAATGTTGAACTTATATATGTCTCTTTTTTTAAAGGATCATAAACTAATTGGTCCTTCGGGATGCATATTCCCTATTTATATTCTACTGTAATCAAAGAAGGCACTAGATCTAGGGAACTAGGGTCGAGTACTTACATTTGAGCCTTATTTTCTTCTTTTTTTATACTCTTATACAATACCAATATGGTGTTATTTCAGCCTAGTATCAACAATTTATTCTTCTACTTACTCGAGAGCTCTATTTTTCTTATCTCATGATATTGTAATAGAAAAATCTCTCAAGTTGATTATCTGTTTTATATCGATAGGTTCTTATTTTTTTGTAAAGGAAGATTAAATTTCTTTTTGGGGTATGTAACAGTTTTCATAAAATCAAATACTCTATTACGTGAAATAAAAAAAAATCATGCACTCCACTTTTCTTCTCCATATGATCTCTATGATCTCTTATCTACGAAAGCACCCATTAGTATTATGAAAATTAACTTTTTTATTTTTCTAATTTTTAATATTTTTTTATTGATCCTAAATAAAATACCCATTTTATTCTATAGTGGGAACAATATTTATTCTCCAAAATTCTCCATAAATATCCATAGTAAATAATTCTTCCATATTTATATAGAAACATACAACCACAGCACTTGAAGTGTGGTAATCTCTCTTACAACATGAGAGATTTCATAAAACCATTACAACTTTCTAGATTGAACCTATAATCTTTATCTAGAATCACATAATAATATCCTCTTCTTATTTAGAATAATTATAAAAAATTTGAAATTTTTAGTTCTACGAAATCATATTAGATCCATTTTTTTATTTTCATTTCTAGAATTTGTTATCTAGAAGTTCTTTATTTCATGATTGAAAAATTATTTGCCTTCCATATCTTCTTGTATTTATATTATCAATAATTAATCATGGATTGAATAATATTTGTGATGTTTGGACATTAAATAATGGATTTGGAATCATCCCTTTTAATTTACACTTCTAAATAATCAATTCCATAATTTCTCCATTTTCTCATATTTTTTCTCATATTTTTTGCTAAGTGTTGTACCCTGTGATACTCCACATACCTTATTTTGTGTATAATTTTCATGTGTTTATTTTATCTTCTACCTTTTGAAGACCCATTATAAGGCTCATTGTACCTTATTAATTCTCATTTTAATGTTCATTTTACCTTACAAAATTCCATCTTGTGGTTCATTATATCTTTTGAAGTTCTATTATCACCCATTGTAGGGTTTATTCCATGTACCCTATAAATATGTTAAACCTTACTATTGTACCTTAGAAGGTATTTTAATACCCTATGAAGGTAAATTCCAAAATCTATATGATCTCTATGGTGTTCTGATTGTACCCTATGAAGTGCATAGAGTTCAGTAAATTGGAAACATTCTAGAATTATATAAAAATAGAATAAATATATCTCAACAAAAAATGACTTCATTAGTTATAAAAACCTCTTAAATACACTTCAAAACACTTTTGGTAAGATTTAAAATCATATTATACTTATTCAACAGCATTACCAATGTCACTTATAGAATATATACACAAATTTTGAGTGTTTTAATTCCCTTAACCACCTTCTGATTCTAGCCATCAAATCATCCATCATAAACCCTTCTATGTTTTGTTTCTCACTGGTTTCAACAGTACACTTCCCTAATAAATATTGTATAGTTTCTTACAACTTCAAAAAAAATATTTAAAACATTTAACCCATTTTACTCATTTAGGTCCATCTCTATTGGTTGTCATATACATTTCAGTAGCCATATCCTTTCTCAAATCTTCCATTCCTTATAAAATATTATAAACAGTACTTATCCACCTTTATCACATTCCTTCTCCATGAGTTCTAGATAAAATAATCATATGATATTAGAGATACTCATGTATCAATCATCTATTCCATTTTCTTTTTTTAACATATGACATTTTCTTCCTCTACATGTTCAATGGTATCCACTTCTTGATTCGGTGGATCCTTACTCCATCACCAATAATCACTACACATTGATTTTTCTTAATATTGATAATATTAAATTTTACAACAAATAGAACCACATTACAAATGAAAATTAAATCTCTACCATTTTATTGGTTTTAAATACCAACTAAATGTATAAATTCAATGTACTTCCTATCCCCTGGTTAATAATAAATGAAAAGGTTAATATAGGTTCTTCTCCCCCTTTATACCATGGGTGTAAGGGAAGGTTTCCAAAGGAAAATTATACTCACCTCTTACTCTTATAAATTTATAAAAGGAATATTTTCTCCACTTGTTTTTACTCTTTTATTTAAACTCAGTTCATTCCATGGTGCAAGGGTGATATCACATTTTCTATTAGAAATGTTACATCAATTAATCAACTCTATGTCTACTTGGGATAACATAGTGTAGAAAATAAGATATAATAATTTAGAATAAAAAGATGTCTATAAATATCCAAAATTAGATACCAACTCTAAATTTCACTTCTAAAGGTATATATAAAAGTATTTTCAATAAATTTTATAAACCTTTACTTATCTTCACAAAACACATCAATACATTCAAGTGAAGTTTGATTTTTATTACCCAATTTGGTTAGGCAAACACTACCACTTGATAACCAAAGAAAATATGAGTCAAAAATAGTTATAGGAGAACAAGAATCAAATATTATCCTTTATTTCATGTATAGTTTATCCAGATTCTATATTTAATAATAAAAAAATCATTTCTGGAAGCTTTCTATCTTTTGATATCTCCCCCTCTAGGGATTATTTTCAAAATTCACCATGGTTTATTCCAATCACGTATGATTCTAGTTAGATATTGATACCAATTGTGTGATGATGATAAAATGTTGTATTCAATGCTGTATAATCCATCATGATATCTTGAAATTATGGCTTTGATTATTTCTCTTCTTTCATGTTTCACCTTCATTTCCTCATCATTGAGAATAATCAAACCAATATGGGAATATGGTGGCTCTCCAATGGCTATTTAATGTGATGAATAGGGATAAGATTTGTCTCTTATCCTAGAAACCCATTTCCTTAAAGTTCTAAATTTTCTAATCTCTTTATTATTAATTTCCCTTTAGGTTTCCAAATTGGAAAAACTTTATGAAGAATGGTTTTATTTCCCTTTTTTACTTTTCTCCTTAGATGGAATGTTCTTTTCCACTATAGAATGTTGATCAATTTCTTTATTTTCAGTGAGTTCCAACCTTTGGTCTCTTCTAGATGATCTTTCCAGATGTTCAAGTTTACTTTGGGTACATCCATAGACTTTTATTTGTGTGTTGACTCCGTTTTCATAGTACCTTTTTTGGCACTATGAATTATTGGTGCTTTGACTTTATCTATTGTCAGATATTTTTGACCAGTAGTGAAATCATAGTCATTGATGTGTTAAAATTTTTAAATTTATAAAACTTAATAATTATAAGTAATATGGTAAGTAGGGATATAACCCAATGGAAGGAAAACTTGTGTGACCAAAGATGATAAAAAAACAAACATAAAATAGAAGAGATGTAGTTAAGGTAAAATTGTGAAGTAAAAGGTGATGTGATATTGATGAAAGTATGGGAGAAAATAGTTGAAATAGTGAGAAGGTAAGAAATACCAAAAAGTAAGTATGTTGGTAAAACTATAATGAAATGAACTGATTTAGTTATCATTGCTATTACATTAGAATTAACCACAAAAGTGATGGAAATCTATGGGAAATAGGATTTAAACACCTAAATATAATTAACTGAAACACATTTCCCAATGATCTCTCCTAAGAGATGATATTTCTATGAAAACATTGGATAAGGATGATATATCATGTAGAAAATAGAAACTCAACCTTTTTTATTAACTTACATCAATATATTTTATAAATAAAAAATAAACCACTACTCATCATCTATCATTATATAGAGTAGTGTAAAAATGATAATCATGAGGATTGGAAAATTAAATTTATGAATGTAATAGAACATAATATGAACTTCCAATTAGAAAGAACTAATATTCAACTAAATAAAGGATCAACTCCAACTTAATTAGAGAATTATTAGAGAAGAACTAAATCAAACTAGAAGAACAACATACTTACATTTTTTAAATAGATGTAAGAAAAAGAGAAAATATTTGTGTTCATTAAAAGTGCCTTAGTTATTTGTATTTGAATCAATGAACAATGCATTGAGGTTTGAATGGATCATTCCTCTCCTATGTTGTAGTAATGGGTTTTTCTTGTTGGAAATTAATGGCCAAGTTCTCTTCTCTTCCACACCTAAAGAATTTCCTCATCCCCTTCAGGAAATTTCTGAGGTGCTTCATTCTGCACCTTTGGAAAGTGGGGTGTTAGAATTTATCAGCACTATTGGATTTATCCATTGGACCACCAGAAATAAATTCCACTTTCCACTTCTTATCTCCATGATACCCCTAAGATATGTTGATCTCCATTTCAACTTTTAGGGAACATCATACAATTTCCTCATAGCTATCGAAGTCATCGATCGCTAGGGAATTCCATATGCTAGGTTTTAGCCCACCAAAGAAGCGATCAAACTTGAATTTGGGGGTAACGATAAAGCTGGAGGCATATCATACAAGACTTGTGAATTTTTCCTCATATGCTTCGATGGATTATTTTTCTTTTTTCTTGATGGAAAATAAGTGTCTTTCCATCTTAAGTCGGAGGGTGCGAGGAAAATATTTATCAAAAAACATTTTCCAGAAATCCTTCCATTCCAATGCCTCAATCTCTTTCTTAGGATTCATATTTTTTTCAATGTACGCCACTGATTAGCTTCACCCTCCATATGATAAGAAGCCATAAGAACCTTCTCTTGTTCAGAACATTAAAGGATGTAGAAGATATTTTCAATGGAGTTGATCTATTGTTCGATGATTAAGGGATCAGATTATCCATTAAAAGTATGAGGCATTTATCTCATGAAGCTCTCGATTGTGGCTTGTTATTTCTTAGGGGGGGTTATACATTCTTCATGAACCATGTTTCTATTAAAAACATGAGTTAACTAAGAGAGTATCTAGACAAATTTTGTGATTCCCACTCCCATCGAATTGCGCATCTCATTAGAATAGTCATCACATTGATCTTTGCATCGGTTGTTAGCTCGAGTCCTCCTATACCTAGACATTGGATGGAATAAAAGGAAAGTTAGAGGTAACAAGAAAATGGGAATCCAATTAAAAAAAGGTATAACTTATAAATTACATTTATTTCCGTAACTTATGAATTTATAGGCTTCAATATATGTAATCTATGATCTATTTCCCAACATATATTCTTAGGGGAATTTTTTATTCCCTTAAAAATGGTTCATAATAAGCTTATGAATTTACCAAAGCATATCCCTAGGGAGTGCCTAACCAAGAGTGTAACAAGGCCCATTTTTTTACACCAGTTCATGTTTGAGTCTTGCTCAAAGTGGTGTTTTTGTGTTTTACCCCTAGATACATCTCTGCTAGAGCCACCTCTACTTGTTCGTATCCACACAAGGATTTATTTTCTTGATAAACCACTTACTCTATACTCACCAAAATTTAGGGATGTTTTTATTATACATAGTATTATCCGCAAGGCTTTTACTAGGGTTTTATAATCCTAAAACCAAAAATAACTAAACCTATCCTCTAATACAAACTTTAACAACCCTGCTCATTAATACAAAATCAGACATGATTTATTACATAAAATTTCACTTAATACATCTCTCAGAATTGAGATTTCAAATGTATTGGGAAATTATGAACATTACATAACAACTTAAAACATAAAATACAACATATTTATTGAAAAATTCGTTTACATGACCAAAACATTCTTTCGTACTTATCATTGCATGGGATAACCTGAGGACATGCATAAAAAGGGTGATCTATAAAGATCAGTAAGGGAGTAAACATGGAATAACATGGAGAATATAGTACATGTTTGGAAATAGTAATATCAATACAGCATAAGAGAAACTTTAACATAAAGGAATGATATAGCATGATTATCATAACATGGAAATTTGGCAATGAGATACAACATGATATTAACATGATCCAAGGTTCATTGCACATGGATCATGAGTAAACCCTCATTGAACATGGTGTATCATGATACTATTATTTACTCAATGCATTAGAGTGATATCAGGGCGCACCCTTATTAATCATTTCATTTCATACATAAGTGTGCCACATAGATCATAAAACATGGATTCTTTAAACATCATAATTTATTCCACGAATAAGATATGTGGAATACATAAATATAAGTCTTCAATAAACAAGTACATGTGAATAAAGTTGAATACCCTTTATAGAGAAATAGGTATGGTATTCACTTACATGATGATTTTGTCATGGGAAATTTTTGTGTAACTCTGGCAGCATAACGACATCAAATAGAAATCATAAAATGGGCTGATAAGATATAAATAGGTATATCAACATTTATAAATTAAATGGATAGTAAGGGGGTCATAGAATATAATATCCCAACATATTTAATAGAATTTATATTAATAATATAAAATAATATCTTGAATGTAAATGAGGATAGAGAAATCCATTATGGAATTTAATCATGGTAATGGGTGTACATAGGAGGAATTAATGAGAGAGAATGGGGTCTCTCATCATTCAAACATAAGTTGGGCAGTTTAGGGGAGGTTCTAAATCATACCCCAACATTTTTAATTGAAAATAAAAGGGTATAAAAATATAATGAAACATGGGAATAAATAAGGAAGGAAGGAAATTGAGGATCCCTCACTTGGAAGTGTGATCTCAAAGTCTTGGGAGAGGCTTGAGAGAGATTTATTGGCAGCTTGGGGAGCCTTTCTAGGATTATAAATAGAGAAGGACAGAGGTTAGTCAAGCTCAAATGGTTGGAGTGAAGAGTAATGGGAGGTTGAGTGGGTTAATATTGGAAATGAGAGGGGATTATTTATTATTTAGGTTTTGGACACAACACATTAAACTAATCAAAACCAAAAATCATCACATGGTTTTTGCCCATGGTTTTTGCAAAAATCCATTTTAAATGTTAAAATATTTTATAAGTCTTTAAGGGTCCACTAAGGCATCATAAAATTAATCAAACAAATATAAAATCACATTATTTTAAAGTTAAAACATATATTTACCAAAAATCCATTTTATTGTATTTTATTACATCACTATTGGGTCATTATGATGTCATAAAACAAATTATATATTTAAACAGTATTTATTTTTTACCTAAAAATTCGATTGTCTTTGAAAATTATGAAAAATTCACCATTAGATAATTTCGACATCCTGAATTCAAAAATGATATTCATTTTTTCTAAATAATTTTATAAATATATGAATTTTTACTTTTAAAATAAAAAATTATTTTTATCAAAAATTCACTAGTTTTGAAAAAAACAGCTTTCAAACCTTAATAAAAATTACAATAAAAAATTATATGAACATTTATATTTAAAAAAAGTAATATAGTAATAATATTTTATTAAAATATTATTTAATTCAAAGATCCATTAGTTCATCAAAGTAGATTTCTTAATTGAATATTAACTAAAAAAACTATTTGTGATTTAAAAACCATTTACAAAGTAACAATAATAAAATGAATGTATATTATTTATTCAATACAAAAATAATTCACAGAATCATAGTTCTAGGGTCTTAGTACATAAACCCTTATAACACCCACATAAGACCTAAGGTTAAGGTGTACAATGGTGACAGACTCTTGGGGCAGCTCGGATAACGTCAATCGGGTGGTAATCTCTATTAACATCCACTTCTCCTGTAGGAAATTTCGTTCAAGCTTAACGTGTTGAATATGATCTTGAGATTGGTCAAGATCATATCCCAGTGATGCAACCTCCTTTTCGAGATCCGAAAAATGGGCTTCTTATGGAGCAATTATACTATATGGGGTCATCACTTCCTTTTTCTGAGTAAGTTAGATTTGTAAAATCCTTGAATTTATACTATTCTTGTGGTCATTATTAAATAGCTATATTAAAAATGATAAAAATCCTTAAGAGTATTTTAATATCCAATAACATAAAATCAAGTAAGTGAATATTTTTTATATAACCATTTTACACAATAAGACATTTAATTAGATCAAGAGGAATTTTCATTAATAAAATTTTGGGTTTTTACACTCTCAACCTTATCTCATCCACACTTGACTTAAATAAATGTAATATTTGAATTATAATATAAAATATTTTTATAAAATCTATTGATTCATCACCAGGATAACCATTAAAATATGGTATCATGGGGAGGTAGGATGGTTTAATCTCAAAAGTCCTAGACTAATAAGATAATCATAAACAAGAATGGTTGACTGAAATTATTAGATGTTGAAAGTCCATAAACCCAGGCCTCTCAACATTATGGTTTCTAGGTTGAGGTGGAGAAATTTTTTTATTTTCATTTATGTTTTCAACTCTTTAAATTTCCATATTTTCTATTTTATATTTCTATTTCATTTTTAGGGTAGAGAATAGTTTTTCTATTTTAATTATTCAATTATAAAGTGTAAAGGTGAATAATTTCTTAGTGTGGATAAAATTTCAAGTAAAAGAAATAATATTCCAGAACAAATAACTAAAATAACTAGATTTACATAAAAATTTATTTATAAATCAAATTTTTTAATTTGATTGATTGATTTGGTTTTTTTATTTGTTTTTTATGGTCTCATGTTCTTTTACTCGAAATAGTGCCAAAAAAATTATATCATGGCCATTAAATAACTCAAATTTATTTATTCATAGCACCTACTAACTATAAGTAACATGGTAATTAGGATTGAACCCAGGGGAAGGAAAAGTTTTATGAACAAAGAATAAAAAACATAAAAATATAAAACATAAAAATATTGGGAATGATGGTGAAATTGTTAAGTGAAAGGTGATGTAAAAATGATGAAATTATAGGAGAAAAGAGTTAAAACAATGAGATGGTAAGAAAGATCAAACAAGGAAATATTTATGGGAAAATAATACATAATGAATTGATTGAGTAATCACTACTCTTGCATCCAAATAAACCATAAAAACGCTAGAAATCTATATGGAAAGAATGTGGCACACCTAACTATCATCAAGTGAAATTATTTTCCTAGAGATCTCTACTAAGGACTGATATTTCTATGAAAATTCTATATAATGATGTTCCATTATAGAGAAATTAAAAACTCAAAATTTTATTATTAAAGTACTTAGGTAGAAGTTAAATAGGAAAAAACAACTTTAGTTCACCTGTTGGTATATAGAGTAGGGTAAAAATGATTCTCAAGGGGATTCGAAAATAAAACTTTAAATGAAAAAAAAACAATATAAACTTCCAATTAAAATGAAAAAATCTTCAACTCTATAAAGGATCAACGACAACATAATTTCAGAATTATAATAAAAGTAGAAAATCATTCCAGGAATAACAATAGACTTTTATGATTTAAATATAATAAAGAACATGATAAATGATTTTAGTTCCTTCGAATCACATCCCCCTAAAAAATAATTATTCATGCTAACAACAATAAGAATATTCACAAAATTTATCTTAAAACATAAAAAATAAAGGAAATATGATTAGATAAATAATAATCTTTTTTGTTGAGCTTGATTCTCTATGTCTATCCCCATTCTCCTTCGAATCGCTACCATAAGTTCCACCCCTTCTATTGGTGTCTCTTCACACTATCTCAAAAAATATGATGGAATTTCCCCTAGAAAAACCCTTATAAATTCATTTTTAAAACAATATTAGTCACCAAAAAAACTTCCAATGACTAAAGTTATAATTCCATCCTCTCTTATGGTGATAGTGAAATAAGAGAGTTAAAAATATGGCCTTATGCCACGAGTTATGTTGTTTTAGTAAATATATTTATCCACCTCCATCGCATGTAAAAGAAATTAATTTTCCTAGATACTAACTACATCCACATGAATCTTTAAATTCCTTTGAATTTAGTCAACCAATACGTTTACCATAGCTTTGGTTGAGTTAAACCAATTTTAAAAGAAGTACACACAAAATCCTCCATCACAAGTGCGACTTCATCAAAGAAACATGAAGAGCTTAAAGAAAAAAATAATCCCTTTTCTAATTTTTATAATATAGTAAGGATGATTAATTAGTTCTTGAACTCCGATAGGTTTGAGTGCTCTACCACATTAAATATCTTCATTGGTTACAGTATCATCATTCTTGAATCGAGATTGAAAATTTATAACTAGAAATAAATTATAATAATCTCACGAGAAAATGACCAAACACATTATATTCATAAAAACCCCATGTTATAACCATATGATTTTAGAATATTAAGGAGCCCTCCATTTTATTCTCCTATATCGACCTACATTGGGAAAACATTGGTGGGCAGCACAATAACCAACAAGGATCTTGTTTCAAAGCTCATGTGACAGAATTCATCTGAGCTCATCTTCAATTCCTTCTGGTAAAAAACGTGTCTCACCAAAAAATTTCTCTATAATCAGTTCAATAATACCCCTATTTCAAGCTTTTAAACAACTCAAATCTTATCTTATATGTTTTCAAACTAAATTCTATCTTCATCAACCTTTATCTAATCATTACCCATAATCAACTATAGTTTAACCTCTATGTATTTATTGATCAACTTAATCTTCAAAAACTAATATTGTGGACTAGTTAAGTAGTTTCATTGGACTTTATTTATAGAATATTGAATCATCAATTGAGTCATCTTTATATCTCACTAGCTTTGGTTGAATTCAATTTCATTTAGTATCACTCAAATCATTAACTTCAATCACCGGTTTGCTTTAGGATCGACATCATCTTGGGTTTGAGTGGTTCTTCATTCTTCTTCAAGATTATATTTTAGATTTTTTTTCTCATTTGTATTTATGAACCTATCTTATTCTTGGTGGAAGATTTCATAATGGCCTAAAGCCTTAGGATATGGGGAGAAATTATTTTGATGGAAACAAAAATAAGTGGTATGGTTTTATTACTATTCCCAATACAAACCTTATGATGGGAACTTGGAAGTCTTGTGATGGTTCCCAGAAAATAATTAAGTAAATATTGAAATTTAAACCATGCATTTAAATACTTGAACTAATTTAAAAAAACATAAAATAAAATTAAAATACAAATAAACTTATAAATAATACTTATCAAAATAAACAAAATTACCTAAATAATAAAAAAATTAGAAATTATAGGACCTTTCAATTTTTAAAAATTTCTCAATCTTTAAAAAACCAAAACCAAGATTTGACACATAAAATATATTTTAAGATAAAATCAAGGAACATTTAAACTTAAAACATAGAACATAAAACACTCAAAAAATACTTATAAATTATAATAAAAAGATTATTCCATCAAAAATAAAAAAATCAGAAAATATGAAAATAAAACAATTGAGAATTAATCAACTTGGCACAAAAAACACACATTTTGATAAAAATATTAAAATAATAATAGTTTCAACACAAAATGATCCAAATATATTAAAATCTCATTAAAAGAACATTTTGAATGAAAAATTATTAAAATATCAATTATTAGACAAATTAAATGTTTAAAATCTATCCAAATAAGGCCACATCACACAGCCATGTCATACATCTGAAAGCACTATGACCAAACTATTTTCACCATTCATATACAGCATTATCAGTATTAGAGTCACACATTTTAGGAAACCACTTCTGAAATTTTTATTCTTTATTTGGAATCTCAACTAAAATTTCAATCTTGAAATCTCTTTCTTAGATTGACTTTTTCTTATTAATTCTATATTTATCCCTTTTTTATTTATTTTCATGGTAATATTAAAATATTCCATGATGTTTCCACTCCTACAATAAAAGCATCTTCTCTTATCTGGTGTGAAACACATTTCAACTTTCATCACTATCTTCTTAGAAGTTTTATTTCAACACTTGTCTAATAATTTTTTCCAAAGTTATAGTGTTTTATTCATTGATTCCTACTCTACTGTTATGGAATTCTCCTTTCATCAACATAATAGTTGTATTTTCCTCATGAAAATGAAAACATTTTATAGTAGTGGATTATTTTTAAAAAAACTCCTATAAGTTATAAAAATATTAAAATCTATATTTTAAATATACGTTCTCTCTTTTTTATAACATTTTATTTTGAATAATAGTTTTTATAACTTCATATTTGATACCCCGGACATCATTATTTCTTTAAGTTTCACAAACTGATATGTTATACCAACATTCAATAGCCTTGTTTGTACATTTTTTTCAATACTAACAATATCTACCAAACCTCTTTATTTTACCTTTATGTTCATTCTATCTTGATTTACAACCTTGTTATTATTGAGTGGTTTCACTACTCTTTAGGTATTTTTTTGGGGAAATTATCTTCTTAAACATGCCTACATTCACCCTTGATGTTTTAGTGGATTTTTTAGAATTTTTATCCTTATATATATTTATATTTTTTATTTAAAACAAGTAATCCCAATGAAAATGTATTTAGTAGAAATATATTTAACTAGGTTATGGGTTATCTTTTTACATGACCTAGTTGTGAGTAGGTCATAAAATGATTCACAGTGCTTCTTACTGCCAGTGGGATTCTTCTTAGAATCATGAATCCTATCAAGTGTATGTGTATAAACACTTGTTTTATTATTATTATTATTTTTCTAATTTACAAGACTATACTCTTATAAATTTTTCAATTTCACTTTACAATAAGACACTTCATGTTGAGTGAATAATTCTAATTCTCACCTGATCTTAAGATCTCTTCTCATTTTCTCTTAATCTTTCCAACTTGATCCTCATGCATCTTACTAGTCTCTTGTAGTGAACTATCAAGTTCTTTTACCTTATTATTTATTACTTCCACTTATGAATCAATTAAATTAACTGATAATTTATTTAATTTCTCAAATTCATGGATTACATCAGTAATTAAAATCTTCGCACAATAAATCCTTTGCAATTATTAATTAAAACAAGATATTCTAAAATTATAAAGTATAAAATATTTCTATTTAACTTCAATTATATTTGTGTGGGTGTTTCATCTTCTCACCTTTATCACTAATGAATTTTCCATTGAATCGAATTACTTTCCCAATTATGACTTATCATTATGAAGTCCCTTGATATGTAAAAATATGTACATAGAAACTTTAAAAGGTACCTCTTCATGTAATCTTTGATTTTAGAATAAATACCATTGAGTGATTCATTAAACTCATATTTTTTACATATTGATAATGATTGATCACTAGATAAATAATTTTCAATATATTTATAAATACACTTTCCATTATTAATACCTTTGAGTAAAGGTTGATCCTCCATAAATTTTTATTTATTTTTAATCTTTTTGTCCTCTATCATATTCCAATTTTGAAATTACTCAGTCAAAACCTCTAAATTAGTAATAATGAGAATGGATATAGATCCTACCACATGTTTCTATATTATTTCAAACCTTTAATTCATGTATTCAAGTAAAAAAAGTAAAAAAAATTATATACAATAAAAGGAAACATTCTTCTCTGATACCAACTGATATTCCTAGAGGACTAATGCAAACACACCTATGAGGGAGTTTAATTGGGTGTTGTCAACCTTTTCCAAATTCTAATTCCTTATTTTAACATTTTAACTACTTTTGAATTTTAAATTGTATTTTCGGTTAATATATATGTATATTTTATTTTTTGAACAAGCATAAACCTATATGTAATGTAAAAAATAGTATAGAATGGTATAAGTGTTCTTAAAATGTTCATCCCCTCCTGATAATCAAACAACTTTTTGTGATTAGGATGCTTGAGTAATATATTTTCCAAACTAAATCTTATCATCAACTTACAAGTGGGATACAAAATATATTATATTATACCCTCTCACTATATTACATAGGTGAGTGTGTTCACTATATTACACAAGTGAACAAAAGTTTCATCCCATTAGTTCATTATACTAGAATCACACTAGTCTCTAAATCTTTTAACATATTTAAGTAGAAAGCAACATTTCATAGGTATATCACTATATAAAAAAATTTATCTACTTATTCTCACACATAGAATCTTTAAATGAATTCTAATATTATAAACATGTCATGAAACTCGATCCCTATTTCTATGAATGGATTCTCAGTTATTTTTTAAAAAATATTTATCAGAAACTCTCAGATAAATCTTCAAGGAACTCAAATACAATAATATATTCTATAGGAAACTTTATTATCATTCCTACTAACTTATTATTCAAGAAAAACATCCCTAGAAATTTTACCTGGTTATTAAAAAAAGGTGATCTAGTTAGGTTCTTGCTTACTGCATGCAGATCCTCATAAGTTTTATACTCATTATTCACCTTACTCAAACATCTACAAAATTAAGTGTAGTAGAGATTGGTATGTGAACTATCCTTCTTCACATACTTATTATTCCCTTATTTGACACTCATATGGTACTTTTTCATTACAATATTAAAAAAAATTCTTCTTCTTCCTTGAGAGCCTTAGGTTTCTTAGATCACACTACTACAGGGTGAATCTCTCTAGATTTTACTATCTATTTTTCTTGAGAGATTATTATTATTATTTGTAGAAATATTAAATTTATTTTTAGAAACTTTAATAATTTACATAAATAAAAATACTTCCATATATAAAAGAAATTAAAATTTCATGCACTCCACTTTTCTTCCTCCCATGATCTCTTCTCAACAAAAACACCCAATAGTATTTTGGAAATGGATTTATTTAATTTTTATCATTTCTGTTCTATTTGTCTCGACCCTAAATAATAATCCCATATCATTATATATAAATCTTATAATTTCTTCTCAAAACTACTCCACACATATCCAAATAAAAATTGTTTTAGAGCTGTATAAAAACATACAATAGTAGTACTTGTGTCATAAGATTATCTCTTGCAATGAGGGAGACTCTATAAATCCTATATATCTTCAATCATGGACTAGTAATATTAAACTGTCATATTAGCACTATATCATCCTCTAATTTATCAAGAATTATAAATCATTTGTTATATGTAATTTCATTGAAGCACAAAACATCCATCTTCTGATTTTTATTTCTAGATTTTTTTATCTAGAATTTCTTAATTTAAGGTTAGATAAATTATCAGCCTTATATATCAAATAATCATCATGTAATTAACCTTGAATAATTATTTGAAAAATATTTATGATTTTTAGAACATTTAATAATGTATTTGGAATCATCCCTTTCTATTTCCACTTCAAAGTCTTCAGTTCTGAAATTTCTCTAATTTCTCATAATTTTATCTCAAAATATGCATAAATGTTATACCCTATGATATTTCATGTGACAAAAAATGAGCATAAGATTCATGCATTAAAATCAGACTATACCTTAAAATTTATCATCATATGGTTCATTGTGCATTATGAATTATCGTCATAGGGTTCATTTTATCTTAGGAAATTCTGTCATAGGGTTTATTGTACCTTGTGAAGTTCTGTACTAACTAAGTGTAGGGTTCCTTCCTTATAACCAATAAATATCTTATAAATTATGAAATTACCTCATGAATTATGTTTTTAATATATGAAAGTGTCTTATAAAAACTATATTTTCTTTATGGTGTTACTATTATACCCTAAGAACTGCATAGGGTTTAGTAATTAAGAAAATTTACAAAATTCTGTAAAAATAGAATTAAGCTAGATCTACTCCAAATACATTTTGGACTTCTAATAACATATTTAATTCACATAAAAAAAACTTTTTATAATTTTTTAAATCATGTTAAACTTATTTATCATCATTCATAAGGTCTCTTATAGCATATAGACACTAAAGTATAGTGTTTCAAGTACCTTCACTACTTTATCATTTCTACCTCCAAATCATTCTTCAAGAACCCTTCTTCCAAGTGTTGCTTCTCATTGAATTTAGAAGTTCACATTCCAAATAAACCATGGGTGGCTTCTTTCAACTTCATCCAACTTTTTTCCAAAACATTGAACTTATTTTAGTCCTTTAAGTTCATCTCTATAGGCTATCTATTATAGTTGTTCAGCCACCTCCTTTCTCATCACCTTTATTCTATGTAAATTGTGGTAAAAAATACTTTTCTACTTTTAAGACCTATATTTTTCATGAGTACTAACTCAAACAATCATCTTATATTGGGGATATTCATTTATTTGTCAGTTCTTTCATTTTTCTTTGCCAACATAAGATACTTGCTTCCTCTGCATGTTCAATGGAATCCACATCTTGATTGGGTGGATTCTTACTACATCACCCATAATCAAAACACATTGACTTTCCTTCATATTGACAACATTAACATTGACAATAAATATAAGCACAATACAAAGGGCACTTAATTTAAAATTATATATATAATTTTATATAAATGAAATTAAATATGTAGATATATAAATATATATATATATATAAATATAAATACATATATATATATATATATACATCCATGAATATATGTCTAAATGTATTGAAATATCTATTAATATATAAAAATAAATATAAATATCTATCAATATATATGTACACATATAATTATAAGTACATATAAATACATACAAATTTATATATATATATAAGTAAATGTAATTATATATACATATAAATTTAATTATATAAAATATACATAAAAATATATTTATATATTTATATATATTTTTAATTAGCCAGTATTAATTATTTATTATTAATTGATATTTATAAATTATGAGTTAATTAATGTTAACTGCTAATTATACGTACCATTTGTGATTTTATATATTTTTATATATAATTATAAGTTTATGTCTGTGTGTATATTTATTGATATCTATTTGTTTATATTATCATATATATATATACATATTTATGTATATTTATATGAATGTACATATATATATATACTTAATTATCAAAAATGAATAATTAATAACTAATAATTAATTATAATAATTTACTAATTAACAATACTTAAATAATTTTAATCATAAGTAATTAGTAATGAATAATAAATAGTCAATAAATAGTTTAAAATTTAAAATTTTATTTCAAAAAGAACTTTTAATGGGTGAGTGGGAACCCTATAAGGTTTAGGGAAATAGTAAACATCAAACCATAAAATAAGTTACTATGTTACAAAAAAAATTAAATGAGTTGAAATCCTCCACCCTATATAAGCTCTATTATATGGAGGTTAACATCATGTCTGGATTATCCTTGATGAGTTCTTCAAATTGGTAGTTCATCTTGTCCCATGTCTGATTATACTCCTCCAAACATATTTTATCCTCATTGACACTCTGTGTTGGATTCTAATCCAATTTATTGATCTAAAATTATTTCTCTTCATTGAGGTAAACTTGAAGTGACCTTTCAAACATTCTGGTGGCATCCTCCTTTGAAACCTTGATAGAGAAAGAATCCTATAGAATATTTTCCTTAGAATTTAGTATAAGCTCTAAGTATTTTCTTTTTCAACTTCCTCCATACCTATATCTTTTAGAACACTTGTATGTGATTCTAGATTCTGATTTGGATTTTCCTTATTATCATCTTGAGATTCCTCATACTCATCACAAGGTGGTGTCTCTTGCTCCTCATGCATTTCAATTTCTTATACCTCACTTAGATTAGATTCCAATACATCCAACCTTATATCTACCTCAGTATTATTTGGTTTACTAGAGAATCTAGTTGCCATGGACTTTGGTAAATTTGATTTATCATTTCATTGTCAAGTTTCTTTCCCCTTACTAACTTTATAATTTTTGGAATCATAGATACATTTCTTCTTGTTCCTTGAGTCAAACCCAATAGTAATTATCAAGTGATGATCTTGCACCCCGTCTAAAGTGGATTGGGAATCTTCTTCTTTATCTATTGTCTCAATTTCAACATAAATCTTAGAAACAGACCAATTCCTTTTCCACCTAGGGATTATAGTTTACTACCCTTTTTGATTGGTATCACCCTCCATAGTTTTATTCAAGGAATTGAATTGGTTGTGGAGCTGGATTGATCTAGGGGAGCCTATAACTCAAAAGACTCCATAGGATCTCTTTCACCTTGACCAGAAAGATCCTAGGCACACAAATAAAATGCATTGATTTCTACAAAGGAATTTGGAATACCAATAGAAACACAAAATTTTATCAATGAGAGCTAGTCTGATTATGAATGAGATGAATTACCATTATTTCTAGTTCCGAGGATAGTTCTCATATGAATAAAAATCTCCTACCCTTGACACCCATTTTTATAAATCATGGTTTTAGCATTGGTGAAACCAGTGGTGGAGGACCTTGGCCTAGCCTCCCCCATGACCTGTGCAACTGACTTGACACCTTCCAATTCATGCATCAAACTAAAAAAAAAATTATACAACCCTCAATTATGGTCGTAGTGTCCTCAACCCCTTCTAATGAGATTCATCATTTTTATTACCTTCATTACCCAAGATAACAACTAAGTAGCCTACATGAGGATCAACTTTCTCCCCATGCCAGAAAACAGATTGAACATGACCCAGATAATTACGAGATGAACAATAGTCAACCCATGACTCAAAGGATACCTGCTACTTCCAACAAATATTCCATTTAATCTCAATGTAGATAAAATTGATCAGGGCCTTGGATACATTGAATTAAACACAAATCCAAAGATAAAAAATGTTTCATAAATCATATGTATGGTTATTAGTATATAATAATAAGCCCACCATATTACCAATCAACCTAAGAATCCAAAAATTTTAGAATGGAAGTGGTAGGCAGGGAAGTGAAATATAAATCATCTTGAGTGCAAGATCCTATTTTAGATAGAACTCAAACAACCAATGAAAAATCACAAATTAGAATCTACTAATAGCATGGGGGTATTTTCCCAGGATGAGATCATGTCATCTTCTATCGTAAAATGAATCAAAAAATACCACGGGTCTAAAATACTTACCTTCACCTGATCATGTAAACCCCATGAAATTAAAATGAACTGATTGAAGGATCCACCAAGGGGAAACCCTTACCGAAGAGATCCGCCAAAGTGAGACTCAGCATCGATGAAGCATTCATGAATTCTAGAGGTGAAATTAGAATCTAAGGAACACCATCACCATGAAATGGGACTTTAGGGAAAAAATCGATCACATGAAAGTTGGGGAGAAGGATAGGATCAGTAAAGGGTGAAAATGACTAATGTTGAGAAGCTAGGATAGAACCCCCCCCCCTCCAATGGAAGGGGTCATAGGTGCGACCACACCGCCTAAACCATCAACGAATGTGTCGTAAAGAGATATGTCACTTCCCTAGATATTAATAGATAATTTTAACTAAATAGTAATTAACAACTAATAATAATAATTTTATAATTTATAAAAAGTTTGTTAATTATTAAATATTAATTATTATAAACATATATATATAAATACATATATTTTATATAATTATATAATTATATTTATATTCTATTTATATATTTAATTACATATATAGTTAAATATATATAATTTTATATTTTATAAAATTTAATAATTATATATATCAATATTTATATATATATATATATATATTCATATCTATATTTATATTTACAACTATTTATATATTCATATCAATATATATTTACATTAACATTAAAGTTTATATATATTTTATACTTATATTTTTATATTTTTATATTTATTTATTTGTTTATTTATTAAATATTATATAATATTAATATTAAATTGTAAATAGTGATTTCAATATTATTAATTACAAATTACTGTTTATTTTTAATCATATAAAATTATAATTAATAAGATATTTTTAATAGTTAATAATGAAAAATTATTAATTAAAATTTAAAAATAATAATGTTATAATATTTTTAATAATTATTAAATAATAAATAGTAATTATTTATTATTAATTATCTATAATATATATAATTATTAATTATTATTAATTTGAATACATTCATGGTAGTTTTTAAGAAAATAATGTTAAATTAATTAAAAAAATAAAATTTAGTATATGGAGACAATTTTAATTACTACTAAATTTCTGTAGATATTTAGAAAACTACTATAAATTGGTTGTAGTATTAGAAAACCACTATTAAAAATGGAATGATATATTTAGTGATGGTTTTGAAACCCATCTCTAAATGAACTATTTTCTATAGTGTGAATTAACTTTTTCCAAGGTAAGATAGAGTGACTGGGCACGTAGTCTGTGAGGTAGGGATATTGTGCGGTGGACCTCTTAACTGGGATATGACTCTGTGGGAGGGGATATCAAGGATGGCCTCATGGTTCAACTTCATCTTACAAAGTTTTATTTCTTTTATGAGAGTACATGTAAACTTATTGTTTTCCCTAGTTATTTTTTATACTCATGCTAGATGTGATCATCCCCATGGGTGTTCAGATGTGGAACACTAATAGAATAGTCTTTGGTTGAGATAGTGGAATATGTTTAGAAGGAATTTTTTTTCATATTATATAGAAAACTCACATCATTTGAGGTCCACCTATAGTAAAACCATGTCCTTGACACTCACTTTTTGATGATGACGTTGAGATATGATCTAAGGGATCGGTGTGTGATGGTTTTGATACACTATCATGCCATAGGATCTATCCTCTATGATGGCTTATGATATATGGTACTGAGTTGGAGGTGATTAATGGATAGTCTAGAAGATAGATTTATTGTGGACCGATGAGGTGAGATGGGTAATGGCATGAGATATAGTTTTTTATTTCATGATATTAGGCCAAATTCTTTATTTTTAGCTTTTTCTTTGTCTTGGGATTGTGGTTTAGTTAATATTTGTTTCTTGGTCCCTCTTTGATTTTATTTTTTTCATTATCATTTAATATTTGATATTCATGATTAATACCTCATTGATTCAAAATTATTTTATTTCTTAATACCATTATTATTTCATGTGATATATTATATATGATTAATTGATTAGAAATGAAATGATTGACAGGTTATGTGGGGATCTAATGAGGATGTCTTTGTGTATATGGTGAAACATCTTAATAGTAGCATCTGATGAGACAAGAGTGACTATCTGTTATACCTCATTCGGACATGAGGGTATACGATTCATCAATTATAAGTAGATAGTATCTATCCAAAACTGGGAAGTGGTATATAATTATTTGGGATATGTTTGTCTTATATTCATAATGGAACATTAGTATGGCATTGTATGTACATACAAGAGTTAGTATTTTTTTGTGGCTTACATTATACTCCCTATATAACTTCACACACATCCAATTAATCATTAGAATTCAATGATTCAAGGTGAGTATAGAAATCGTACTTAGGAATTTCTCTCGCTTCTTAGTTGTGTACATGACATGGGTTTTTTTTATGTGAGTACACCTTAATATTGAAATTTCAGACACCTGTATCAGCTTGTAATTTGATGCATGGCTCAATAAGAGTAGTGTATCAAAGTCTGATAATATTTTGTAAGTTTACTAGTGATTTGGGATGGAATTAATTATATTTATTTTCAGTTTTATTTCATTTTTATTAGTTAAGGTGGAATCCATTTTTTATTATTCATAGCTATTATGTATATTATTCTACTATTTCTATATTATGGTTTTTACATAATGTAGGAAATTTTACTTTATATATTATACTATTGGACACCCTCTTAGATCCCTATTTTATGTCTATATTTTTTGGGTATGTATATTATAAGGATGAGTCATCCAAATTTTTTACAGATTTGGGAATGACCCTTATAGGTTTTATTTGAGGGAATATTCTCCTCAGAAATTATGTAGGACCTCACCGTTATTTGGTTGCCTCTGGAATATAGGGTGTCATACTTGAGATTTAGTGAATGATTTACTCATACGTCATTCAATTGTTCTAGAACAATATGTTAAAAAAATTGTTAGTGTATAGTTAATTAGAGGTGGATATATGATGTCATGACTTGGGAGGTAGATTATGAAAATGTCTAGACACCATGGATTTAGTTAAAACCCAAGTCACAAAGGGATTTCCAATGTTCAAAATAGGCACTCTATATTGATTGAGTTATTGTTTTAAGTATTCAGTAGTATAAAGGATTTGGGATGTGTTGTAGGGATCAGGTGGGATCCAGTTTTGTATTATCCATGCATCATGTTATAAGAATTCTTAAGACAAGTTATATGAGCATAATGGTGGTGTTGATTGGCATATTTCCTTGACAGGATCCATTATTAATTTAAATACACTAATAATATATTTAATGTTTTCTTAATTATATTATTAGGGGTGACTAGATTAATATGGATTATAAAGGCCTTATCAATAATGTGAATTCTTAACTGTGTTTTATTGGAGGCCATAAGGTAATGGTTTTGAAAGTATTGAGTTTTGAGAAAAATAAATTTTATGAAAGGAAAACTCATACAATTTCATAACATGTGCTTAAAACTATTTTATATTTTATTTTCACTTGGAATATATCATAGAACTAGTGGTTTTAAAATGGCTTGGGTTTTTGAATAAAAATATTATTTTTGAAAATGAGTTTTTTTTACATGTGAACTTCATGTGTAAAGAGTTTTATGAATTGGTTTTTAAAAAATATATTTTCTTGGACAAAGATTTTAAGGTTTTTAGTTTTATCATAAAACCCCTGAATTTCAATGGGTTTTTTAAACTCATTTTAGTTTTTGGGTGGGTATGGTTATTTTTTCTAGGGTTTTAAAATAAGTAACTATTATAAGTGTAATTTGGATTGATTAATTTTTATGATCTAATCGAGAGAGATCAAGTTATATTAAATTATGTGTTTTCATATTTTTAATGAAATCAATTTCAGATACCTGTGTGGTTTAGTGTTTTGAGAATTTATATATGAGAATTTTTAGTTTCACATTTTGGACTACATATGATGTGTTTTAGATAAGATGTTCTTATAGTGAGTAGTCTCGTCAGATGGATTGGATTTTTATAGTTTTTCCTTATGGTGAGGAGTGACATAAGTCTTAGGTTTGATTGATCATCAGTGTATTGGGACCAACTAGTGGGTTCATGTACTGTTTTGGTATAAGGTGGAATGTACTAGGAGGGAACTTGGGAAATTAGTTACATGTTGTGAGATACATTTTATATGGATTTATTGTGTAATTATATTTTGTTTGTTACATGATAGAAATACAATTGGAATTTTTTGATAGAACATGGGGAGTTATAATGGTTTAATAAGCAAAAAAATTTAGGATTTGTGAGGTTCCCTAGACCCACACTTTTGGGTCCAGTGCTAAAAACACATACTTTACCTACCATATTTGATACCAACTAAGGTGGAAAGGGACAAACTTACTTATATATATATAATATAAAAATTAAATATAAAAATTGACCACATATTTCCAAGAACCTAAGTTTTAGTTTCTTTGAGTATTAGATAAAAAGGTAACTTATTTTGTAATACTTGTAAAAACATCTATGAAAATTAAACACTAGACCCCATAATAGACTTCTCATAAGTGATACTCATCTTCATAACCTAGGGATGGAAACATAATATGGGGGTAATCTCAAATTATTAGAGAGGTAAAGCTCATCAACATATCTTCAAGGGTAAGATCATAAGCATACAAGAAAACATGAGGATGGGAAAAATTCTTCTTAAAAGGAACATGAAGCAATAAGAGTTTTCAAAAAGTCATGATAGAAAGACAAGTAATCTAAAATGAAATAACATATACCAAGTAATAGTGTTGTGATAAAATAAACATGACCCATGTAGAATAATCATAATCATTTGACATAAAAATGTTCCATGTCATTTTAACATATCATAACCAGTAACTATGGAACAAACATAGGCATGTGAAATCATTACATTGTGAGAAAACCCATGATGCTTAGAGGTGGGTGTGGATTGGTTTGGTTCAATATTCACTAAAAACAAAACCAAACCACAATATATAGTTTTTTTATACATATAAAACTAATCCATTTATTAGAGGTTTTTTTCAAATTAAAAAATTTCTAAACCATTAATTTTTGGTTTGGTTCGGTTCAGATTACAGATTAACCTATTTTTTATGAAACAAAACAAACATAAAACATTATAGGAAATGATTAATAACACAATTTAATGAATAAAATAAATTCATCAAAATTCAAATATTATTTCAATAAAAAAATATACAAATATGATTTTCTTCTACAACCTTTAAAACTTTCCAGATTACATAAATCACTTGTCAATTACATATTCAAATCAAAGAAATAAAAAAAATTAAAACCAAGTTATAATGAAATATAAAACATTATACAAAAATATATAAACAAAATTAATAATATAAGATAAAATTCCAATTTAGTCTAACTATAATCTCACCATTCAAAAAACATCATAAATAGTGCAAGACATAAAATTTATAATGTGGACATATATCCAAAAATCATCAAAATTCCAACATAATATGGACACCGAACCTCACCCTATTATATAGAACCTTTAACTAGTATATATACTTAAAAATATAACAAAATAATAAATAATATGGAAACAAAGAATTATATTCTATCTCAAGATAGTACACTCAATTCCAAGATGAAATGAGAACTTGAAAAACAAAAAAATATCACACTGAAGGCCACAAAACCCAAAAAAATATTAATAATGGTTCATAAATTATAAAAATAATAAATCAATACCTTTTAAAGAATGAAGGAGAATCAAAACCTAAATCAAAATAAAAACATGGTAGAATTCTGTCAAAGAAATATAAATTAATCACTAATTATAAAATAACTAGTTTTCATTAAATATGAAATTGAAAAAGTTTAAATAATATACATAAATCAACCTCATTATAAATTATTATTTTCAGATCAAAAAAATATAATTCAGTTAAAAACTACTTATAATTCATGTAAACAATAGTAAACATTTCGTAAAATAAATGAAAATAACACCACAATTAATAAGTATAAATTTTATCCTCAAAATACCTAGAAACAACAATTTGAAACATTGTAACTGAAAAACCCAATGAACAAATCAAAACCATAAAAAATATAAATCATATAAATTACTAATCCTCCATAATTTATGGACTTAGGGTTTTCACTTTTATCTATTTAAAAAATATAACATAGTGAAATCATCCCGCTTTGATACATGAACATCACTATGAAATCATCAATTCCAAAAAAAATATTTACATATTTGATTCTTATTAGTGTTTTTTATTTATATTTTATTTGTTTCATGAAAAAATGAAATTTAGATTAACAAAAAAAATTCAATAATGAATTATGTGTTATGTCACACTAAGTGTGAACCCACAGGGTTGAGCATGGATTATTGTTGTGTTATCTTCATAATGGATTGTTCAACACTATTAGATTGGTATTTATGTTAGTTATTCACATTTATATACATATATACCAAAACAAAACTCTAATTATATGATAGAATAATCATTAATAAGACTATGTCATAACCATCCAAGACTTTATTTGTATCATGAAAAAAACATACTCAAGCAAATAAAAACTCTTTTCCACCATTTAAATTTCATAAATGAACAAAAAATAACACCCAAATTAGATTTCTTGGTACTATATTTGTAATAAACTAGTTTTTATTCTTGAGGTACAGGTTTCTTCTTTTCCTTTTTCCTTAAGTGTTTTTGAGAAAATAAGGAAAATGGGGAAAAATCCAACATTTTATGGGTACATGCCGTGTAGTTTTCCACACACCGTGTAATTTGGCCATGTGGGATGAGTACATAGGGCGTGTAGTCCTTTCAGTGATGAAGGGTGTAAAAACTGACTACATGTCGTGTACTTAGTATATACACGCTGTGTAATCAGTCGGTAGCTAAATAGTAAGGTAGTAGAAGTAGCTGCCAGCAGAGCGACAGTATACGCCATGTATTCAAAAATACATGTTAGGTAATCATGCTGACAGATGAATAGTGTGGTGAAAATTAGCTGCCAGAGGAATAGTTAAAAAAATAAAAATTACATGTCATGTACTTGAGAGTACATGTCGTGTAGTTTTTTTTCGCTTAAAACGGGCAGTAGCCTCCTATTTCAACATAGGAAGCATAGAACACCAGGAGGCCACGGGAGAGATGGCCGAACCTTAAGAGGAGATCCTGAATGCACACCAGAACTCGGATTCCTTCACTAATGGTCTTGATTGAACCGTACGGGTGAGTTCTTCACTCTTCATGAACCCTTCCTTCCAGTTCTTTCCTGAGGGGAAGTTATTTGGGTTTGAATGTATTTTTGTTTATCCCAGATCTACATTGTTCTTGGATTTTTTGAAAGGCGCCATTCATGTATATTGATCAGAGGAGATCAAGGTAGGTGGTCTGATGTTTAATTCCAACTATTATGTGGTTTTTGTGTACCATTGTGAGATGTTCCCATGTTTGTGGTGTCGTATGGCTGAGGCCTTGATTAATTAAATACTTATAATTATGTAGGTAATTTTATGAATATGTAAAACTGTTGTTTGGGATCATTGCATGGATCCAGGGCCACCCTATGGGTGTGTTTCCCTTGTTTAGCTATTTGGCCAGGATACCTGAGGGTATACCGTGATTTAGCATGTTTTGAGTTTTCTTGAGAGAATCTGTATATAATTTCTTGATTATGTGTTGGGCTCAGCCTAGTTTTTTTTTAGCCTGAGGGCAGTGTTTCTCATGCCTGAGGACAAGTGTTTCGTTTAGCCTGAGTGAAACTTTTCTAATGCCTATAGGTAGTTGCTTCTGTGCCTAAGGGCATTATCTCATACACCTAAGGGAAATATTTTTTATGCCTATGGGCAATCGCCTGAGGGTTTCGATTCTGATTACCTGAGGGTAGGGTTGTGCATGTCTGAGGACTTTGTCTACTTTACATATTCACTGTAGTGATTTCACATGTTATATATTCCAATATAAATCAAAGGATTGGTATTGTTTTACCTTTTACTTATTATATTGCTTGTTTTGATATTTTTTTTGCAGCACTGTATAGGAGATTTTTAGCTGAGGCTGAGTCTCGGGAACTTATAATTCAAATATTTTGAATTTTTAAAGAATAATTAAATGGAATTGGAATTGGTAGGAGTTTTTTTTTTAGTACTTCCTAGTTTACTATTTTTCCATTACTGCACACTTCTGTTGCACAAATTCACTGACAGTTGGACATGGGCCTTTAGTGGTTGCCTACTGGGATTTATTTCTCACACCCTATTTAGGTCATTTCTTGGGCTCAAACAGATTATATTGATGCAGGTTTAGATAAGGGTAAGAGCCCCTATACAGGTACTTTATTGTTGTAGAGGTGTAGGAGAGCATGGGACCGAGCTTAGGCTTGCGATGCTGCTGAGTTCCTATTGTGCTGTTTTAATTTTCTTTATTATATTTTTCCCTTGTACTATATTGTTTTAGTTTACAGTGTATCCTGTTTTGGCTGCTTTCTTAGACTTAGGGACATATTTCATCATCATATATGATTGTTGGACATTTCTTTACTTTAGTATTGTTGTCCTTTTCATCTGTTATTATTTACCACTTCTGGTTTTGTATGCTTGTAAATTGTTCTGTTGCGTTACACTTTGAAAAATGAGGGAATAGTTTCCCCACTATCAGACCTAGGCCCTCACTGCTAGTCGGTAGCCTCTGGAACTTGGGTAAATGCGCTTGAGGTCATGTGACCATCCGGGTTCAGGGCACCTGGATCCAGGACGTTATAATATTGGTTATTAAAATTGTGTGGAAACAATAAAATAATTTAAACATTAATAGAAAGGGCTGAAATAATTCCCAAAAAGGTGTAATTTATCAACATAAAAATAGTAAAATTTGATCCTAATATCCTAAAAATATGTTATTCCCCAACCAGAATATTTTATTGGGGATTTCAGTGTTGGAGAGTAGGATTTTATGTAGGTTTCAAGTATCATGGTTACTCAATTAAGGACAAAAACCCTTATGTACAGCTCTCTATATTATTTTTTTAAAATAATCAAGTGTCTAGGAGGGAGGTTCAAATCATCAGTCGGGATAGGTGGGTAGGGTATTTGGTATTGAGAATAAGGAGGGGATTGGGAACCAATTCTATAAAGTAGAGGGGTATCATAATGAGGTGTTTTCAAAATTATGTGGATGGGAATGGGGGGTTAGAATGAAACTGAATGAGGATGATAATATAGGTTGTGGGGGAGGAGGTGAGAGTTGAGTGGGGGTATTAGAACATCATGAGAGGGTAGGGAAGGGGAGGGGAGGGAGGATTAGGGGATAAAAGGGATTGTGTTATGGGGTCTCCATCGGGAGGATTAGGGCATCAAGGTTGGAGAAGGGGGGAGTGGATGGATTTATTTGGGTTTGGGAGGGAGGGAGGTGAGGCATGATGGTTGGTGTGGGTTGATTAAAATTTTTAAAAAGAAATATTTTTCTTAAAATCTTGTAATTTAACATAAAATTATATTTTTAAATTTAAAGTTGTGTTTTAAAAAAACATTATGGTTTTTAAATTACAATATTTTTATTATTTTTTAATAGTAACAGTTCGGTTTAATAGGTGTGGTTCAGTTTGGCTCATAAACCAAACCATAAACTTCAATGGTTTATTCAAAATGGACCACAAACCAAACCATAAGGGAAAACCACTATTTCAATTTTTATTTTTATTTGTTGTTAAATTTGGTCTAAAAAGTTTTTTTTACCACCCTGAATAATTCTCATGTTTTTTTGAGACAAATCATGATGACCGCACTTTTTATTATGAGAAAATCCATGATTCCCATGAAATAAGTGGTAAAAAACCCATTATGTTCATGATTTATTATCACATGAGATATTAATCATTAACAGACCCATTAGAGAGTTATATAGGACTCCAACTAGAAGCATCCATGCATATGTGTGCAATAAGATATCATTCATTCATCATATCATGAAACCCATGGAAATAAAATTGGTTTCATATCTTTTCTGAATGGTATTTCATAACATGATATCAAAATTAGATCAGTTGATACCAAAATTTAAATCACCAAAACAGAGAATTTCATAAATCATTTTAGAAGGTGATTCATAAAACATAACTCTATAAGAGTTATATATTTTTCATTTAAAGATAAAAAATTAATTAAAATGTAAAGGAAAATTTAGAAAACATTTCTTAATATTATCATAAAGAGAATAGGTTATCAGCCACTTTTTAAAATATCATTTTTGAGGAATTAAAAGGAATAATATTACAAAAATAATTTTTAAATGAATTTAAATAGTAGATCCCAAAAAATTCACAAATGTTATCTGTATTAAAAGTGAAGTGTAAAATAAAAGGTGTGATCGGGAAAGGAAAACCCTTTTTAACATTTTAAAAAACATTTATTAAAACACACTTCATAAATTTTTTCAATAAAACCTCATCTTAAAATGGTGTAAGAATAAATATTAAGATCATAATAAATATTACATATTTATATTTACAAATAATGAATGATAACATTGATTGGATGAATGAATCTGGATATTTAGGGGAATTATTCATTAAAAAGAATAGGAATTATTCGTAACAATGTTATACTTTTATGTGAAAGAAATTCATCAAGGAAGAGGATTGGAATTAAAAAAATACTTACTTATAGATAAGGAGAAATATAATGTATCATATAATAAAGTATTATGGTGGAAGAAACCAAACATATAATAAATAAGTTCAAGGAGAAGAACTATAACATAAAGAATAGAGGTTTGAGTTAACAAAACCCCTTACAACATTAGCATATATTAAATCATAATCACATAAAATATAGAGCTTGAGATGGATTTTTAAAACCCTTGAATTTCATGAAATTATAATAAAAACATCCATAGGTCATTTAATACACCACACAATGTAGAATAAGGGGTGAATATGGCATATGTCTCAAAGAAAGAAATGTGATACAAAAAACCATTACCTTAACTCTTAAATTCTACAAAAGTGCATTAACCTATTGTATAATAATAGTAACCATATTAATAACATATTTAATAACATCATTCATATATATTATCCTATATACTCTTAAATTGTAATCATTTATTTTATATTTATTAGTTCGTTATAGTTTATTATTATCATTGGATATTGGTGATTTTGGTTGTTTCAGCCATGCTTTAAAATGTTGATGTTGATTCCCATTATTTGATACCATGATCACAACTAATATATTATTCAAGGTACTAGAATATATTTGTTATAATTATTTATAAATTTCTATTTTCATTCCATGAGAATTTTAGTCACGATTCATGAAGATGGAATCAATGATGAGCATGTTTCAATAGTTTTTGACAAACAAAAGTCAATAAGTTAATAATTAGTTAAATATTAATATAAATTTTCTATAACCTTAATAATGTAATAAATATAATTTTAATTTATTAAATATATTCTTATAATCATCTAAGTATTTTGGTAATGAAAAATAAAATATGTATCTCTATAGAGGTCGTAGTATGCACATAAACAAGAAATATGTTATCATTTTACAAAGAGCGGAAAGGAGGTATAAATTGATTTATCTATTAATAATATTAACAATGTCGTAGATATAAAATTTATTAATTAAATATTATTATTTTACCATCTATTTAAAGTACTAATGAAAAATAAAACATGTCATTCAAACAGGGGTTAGTTCGTATGTAACACGAATGACAAATTCATTTTTCTTTGGAGAAGAGGGGAAAGTAGATAATGATTGTATAATAAATATAATAACACTTCAGTATAATAATTATATTTATTTTATTATTTTTGGATGGTATAATATAATTTGAGTGGGAATAATAAGACTTAAAGAAATAGAAATGAAAAGGGGTAATTTGGGAATTTTTTACCTCACTCCTTGGAATAACTCCTTTTCAAATTTGATTAATTATTTATGGTGTGGACTTTTAATTAATTTGGGGCCTCTAGGAAATTTATAAGAGTTTTTAGGATGGATTTGGGTAAAAAATTTCTAACTATAGGGATTTTAGTGTGAGAAGAAGTTGGGTGGGCAGGGAATCCTTTTATAAGTGAGAGGAGTGTAATTTTTGTAATAAGAAGTGAATTATTCAATTAAAGTGGCTCAAAATTGGAAACTAATGGATTGGGGATGAGTTAAGGTAGATAAACGATTAAAAAAATATTTTTTAGATATGTTTTTAACATGGTTTAGGTCTTTTACCCTATGATTTAACTCTTTTTCTATTTTGGATTTTACTATGGTAACTAATTTTTACCTAAGTAATTTATTTTTAAGCCTAAAAATAAAATAGTCCTTATTACATAATTTTGAAATTGTGATTAAAAATATTAAATACATTTATTGGATAAAATTTATAAAATTGTTAAAAATTAATTCTAAAATAATAAATATATGACGCATTAAACACACTTTAATAGAAAAATATAACTTAACTTCTAAAATATAATATATAGGTTTATAAATTAAAAAATATATTTAAATGAAAAATTTTACTTATAAAATTCATCTTCATTCAAAGAAAGTCTTAAATAATTTAATCTATGGTTATATCCTAATGATGTCATATATGTTACAAAATTTGTTTAAATGGAATTTTATACTATTCACCTAAATAATCAATCATTTAAAAAAATATAAAAAACAACCTAATATAATATTTCCATAATTAATTAAAATTTTAAGTTAATTTTTCAATTTCAAGTTTTAAATTTATTAATTCAACTTTTAAATGGAAACCTAAAATATGATAAAATTTTGTTTTTCCTTAGAAAATGATTTTTAAAATTTTAATTGTTCTTGTTCTTATATCCTATCAATTAATAATTAAATTATTTTTAATATATTAATAATATTAAAAATATAATTTATTATCATTTAACCATGATATATTTTTTCCTTAAAATAAAAAATCATTGTGTAAATAAAAGAAATTTTTTAAAAATATATTTTAAGCATAAAATGAATATATTCTTATAACTTACCTAGTAATAAATATTATATAGATGTTAATTTATTTTATTGTAAATATTATCATTACATTTCATTAAAATCAATCTTTATTCAGTATTACTTAAAAATGCACAAAAAAATTAAATAAAAACTTCTTTGAAAAATATCCCTTTTATATTAAATGATTTTAACCCAAATATATTTAAAATTGATTATTTTTATTGTAATAATTACATTTATAAATATATTTATATTCAAATGTTTCTTTTATTTCTATCATATCATTCTTGGATAATAATATTTTTAATACATATATTTATATACTAAAATTTTTTAATTAACTATTATATTTTTTCATTATTTATTATTTTTAAAACATAATATTTAAATTTCTTTCTAACAATAAAAAACATCATTATACATATTTTATGAATTAATATGAAATGAACATATCTCAAAATGACCATATTTTGAATAAAAATGTTTATAATAGTTGTATTTTAATCATATATATAGACTTATTAAAATAATTCATTCCATTATCACATATTTTTTCACCATTATCATTCCTTATTTAGGATAATGATTTCTATTTTCATTATTTTATTTTTTATTTCAGGTTTAGATCTAATAATAATGATTCTAAAAGGTTAATATATACTAATTTTAAATATATTATTCATATCTATTTGTTGTCACCTTTTAATTTATTCTCTTTTAATGGATGTAATAAATTGTGGTATTTATTACATAGTTTCATGTAATTTTTTTGTAATTATTTATCTTGATAAAATGTATGATGGTTTGATTTAGTTCATTTTTTTTGTGAACAATATATTAAACATTTAATTTATTTAAATGAAAAATTCACAAAAAATCTCATAGTGTATCATTCTCCCCCCTTAAATAAATTGCATCCTCGTAATTGTGTTTATCACTAACTAATGAAAATAGATAAGGATATCTATCAAATTTTTGTGACTCAAGATATAATTTCTAATGATATTTAAATGTTATTATCTTAGGTGATACTATAAATCTCATGTTTCCCTTCATAATAGGAATATATTGAGAATCTAATCATTTGTTCCAAATATGCATCCTTAGTTTTCTATAAGTATTTGAAGTTTATAGAGACATATCTTTCAGAAATTAATTTTTAAAATACAATTTTTAACCAAAAACTAAAAAAAATGTTATAATGATAATATGTTATCAAAATAGTACTTCAAATGAATAATATAAACAAATCGTAAGATGTATTCTCATATGGAACCTTTTTCTTAGTTAATGATACTTTTGGTTCAATATAGTTTTATTTATGTAAGGTTCTCTTTTAATTCTTAACTTAATCCAAAAAATTACTATCCCAAAATTATCATGAACTTTATTAAAATATTTTGAACCTGAAAATTATTAAAATCTATTCTCTCAAAATTCAAATTTCCATTTATAAAAGTGAATATCAATTTATATATACCTTAACTTGTGAATATCTACATTTTAATCTATTTTATCCATGATAAATTCCTATTAGTTTATCTAACATAAATATATTAATATCCCTCATAATATTTTATTAATATTATTTGAATTAACTAAATCATATCCAATGGGAGTGTCAAACCAGTTGTGCATCTAGTCCTCTTTGTTGTGTACTGAGTAAAAATAGAATTAATACCTGGTAATATTTCTCAAGTTTTTTCACCATAAGTTACATCTATTCTAGAGCCTATATAAACTTGTTTGTATCTATATAGGTATTTCATTACTAGTAAACCACATAGTCTCTAATTTACCAAAAATTTATAACTTTATTTTATACTTAGGATTATCCCTTGGTATTTTACTAAAGTTATCTCATATTAATCCTTAAAAATAACTATACTATTACCCAAAAATAACTAAACATTGATCTCATACCAAATGAGGCACCCTAGGCCCACAATACCAGGTCTGCTGTTAAAAAACATAATTTATATTCAATATTTTATACTAAATGAGGTGACTCGAACCAAACTTACATATGTTTCCATAATATAAGAATTATATCTCAAAAATGATCACACATTACAAAGAACATCAGGTTTAATGAATTTGAGGATCATTAAAAAATAAACTTATTTTACAATACTAGTAGACATTTATCCACAATCAAATTGAACTAGACCCACTTCTAGAGTTCTTATAAGTTACACATATCTTCATAACTTTGGGAATGGAAACATAATAAAGGGGTAAACTCAAATTATTAGTAAGGGAAAGACTCATAAACAGGCCATCAATGGTCACATCATTAGAATAGTGGAAAACATGATCATGGGAGAAATATATTATTAAAAGGAATATATAATAATAAGTGTTTCTAATAAGTCATGATAGAAGACATGTGATCTCAAATTAAAAAATATATGTTATGGAATAAGAGTGTGATATAATAAACATGATCCATGGATCATAATCATAGTAATATGATATAAAAATGTGTAATTTAAATGAAACATAGCATAACAAAGAACTATGGAGCAAACATATGCATATAGAATAATTATATTATGAGAAAACCCATGATTACCATGCTTATTTTGTAAGATAACCATGATCTGGGACTTTTTTATAAAACTCGTGATTCCCAAGCATTAAGTTGTGAACAAACCTATGATATCTACACTTTATTATTTTATGAGATATAAATCCTTAAAAATTAATTATATGGTGATATAGGACCCCAACCCATCAATATACTCATATAGGTGTGCCATAAAATATTATTCATTCATCATATACAGAAAATACATAGAAATTAAATTTTCTTCCTATTATTTCAAAGTGGTATCATATAACATGATATCAAAAGAATATCAGTGGATAAAAAATTATAATCACCCAAAAAACTAATTTAATAAAGGTATTTATAAATTCATTCATAAAAAATTACTTCATAGGAGTTAGATATTTTGGATTTATAGAGAAAAATTGAAGGGAAACATAAAAGATAATTTAGAAAAAAAATTATCAATATTGTTTTAAAGAGAAGAGGTTTTGAGCCACATTTTAAAATTTAATTTTTGAGGAATTATATTGAAGATAATTTAAATAAATTATTTGGAAATAAATTTTAATAAATAATCCTTTAAAATTAATAAATTTTTTCCTGATGAAATTTTTATTGGATGATAAAATTTATGATTGGGAAAGAAAAAACATTTTCAACATTTTATAAATACATTTATTTAATCCCAAATCATGATTTTTTTTTAAAAAAACTTCATCTTAAAAATGGGTAAAGATAAATATGAATATCAAAAGAAATAACACATATTAACATTTCAAAATAAAGAAGGATAATTTTGTTAGGGATAATAAATATGGATATATATGGAAAAGCAGTCAATAAAAATCATGGTAATTGTTCTTACCAATATTATAATTTTATGATAAATACATTATTCAATAATAAGAAATGGAATTAATATTTTTAATTTATCTTTAGAGATAGAGAAAGTATCATATAATAAAATATAATAGTGAAAAGAACCAAACATAGTGGACATAATTTCAAGGTGAAACATTATAACTCAAATAAATGAGGTTTGAGTTAATAATGTCCCTTACAACATTGGTACCTATAGAACTAAAATCCCATGAAAAATAGAATATGATATAGGTTTTTAAATCAATTTAGTTTCAAGAAATTATGATAAAAAACTTCATAGGGTAGTACACACAACACACAATATAAAAAACATGTTGAGTATGGAATATGTCTCAATGAAATAAAAGTGAGACGAGAAACCCATACCTAAACACTCAAATTCCATGAAAGTGATTTAACCACATGTATAGTAAACAAAATCATATAAATAACCTTTTGAAAAAAACATATTAATGTATATTTCCATGTACATTATTCATTTATAATCATTTATTTTACATTTAATATTTAGTTGTACTTTATTTTTATCATCAGATGTTAGCAATTTTTAATGTTTTGTGCGTGAATTAAAATATTGATATTGATTCCCATAATTTGATACTAATTTTATCATTAACATATTATACAGGCTACTAGAATATATTTCTTATAATTATTTATAAATTTTTATTACATTCAATATTAATTTTAGTCATGATTCATGAAAATGAAATCGGTGACGAGCATGTTTCGGTGATTTTTAATGAAAAAAAGTTGGTATGTTAATCATGAGTTAAATATTAATATAACATTTAAAAAATAATTAAAATTTAATAAAATTAATTTTAATCCATCAAATATATTATTTTAATCATCTATGTAGGGTGGTAATGAAAAATAAAATGCATCACTCCATAGAGGTGGTAGTCTGCACGTACACACGAACAACATTTTCATTTTACATAGAACGGAAATAATGTATACATTGATTTATCTTTAAATAATAATAATAATGTTATAAATATAATATTTATTTATAAAATATATTTTTTAAACCTTCCATGTAATGTGGTGATGAAAAATAAAACATGTCATTCATGGAGGTGGTGGTATGCATGTAACATGAAGGAATGATTTATTTTTCTATAGAGAATGAAGGAAGTTATATAATGATTATAGAATAAATATAATAACACTCAAATATAATAATTATACAAATTTTATTATTTTAGCATGATATAATATACTTTGAGGTTGAATAATAATACTTAAATATATATAACTGAAAATGAGTAATTTTCAAATTTTTAACCATACACCTTGGAATAACTCCTTTGAAAATTGTAAAAGAAATTAAGGGTGGTATTGTGATTATATAGAGACTTATAGGATGTTTTTTGGAGTTTATTTGAGGTATTTGGGTAGATTTTGGTTGAAATATATGGCTTGTGGTGTGAGGATAATTGGGGGTGAATTTCTAATTTTATAAGTGAGATGTCTGGAGTTTTTATAATATGAGGTGAACTATTCAAGGAAAGTGGCTTAAAATGTGGAAAATAATTGAGTGGTTATAAGTTAAGGTAGAAAAATTATTTACAAACTCATTCAGATGCATGTTTTTTTGATGTTTTAGGTCTGTTACCCATTGATTTATCTATTTTACCATTTTGTATTTTACCATGGAACTAATTTTTAACTAATTTATTTTTATTCCTAAAAATAAAATGGTACTTATTAAATAATTTTTACATTATGATTCTAAATAATAAATACATTTGTTATATAAAATTTATAAATTTTATAAAAATTAATTCTAAAATAATAAATGTATGACACCTTAAACACACTTTTATAGAAAAATATAACTTAAGTTCTTAAATGTAAGATATAGGTTTGTAAATTAGACATAATATTTTCAAATGTGTAATTTTAATTCTAAAATACATATATGGTAAAGTTAATAGTTTTCATAAATTTTTAATTCATGTTTATATCTTAATGATGTCATAGAAGTCACTGTATTTTTAAAAATGATATTTTTTATTATTCATCTAAAAAATATTTTTTTAGAAAAATATTAAAAAAATCCAAAGATAATATTTTAATTTTAAATAAAAATAATAAGTTCATTTTTAAAAATTAAAATTATAAAATTTAATAATTCAAATTTTTAATGAAAACATAAAATATAATGAAAACCTTTTTTATCTGAAAATGTATTCTTAAAATATTAGATATATTTTTTCACATTTTATATCAATCAATAATTCAATTATTTTTTACCTATTATTAATTTTAACAATATATGTAAACAAAATTTAACCAAAATACATTTATTTTCTTAAAACTAAAAAAACAAAGTCCATAAAAAAGTAATTTTTATTAAAATGTGTTTTTAAGCATAAAATAAACTTATTCTTATAACTTTCCTAGTAATAAGTATTGGATATATATTAATTTATTTTATTGTAAATATTATCAATATATTTAATTAAAATCATTCTATATTCAATAGTAATTAAAAATACACAAAACTTCTAAAAATAGTTCATTAAAAAATAACCTTGTTATATTTAATTATTTTTATCCAAATACAATTAAAATTAATTATTTATATTATAATGTTTTAATTTTATCAATATATTTATATTAAAATATTTCTTTGAATATTATCATTTCATTATTTGAGAATTATAATTTTAACACATTTTTTATAATTAAATAATTTAATTAACTATTTTATTATTGTTTCATTATATGTTATTTCTAAAACTTAATATTTTAATTTTTACAAATAATATAAAACATAAATATACCTATTGAATACATGTATATCCAATTACCATGTTTCTAATGATCATATTTATAATAGTTAGATTTCAATCATATATATAGACATATTGAAATCATTCATTCCATTATCACTTATTAAATCACCCTTTTCATTCTTTATTTAGGATAATGATTTCTCCTTTAACACTTTTCTTTCTCATTACAAGTTTAGTTCTACTAATAGTGACTCTCAAGGATGAATATGTTCTATGGGATATCATGTTTTTAAATATATTGTTCATTTCAATTTATTTACCCTTTTAATTTATGTACTTCTAATGGATATAATCAACCATGATATATAATAAATGGTTTGATGTGATTTTTTTGTAATGTATTATCTCAATAATAATTATTTAGTTTTAATTTAGTTTGGTGTTTCATGTGAATCAATCTATTAAACATAGTATTTATTTCAAGGAAAATTAACACAAAATCTTGGGGTATTTCAATTTATAGGAGAAATACTTGAGAGGCTTATCAAGGATGAGAATCATTATAGTGGGGGGTTTAAATTTCCAACACCATAACTTATTAATAAAATTAGTGGATAGTTTAACTCCAGTAGATTTGGTGAGAGGGTGAATTTGAAAATTTGGATTTAGATTGTAACAACCCCGACCCCAATAGCCTAGAGTCTGTAGTTATTTTATTACAATGTAAGAGATACAAGAGATCACATCACCAAGTATCAATAAATTTAGTAATATTGAGGAACTATATACATACATGTTTCCCTTATTACATTGGTAATTATGTATATTACGTAACAAAATAAAATAAATCACTTCCTTGACACTTATACAAAGTTTTAATCTTCATAGCATGGGGAAGGAAAACAAATAAAATGGTAAGATCAAATTCTCAATAAGGGTTACATGCAGTATAAATATGAATCAATGATAATTGAAGCATAATAAATAATACATAATCAATATTTCAAGGGAAATAATTTAAAAACACATGTCGTTTAATCAATAAATTGAGAATGAAAATGCATATATAGATTTAATTTATAGTGAAAATATCATGGATAAGAATAACTAATTGTTAAATGAATGAAATGATAAATTATTGTAATACATTTATCTATAACATGAACCATTATTCCATTAAGAAATTTTAATTATATGGGTAAAAACATGACTAATTCTTCTTGGAAACAAACACAAATGGTTTGTCACCAACTGTTCTATCTCATGATATATGTCGATGCATCAAGGGGATATATAATGTCGAGACCCACCCGTAACTATAAGTCCAAATGAAAATTAATACATATATTTAATTCATGAACAATATTACTTATAAAAATATCTTTATTGAGTAGAGGATACAGATTTATCAATATTTCCTCAGTTAAAACAACATTAAAAGAAAACATCGTATGTAAAAATGGTATACGACTGAGATAATAATCATATCCATGATACAAAAAATATTTATATTTAATGAAATATAATTTCACATGAAAAAAAATATCAAATGGTTAGTAGATAAACCCTATAAAAATGATTAGGTCCACAATACCAAGCAAGTCTCACTGAAATGGAGATTGAGATGAAGTCCCTAACCTTATGTCTGAAATCATTTTAAACTTAAAATTAATGTCTTGAATAATCAAATTAGATTAATTAATTACTTAATTAAGAACATTTTATACAATTATTTTATTTATTATTATTTTATTTAGTTCATTTATGGCCTTTTTTATGAGTTATAAGATTCAATTTCATCATTCTAGGAGTGTTCATTTTCTTGGTTTTCATGATTGGTTCTGTTGTATACAAGTATGGAAGTTCATGTAAAAAGAGAATAATTCTCCAGAATTAAAATTATATTTAAATAATGAAATTACATAAGATTAAATGAACTTATATATCAATTTTTTATATGGTATGATAATGATTATTTAGATAAAATATTAATGAAAATGATTAGTTTTTCTGGGCGGGTTTTAGGACAATCACGAACTTATATCAATTTTTTAACATCATTTTTATATTTTAGTTCCAGAACATTATGTAAATTATAATATGTATAATAAAATCTTATTTAACCATAATAACGGTTTTATTACCATCCTTGAAGTCAGTAATGTAAAATTAAATTGTATCGTCCACGATGGTGGTAAATCAACACATCACGGATGATGTTTTCATTTTTAGAATAAAAGTGAGAGGAGAAGGGGTTTGATGATGGATATTATGTCAACATAATAAAATTATATAATATATAATATACTGTATTTATCATTAATTTTTGGATATATGGGGTAAGGATAGGATAATAATAGAAAAGAAATTAAAATAAATTAAAAAAAGAATGAAAGAGGATTTTACCTCTTGTACAGCGTCTCCTTGAGAACCACCTTAAGGAACTTGGGATTGTTCTTTTGGTAAGACCATCAAGACTTGGACTTGTTTAAGATTATTTAGAGATTAATTGGGTATAATATTATAAATATACAAGTCTAATAAGATGTGATTATAAGGGGTGGTGAGGGTGGTATTTATTGTGGATGAGAGGGGTGTTTTTTGATTATTTTATTCATTTGTTAATTATTTTGGCTCAAGACTATAAATATTGTTGATTATTGTGACTAATTATATTTAATAGAAAATTTTAGTTCGAACTAATGGTTTCTTACATCATACATGACTCAAAAATTCATGTATTTGTCTTAAGGTTTTAAATATTGTAAATTATTGTATTTCGCTATTCACCAAAAATTCAACTATTTCGTAAAAATACCAAAAAAATCACTCTAACAATTTTTTGATGTTTATATTTCATAAATTGATTCTATTTTATGAAAAAAAATTCTGAATATGAGAAATTTAATTTTCAATTAAAATCACCATTTATTCAAAAAAAATACTGATTTAAAAATTTTAACTAATTTTATGACACATTTAAAAAAAATTAAGGTCTCGTAAAATTATATTATAATTATAAAACAAAACATTTTAACTTATGAATCTATTTTATGGAAATCAATTATCTTTTAAAGCATTATATTAATTATAAAATTGTAAATAAACATTTATGCGTCAAAAAAATACTAACAGTTAATTTATAATTTTTAAAACACTTATTTACTTATTCCATGATATAAATATATCATATTTTAATTTATGAGGTGCATAAATTTTATTTATAATTTCATAGGTGAGGTTATTATTATAATGGCCACATTACTATTCCTAGTGGTCACATTACAATTCCAATGATCATAGTATATCATAGTTCATTTTAGTTTAGTGTTGTGTGCAAGGTAAGTTATTGAATAAATTGAATTTATTTAAGAAGATACATACCATAAATCTTGGGGTGTTACATTCTTCACTCCTTTATAATTTATTTCCTCAAAAATTTTGATGAATATTTCCTTCTAAATAGGTGAGGGTGGTTCTTATTTATAACATCCCCAGGTTCTCATGTTGCTTCTTCCATTTTATGGCTTCTTTAAATAACTTTTATCGTTCAAGTTGTTTGTTTACTCAATACTTTCTCTATTATGTCAAGAATCATGATAGTATCTTACTAGTAAGAAAAATCAGGTTCCAGATATATTTATTCATAGGTGAGTACATGTGTTGGGTCTATCATGTACTTCATTAACAATGATATATGGAACACATCATGAACTTTGGAGAGACTTAGCAGCATTGCTAATTAGTAATCTATATATCTAATTATTTCTAAAATTTAAAATTTTTAGATATACTAGGGGATTAATTTCCTTTTCTTATTAAACATTATCACACCCTTCTATGGAGATACTTTCAAAAATACATGATCACCCACTTAAAATTCCAAATCCTTTCTCTGGTCGTCAGTATAACTCTTTTTACTACTTTGAGCTGTTTAATATGGGCTTGAATAGTCTTTACCTTTTTCATTGTCTCGTCAATAAGTTATGGGCCCATAATTTTCCTCTCACCAACTTCATCCCAACAAGTTGGAGTATGAAATCTCTTGCAATATAATTCTTCATATGGATCCATTTGAATATTAGAATGGAAACTATTATTATAGGAAAATTCTACCAAAGGTAATTACTAATCCCACATACCTTGAAAGTCAAGTGATAATTATATTAACATGTATTATAATGTTTGAAAATTCCTTTTATATTTTCTGTCAATTTGATGGTGAAAGGAAGTACTCAAATGAATCTAATTATCCAAATCTGTTTGAAGACACTTCTATAATTTTGATATAAAATGGGGATCTCGATCATACATAATCAATAGGGGTGCACCATGAAGTCTTACATATTCATTAATATAGAGTCTTTCTAGAAAATCAAGAGGTGAATATTCTCTTATATCAAGAAAAATTACTAATTTTTTAAGTCATTAAACAATAACTCATATCATATCATTCTTGACACATAGTCAGTAATTTCCCACTTCGTATTATCCCAACAATAATTTTCCTTTAGATCTATATACATCTTGGTACTACCATGGTGTATAGAGAAATTTGAGTTATGATAATCTCCAAATATTTCTCTTTTTTATCTAATGTATTGATAGAATACATAACCTCTTTCCAAATTTTATAATTCCAGCCTCATACATGAAGTCTTCCAATCTCCCATCCTTAACAGCATTAGTTTTTTTGGGAAATTATCATCATTAGATTAAGATATTTTTATCTTATTTAGTAAATATGGTTTAGTAATAATTTGAAAAAGGAGTGATGTTTCCCTATCTTTAACAATTTCCATATCTATATTTTCTAAATCCATGAATATTGGATCTTTCTCAATCCTCATTTGGGTCAGAAATCCATGGTCTTTCCTAATTAATGTATCTTCTGCCTTATTTTCTTTTCCTAGGTGGTAGTGTACTGAGAATTCATAATCATTGAGTGTCTCATGCCATCATTTTTTCCTCATGTTGACTTATTTATGTGTAAATATGTACTTCAAACTCTTATGATCTGTAAATATCTCGCATCTTTTACCATAGAGATAGTGTATCTATATATTTAGAGCAAAGATTATGGTTTCTAACTCAAGATCATGAGATGGATAATTTTCTTCATGATTCTTAAACTACCTTGATGAAAATATAATAACTTTATCATTTTTCATAAGGACACAATGCAGTCCTTTCATCTATGAATTATTGTTTATCACAATCCCATCATTTACTGATAGTAGAGACAAAATCGGAGCATTGAATAATCTTCTATTCAATTCTTCAAAATATAATTCATATTCTTTTTCCCATGTGAACTTAACCCCTTTATGTGTGAGCTTAGTTAATGGGTTATCCGATCAAGAAAAATTCTGAAAAAAATGTCGATGGTAGTCTAATAAACCAATAAAAATGCATACCTCAGTTATGTTTGTTGTTGTAGTCCATTCTTGGATTGTCTTTATCTTTATAGGATCAAAAAAGATTCTATCCTTAGTGAAAATATGGCCAAGAAAATAAAATTTTTGAAGCCAGAATTAACACTTTATAAATTTACCATATAACTCCTTCCAACTGAGAGTCCCAATAATAATCTGCAAGTTATTCTCATGGTATTCATATCTTTTTTAATATACTAGAATATCATCATTGAATAAGAAAAAAAACATTAACATATTTCATGAATATTATATTCATCTGATCCATTAAAATAGAGGATGCATTAGTCAATCCAAATGACATTATTATAAACTCGTAATTTTTATACATCATACGAAAAGTTGTCTTTGAAATATCATCCTTCTTTACTTGCAATTGATGATATCATAACAAAGTTCAATCTTTGAAAAATATTGAGCTTTGTGAAGTTGATCAAATAAATCATCAATGTGTGGTAATTTATACTTGTTCTTTATTGTAATAACAATGATTTCTCTATAGTAAATGAATGACCTCAATGATCCATATTTCTAATTAACAAAGTGAATAGGGGCTCCCCAGGGAGAAACACTAAGGGTAAGAAATAACTTATTACTCAACTCCTCTAGTTGTTTCTCCAGATCCACTAATTCCATAGTGTCCATTCTATAAGGATTCTTTTATATTTATATTAAATTAGGGATTAAATCAATGGTAAACTCAACTTCATGCTCTAGGGGGTCCATGTAATACCTTAGGAAATACATCCATGTATTCCTATAAAATTGTTATATCCTCAATTTGAAGATTACATTACTCATCCCTAGATGTTGTTTTCTCTTCCTCTCTAATAATTTCATTCATTAGAGCTATTAGGGGTGGATCTAGATAAGAATCAAATGATTAATTTTATACTCTAAAGATAATGGATTCAATATCTTCCTCTCGAAACATAATTTCCTTCTTCTTATAATAAATTTTCAGATCATATTTTAAACTAAATTCCATACTGAGGATTATATAAAATTCAACCATAGTTATGATGATAATTTCAACAACTAAATTTCATTTATATGTCATAAATGGGACTAATCGACACATTTTTTTTCAATGAGACTTCACTTAGTATTTTTTACTAAAAACTCCATTATTAAATCAAAATGGAAATATATTATTTTTTGGAAAATTGGGTAGATATGAAAGAGTGAGATGATACAGAATAAAATAAATCTTTGGATAAATTTGAATATATGATTAATGTACCTCCTACCACATTTTGGGCACTTCTAATTCAGGTGTGGTGATCATATAAGCTTGGTCATATCCCCTTCACCACTTCTATAGTATATTCCCTTAACAATTGGGAAACTTATTTGAATAATTACACATTTCATTATAGTTATATCATTAAACATCATTGATTTGTTTCTTCCCCTTGCAATCATTATCTTGATGACCCTTTTCTATACACTTAAAACAAACCCCCATTCCTTTCATACATTTCACAAGATGATTATTTCCACAATTTTTATATAATAGGAATTACTTAATTCTAATATTCTTATTTGATTATTTACCTTTATCATTGTTCTTATAAGACCTATTCTTATCTTGATTTCCCTTGAACATATAATATCTAATGAATTCTTTCTCTTTTTTGATGTCACTTAACATTATTTCATTATCTGATGAAAATGTTTGAGAATTTAGTACCCTTCAGAGACTTGGATTAATAACTTTACAGAAATGATCAATCTTTTTTTGAATAATGTATGTAATTAGTATAATTCCTATTTATTCTTATGAATGTGGATTCGTACACTACAATACACTCTTTTTCATTTTTCTTTAGGTTAATTAATTTTCTCTTTATTTCATTTCATTGATCTCAAGGGAAATATTTTTCAAATAATGTTTCTTTAAATTATTTCCATTCCATGTATTCAATTTCTTCTTCCTCCTTAGTATCCGAGATCAATAGCCACCATTTATTAGTATCTCCCTCGATACAATATACTTATGGTATAACATTTTCATTTTTATTGCATCCCAATGCCATAAATTTCTTCTTAAGGGACTTGATCCACTTCTCAGCTACAACCAGATTAGTAGTCCCACTAAAATATGGGGGATTATACTTCATGAAATGATCCAACATAGGTTTAGTATGTTTATTCATCATAAATTGAGTAATTTTTTCTAATATGGTCATGATTTTCTCTGCTCCAACACTAACTATGTAGACTTGTTCGGTGGGGTAATCACTATATTGTCTACAGGTATTGATTCCATTTCTTCCATTAGGTGTCATCACTAAATAATGGAAAACGTTATGTTATCTAATTAACATCATGAGTATTAAGACAAAAATTCACTATTATAAGGAATTATTATAATTATCATATTTATTTAATATGTAGTTCATAAGGTTTCTATTAAACCCACTCGGATACCAACTATAACTACCCTAAACCCAGTAATCCAAAGTTAATGGTAATTTTTTGCAATGGAATAGATACAAGAGATCAGATAACCTATTATCAATCAGTTTATTAGTCTGGAAGAACTATATACATACATGATTCCCTTATTACATTGGTAATTATACATAGAACATAACAAAAGAAAATAAACTTCTTCCAGGACACTTATTCAAAATCTCCATCTTCTTAACCTAGAGAAGGAAAAAAATAAAAGGGTGAACTCAAATGCTCGATGAGGGTTACATTTAAAAAAATGTGAATAAATTATAATTGAATCATAATCAATATGTTAAGGAAAATAACTGAAAAACACATGTCATTTAATCAATAAACTAAGAATGAAAATAAATTCTTATATTTTGTCATAGTGAAAATCTCATTGATAGGAATAAAGTAATATTGAATGAAGGAAATGATTAATTATTGTACATCATGTATCTAGAACATGAACCATTATACCATCAATATGGTTTAATTATATGGGTAAAAACCCATCTGATTCTACTTGCAAACAAACATGAAAGGTTTATCGCCAACTATTTTGTCTCATTAAAACTATTGATGCATCAAGGTGACATATAATGTCAGGCCCCACCCATCACTAAAATTACACAGAATTATTCATAATAGATTTAATTAATTAACAATATGACTTATCAAAATATCTGTATTGATTAGAGGATACGTATTTATCAATATTTTCCCAGTTAAAACAACATTCAAAGAAAACACCATATATAAAAATAGTATACGGCTTAGACAATAATCATATCTATTATGCAAGAAACATGGATATTTAATGAAATATAATTTAAAATGTAAAATTATCTCAAAATATTAGTATATTAACCATATAAAAATGATTAGGTGTATAATACCAAGTAAGACTCAATGAAATGGAGACTGAGACAAAGTCCCTTACCTTATGTCTAAAAGTGTTCTGCACTCTTATTTAATGTCCTGAATAAAAAATGTATATTAATTAATAACTTAATTAAGAAAATTTTATACATTTATCTTATTTACTATAATTTTATTAAGGTCATGTATGACTTTTTTTATTAGTTATAAGATTAAATTTTATCATTTTGGGAGTGTTTGTTTTTTGGTTTTCATGATTAGTTTGATTGTATACAAGTATGGAAGTTCATATAAAATGGTAATAATTATCCAAAATTGAAATTATATTTCATTAATGAACTTAAATAATTTTAAATTATCTTATAAATAATTTGGTTATATGCTATGAGAATGATTCATTAGATAAAACGTTAACAAAAAATGATTAGATTATTTTGGCAGTTCTTACGAGCATCATAAACTTATATCATTTTATTTAATATTTGGTTTATATATTGGTTCTAGAACATTATATAAATTCTAAAATGTATAATAAAATATTATTTAACCATAATAATGATTTTATTACCATATTTGAAGGTGGTAATAAAAAAGTAAAATGCATCATTCATGATGGCCTAAATCGACACATAATGAATTATGTTTTCATTTTTAGAATAAAATGGATATGAGAAGGGGTTAGATGATAGATATTCCATTAATAAAATTATATTATATTATATATAATATAATTGAGTTATCGTTCATGTTTGTATATAGGAGGTAAGTAGAGTATAAGAAAAGAAAATAAATTAAACGAAATAAAAAAAGAGAATGAAAAAGGATTTCACCTCCTGTATAGCGTCTCCTTAATGACCTCATTAAGGCCCTTGGGATTGGTTATTTTGGTGTGACCAGAAAGACAAGGACATGGGTAAGAGGATTTAGAGATTAATTGGGTAGAATATTATTAAACTTCAATTCTTAGATGTTATGAGGATAAGAGGTGGTGAGGGTGGTATTTTTAGTGGAGGAGAGGGGTGTTTTTTGATTATTTTATTCATTTGTTTATTATTTTGGATCAAGACTATCAATAGTATTGATTGCAATGAATAAGTACAGTAACTAGAGCATGTTATTTATAACTAATGGTTGATTACATCATCCATTACTCAAAAATTCATGTATTTTTATTAAAATGCTAAATACCATAAATTATCACATTTCACTATTAACCAGAAATTCAACTATTTCAGAAAAATCCCAAAAATTCACTCTAATTTTTTTAATATGTAGATTTAAAATACGGACTATGTTTTATAAAAATTATTTTATAAATATGAAAATTTTAATTTTTAATTAAAATCGTCATTTATTTGAAAAATACAGATTTAAAAAATATAATGGATTTTATGACACTTTGAAAAATTAATTAAGATCTCATAAAATTATATTATAATTATAAAAAAACAAAATATTAATTTATAAATCTATTTTATGAAAATAAATTTTCTTTTAAATCCTTATATTAATTATAAAATAAATAATAAAAAATTATACATCACAAAAATTCCAACACTAAATTTATCATTTTTAAAACATTTATTTACTTATTCCATGATATAAATATATCATATTTTCATTTATGAGATGCCTAAATTTTATTGATAATTTCATAGGTGAGCTTATTATTTTAATGGACACATTACTATTCCTAACTGTCACATTACTATTCCAACGGTCATAGTATATAACTGTTCATTTAAGTTTAGTGTTGTGTGCAACATAAGTTATCAAATAAATTGAATTTATTTAACAATATACGCACCATAAATAGAGAGGTTTTATATGTATCACATGAGGGGTATTTTATAAATGTTTATAATGATTAAATAGATGTTTCAAATTCTATAATATGAGTGTAAAATTCCCAGGATTGGTATTCAGGTGTTTAGTAATTAAAAATATATGGGAGTTGGTTGTCAATAGCCACTAGGAACCTAGAAACTGCCACTAAGAAGTGGGTGGAGTCTCCAGTAGGGGTGATTTACTTTTTTATCCACCGAACACTTTCTGTAATTCCATCAGGTCTCTGATGGTCTATAGGGTGGCTAATGGAGGGCCACCAATTACCCAGTGGACCCAAGACCCCTTTTAGAAATTTAGGGAAAAGGGGAACTTCCCCATTTTCCAAAAAGTCCCCCACTCAAAGGTGTTTCCTTACCTAATTATGGTAGAGGGGTGCAACCCTTTTTGTTTCTATTTATTTTCCATTGTTATCCCAATATTATAGGTAGTTTGAGTATTTTTGTCATAAATATTAAAGTCAATACCTTATTCTTTTCATTCTTTGGTATTATTCCTCTTCTCCTCTAACTTTAGTGTGGTATCCAAGGTATTTGAGATACAATTCCATTGTATTATAGTGAAATCACTTTGTAATGATGGGGTTTTCATGTGTAGTTCATAGAGTAGGATCAAGAAGGCTTATTTATCACTATAAAATTCCATTTTGATTAGGGATTTTGATGAATTTTTCTGAAATTGATGATCAATTTGGAGTTGTAAATTGGGGATTTTTTATATCATAAGCATAAGTATTTATTGGGAATTAACCCCACCTCATTACTCATGGTTTCAACATAGTGTCACCACTTTGTTAGTTTTACATCAGTTATGATAACTATTGAATTTTTATATAAATGTTTTTATGATTAAATTAAAGGGATTTTTGATGAGGTGGGTGATATTGGATTTTAAGATAGCCAGTGTAAGATTGGGATTATTAAATATATGTGTGATTGAGGTAAGTGTCCTATATTCATTCAGGATATTGATTTCTTGGCTAGTGTGGAATTTCAAGCTGGATTATCATGCTTGTGTTCTATTATTATTATATTGAGTGTGATTTTTTAAAATTGTATCACTCTATAAATTGGATTATCTCATGTTGACTAGATAGTCAACATGGATCACAGAGCTTGTTAAAAGGTTCCTTAGTGTTCCTTAGATAAACGAATATCATTAACCCATAATATATATTTATTAGTGGTGTGAGTTATTATTTGAATCATTTTTATCTAAATAGATTTTTTTAACCTTTTATATGGTATTTAAAAAGGAATATTAAATTTAAATGGGAATTTCAAAACAATGGGTGATCCTAATAGATTAATTTTGAAAACTGTTTTCAAATGAAAGAATGTTTTATTTCTAAAAGAATATTTTTTATTGGGATATTGTCCAAGTCCCTTATGTGGATAAATATATAAGGTGATGTATTCTTAAATGATTTTATAACAAATGTTTTAGTTGTATTCAAGTAGGATGTAAAGAGGGTGTGTTTTGATAAATGGTTTGTTTCAATTGACTACATGTAGGTGATTCCATGTTTTTTAAAGAATGTGTAATTGTGTGATCCCTATTGATTTATGGTTTCCTTACATGTTATTATTTGTTCCATAATGATTCATGATATAATAGGAAACAAATATTAAATTTTCCTTTAATTGATGGATGGGATTGATTATATAGATATATCTAGAGGGTTCCTTATTAGTGGATATCCATAGGGACCTAGGGATATAATTTAGTATGAGATCAAGTCTATGTCCCTTAGAAACCTCCAATTCTTGGATTAAATCATGGGTTTTAGTGATATGTTCATTAATTTTTCACACATGTTTCATGATTAGGTCATGGGACGACATTTGAGCCATATAGGATTACATTAAATTAATAGAGTAGTGGGTGACACCATTCACCATAAACTTTCATTAAGGGATTAAATTTCATAATGAGTAGTTATTCTCCTTAGTTATTTTAGGAGTTCCCTCTTGTTTTAACTTAGATATTGAGGTTGGTTATAGTTCTTAATGAGGTATAACCACAATTTTGTGCTTGAATTTTGAAATATAAGGAAAAAATCCATCTTTCGTGTTATTAATCATGAGAAGTGTAGGACCCCTCCTTAGTGATATTGGATATGAGGAGAGTGAGTTCTTATTAGTTAGTTGGATTATTTCCAATATGAGATACAATGATAGTGAATGTAATATATGAGGAATAAATATTTCAAAATAAACATTTTAACTTGGATATGACCATGTCAGATGTAATTTTGAGTATGGTCATAATTTTTGACTTGATCTCATAGTGTATGATTAATTTTATACAATTTTTTATACACTAATTTTATTTCATATTTTATTTTTATACTTGTACTATTTATTCTCTTCTATATGGCTATTTGTACATTAAGAAATAATAAAAGAGGCTCTAGGTGAGATGGTGTCATATTTTTTAAAGGAGTTTTCAAGTGTATGTAATAAAGCAACCTTCATTCTCTAAGGTCACACCTAGGTAATACCATGGTCATGGAACACACTTGTTGATGACTTTTTATATATGGAATTTATACCCTATGATGACTTCTGATATATGGGACAAATTATTAGGTGATCTATGGGTAATCTGGTAGATAGCTTCAGTCGGGACCAATGAGATGATATTGGGTAGGGTGACAGATGGGTTGTTATATCATGATGTTAGGATCTATTCTTTGTTTTTCTAATTTTCATTATGATGGGATTGTATTTTAGTTTATATTTATTATTGGTACATTTTTAAATTACCAATTTATTTTTCATTTTTGATTGATGGTTTTTATTTATGGATGATCCCTATTTGAATTCATATTGTTTTATTTATTAATACCACTACTATTTTATGTGATATTTTGGGTTTTATTACATTAAGGGAAATGAGATGGATGATGGTTCAGGTGGGGATTTGATGAGAAATTTCTTTTGGATATGGTAATACCTCCTTATGGTAGCATCTAATGAGATGAGAATGATTGTTTGGTATACCTTATTGGGGTAAGAGGGTATAGAATTCATCAATTTCATTAAAGTTTGAATTTCCTGAGTTATGGAGTCTTGTATGAGTATTATATGTGTGTGTTTGTTATATATGATGGAATATAGGTAATTCATTACATATGGATTCATGATTTATGTTTTTTTTGAATGGATTGAGTTCACCCACCAAAGAAATTCACATGCATCCACTTGATCAAAAATACTCTATGAGTCTATGAGAGTATGGGAATTCAACTATGTTGTTGAACTAACCCCTAATTGTATACACTAAATGGGTTTCAAGGTACATATTTAGTCCCTAATGTTTTCATTTTAGGCATAGTAATTATCTTAAATCTGGTTCCATTGATTGAGATGAGAAGTGTATTGAATTTTGATGATTCAATGGGATTTGACTAGTGAGTTAGGTCAAAAACTGTTGTATTTATTATCATTTATACTTCATTTATATTGACCAAGGGTATAACCTTCTATTGTTTAAATTTTTTATATGTTTCATCATATAGACTATTTTACTTTATTAATGGATTATAGGATACCCTTTTAGTGCCCTATTTTATGTTTACAGGTTTTGGATATTTGTGTTATATGAACAAGTCATGCTAAATTTTTGATAGATTTGAGCATGAACCTTACAAGTTATATTTAAAGACATAATTTGATGATAAATTATTCAATTCCTCGCAATTAATTAGAATCCTATTTTGTATGGGGTTTTTCTCTTGATTTCCAATGACTTTCTAACTTGGGTATCATTTGGGTGTCTCAAGATGGGATGTTTATGGTGGACAAAATAGAGAAACACTAAAATAGAAAATGGTTCATGATCATGTAGTGGGGGTATGAGGTTGTGAGATTTAATTAGTGGTGGCTTGGATTTGGCATACATGGGAGTTAATATCAATGTAATAGGGATTCAAAATATGGCTAGGTTTAGTTGGCAGTGGACGTAGTTAGGCTAGACAGCCATGGAGGTCAACTGAAGGAGGTCTGGTGGTGGATTGAGTTGGAGGGAACATAGCATGATCATGATTTGGAATCCATGTGAGGAGTAGTGGAAACTTGTGATTTATAATGGCCCACTATGTGAGATGTGTGGTAATTAATAATGTAGAGGAGGCAACCCTTAATTTGGGAGGGTTAATATTTGTGCGTAGTGCAATGTGGAAGGGTACGAGTGGATGTTCTTAGTTTTATTAAAAATTAAATTTATTTATAAAATATTAATATGATTAAAATTATATAATGATATATAAGTGAAAATTTAAATATAGGTATATAAAAATAAATAAATATACATTGTAACATGTATATTTGATAAATGTGAAAATTGGTTGTATTATTATATTTACATGGAATAATGATAATAATAATAATAGTATTATTATTATTATTATATGTGTATGTGTGTGTGCATACATAACTGTATATCAATAATAAAAAATACATGATTTCACCTGGGCATCCAATCTTGACACATGAATAGTTAACATCAATCAATTTTTCACATAGATCATAATGGTGATAATTTCAGGGATGTTTGGGTTCATTTTAGAGGTTTTTTGTGAATTTCAAATATTTCAGGTGTTGGGATCATGATTAAATGACTCTTAAATTTTCTAAGGTAATTACACAACCATTTTCATAAGTATATAATGATAGAACCCTCTATTCATCAATTTGAATCCTCAAATATGTCAAAAATGCTGAATTATGATTTCAAACATGGATGTGGGTGTGGTAAATTTGATAATGATCTTAACAATAATGACATGTGTGTAAATTCTAGTGGATACCAAATATGTTGAATGGAATATGAGTATTTCTTAAGATAATTAATACAACAAAATGTGACTTTTTTTGTGGTGTCTTGAATTATGACACTATGAACTCTTCCTTCCTCAATATTGTGAGAGGTGGTGAGTATTAGATGATATTTGATGATGAATATGAAGTATGGTCTATGGTTTTATCAATAATATTTTAAGAGATTAAATGTTCAATAATGAAATGTTATAATGTGTTCAATAATTTATGATTACCACTAAAATATTATAAGAGAATATACTATATTGTGAGAATAATCTTTATAATGATGATGATTTTTACTTGAGGATTATTAAAATGAGTATTAATAATAACTTATAGTTTGATATATGGTAGTTATGGAATGAACAAAAAACTAATGACATGTGTCCATGTATCATAGATCAGAGGATGATTCCATGGTAATTATGTGACATGATCTAAAATCTAAATCTCTCAGCTTGATGGTGAATGTGATGGTGATGTGATAGTTTCTCAATGATGGTAATGATGACGTTTAAAAGGATGAATGCGGTCATGATTATATGGATGATTTCAATAAAGTGATTACTCTAGTACTTGATGATATATTCAACCATCTTCAATGACATGTGTTGGTCATATTGAACTAGTTCTCAATATTTATTCCATATACAGGATAAATTTAGTCTCTCTAGAGGGTTTTCCTATGTGGAGGGTAGTGTGACTACTTGGGATTTATTTTTGACTTAATTTTAATAAGTATTTTCATAAAACCATTTTTTAGTGTCCAAAATGGGTATTTATTATATGACGTGGGAGTACCACAAATGATTATAGGGGAAGTACCACCTGATGGGTTTTGGGTGTTCATATAACAAACTTTGGAAGTGAAAGAAACTCATGAAATTCCTAATATTTATTTAATAAAACTAATATGAAAGAATAAAAACATAAAATAGTGTGTACCTTCATTTCAATTTATTTTATATTTTACTATTTATTGTAGTAATATTAATGATAATCGCCAAGGAAATAACCAAAAGGATCTTTCCTCCATGGGTGGTACTCCAAACTTGAGGATTCTTATTCATAACATGAGGATCTTGAACAACCAAAGGGGTTCTAGGGCCATCTTCTAAATGAAAATAGTGATTCAAGAATGAAGAGAGTATTGGATAAGATTGAATTCATCAAGGTTAGTCTCTATTAGAGGGATCACAACACTTTTATAAACTCACTTTATTTAATTAAGTGAGTCATAATTCTAGAGTTTCAGTTGTCATATCATGGAATCTTATGTGTTATTTCACATTGGATAGTTTCAATAATTATAAAATTCAATGAATAATTATAATTTTTTTAACTCCTTGAATGATTATAAATTTTTATCCATTAATAAATCAATCACATTGTTTATAATATAATATAAACTTAAGGAAGATATGGTAGTGATATATGAACTCAAATTCATAATCTCAAACTTTAACTTCAATATATACTATCTTCAACATATATTTAAGCCTAAAATGAATCATATGAATGACATTGATTATGATATGAGGGATATAATATGATATGATATCAACTGTTTTAGTGCATATTCTAAAATATCCAACTTTCACTAAAATACCATAAGGAATTTATGAAAAAAAATCACAACTCCTTGTGAATCTATCCAAAAATATTTTAGATATGTTTTATCAAAAACTCTCCATTTTGGAACAAAAAATTAATACAAAACATAATACTTATCCAAATTCCTAACTGTTTGAATCTTTAGGACTTTTCAGTATTGAAAAAAATATATTAAATTCAGATACCATTGATATAAGAAAAGATTGTCCCCTACAAAACCATCAATGCTACTCAATCTACAAAGGGATATGGTGTGATATAGATAAACCATAATCATTTCTTGATATGAACATATCAACAAAAATATGTATCATATACATAATTTTTATACTTCACTGATAATTTAAAGTTTTTATTAACCATAATAACAAAAATAGTACAAAATTTGAATGAAAAAAATGGTGGTCAAGGAGGATGAAAATTGTACAAACTAAGGGAATCCCCTTGATTATACAAGCCTCAAGGCTTGCATAATAAAGGCATAAAATTATAAAGGTTCTAATTATAGGAATATTTCTAACCTTAGGTAATGAGAATTAATAATAATAATAATAATATAACCCCAAGTATATTGATTATTTTATTAAATTCCAGGAAATATAATTTGGTAGGTCAGACCAAATTATAAGGCTCTATTTATTACCTCATGAGTCTCTTCTTCATATCTCATATACAAATTTTATATCATGTAAAAGATTCTAATCATGATAACATTAACATATCTTCATATACCATAATACTCCATGAAGAAAATTGATTAAGGACAACTCAAATTCTTACTTTTATTGGATAATATCATTCAATCGTTTATGTAAAATAAATTATCGTGCACATGAATAAATGATAAATATAGATTAACTATATTTATAAAATAATGACACATTATTCAACCATTACATTAAATAACTTATGTATCATATACCAAGATATTTTACATGACTCGTATATTGATGGTTTGGTCATATATTATCTACTACATTTTCATTTTTATCCACCCAACTGATCCTAACATCACCCCTCTCAATGATCTCTCATATGAGATGGTATTTGTAAAGAAACAAATTAGCCCTTTGGTTATACTAGGGTATCTTAACATGAGAAATGGATCCATTATTTTCATGGTAAAATTTTAATTCTACCTTGATGCTAGATTCCACCCCATGTTCAAAAAATGAAATTCTTAATCCAAATAGATTACTTTATAGAATATGATTCAATGATGTACTATATCTCATTTTTTGAGACTGTTGTGATGGATTTTTTGGAACTCTTACAACTAATAAAACCATCATTTGGGTTAAACACAAAACCATATTGATATATAATGTCATCTTTATCAAATTAAAAAATAGAATTATTGTAACCCATTACAAAAATATCATAATATACTCTAAGTATCACTAACATATCCTTAGTTCTTCTTAAGTATTTAAGGATATTTTTAATATTAATCCAATGAATCTTGGTATGATTGGATTGGTATTTTCTTGTTATTCTAAGAGCATAGGTGACTCTGGTTTGACTACATAATATAGAAGACATGATATATCCTATGGATAATACATAAATAATTCTATCCATCCTTTATAACTTCATAGAAGGATCTTGAATATTACTTATATTCATTCCATGCAGCACTAGTAAAGACCCCTTTTAGAGTTCTCTATGTTAAAACAATTTAACACTTTACCAATGCATATATCTTGAATTAGTCCAAGATTCCTCTTAGATCTATCTCTATAGATATTTATATAAAGTATTTAGGACTATTAACCCATGTATTTCATAGAGAATATTTTTTCCAATTACATCTTTATAGAGTGTATATTTAGGATATCATTTATGATAAGTAGTATTCCATCCACATATAATATCAGAAATATTACAACACTTTAAAAATATGATTGTATATAAAGGAATAATTTTTTTACTTTATGAAACTAAAATAATTTATTACATCCTCAAATCATATATTTATACTCCAATAATTTTTCTTCAATTCATAAATGAATCATTTCAATTATTGGGATATGAAGCCTAGTTTCTATTTACTAGAAGTTCATTTTCTAGAAATACATTTACCAGAAGTTGGAAAGTGGAAGGTATTTAGATTGTAATTTAGGAATTTTCAGTTCATCTCTTATAAAAATAGAAGTGTCATTAGAAGTTCATGTCTTTTAATGACATTAAGAAGGTATATAATGTTCAGAAAATAATTGAACTCTCTAGAATTAAGTATTTGAAAGTATTTACTGAATTAATCGGTTGAGGCCAACAGAACTATTGGAAATCACTAATTACATTACATATGGAGGATCTTCCATGAATATGGGGTGGTAGTGAAATCGAGATGACTGGGTTACTTTACTATAAAAGGAAATGGGGATTGATCTACACAGAATCAGTGATATGAATAGAACATCCTATTTAAAATAGCATTTATAGAAAGTTAATACTTTGTAATGAAATATTACTAACTATTTCTTTAGTTGAATGTAATATTTAACATCTATTTAATATAAATAAAGCTAAAATATTTATCACGTACATGTAGAATAACTCATCTGAATCACTTTAATCCTTTGTGTTCATTTTTATTTTTGTTTATATTTATATTATTTTTAATATATTGGAGTTTTTATTGACTGTATTAATGTTCAAATTTTTTTTGGTGTTTAGGGTGTGTTGAATTTATACTTATAAAAAAACAACCAGGGTTGACCTGACATGTCACCAATGATGGATTGTGATAAGGCTTGAAGCATGTTCCAAATCACCAGGGTCTAGCAACAAGCACCTATGTATCAACACACATAACCGTGGGAATTATTTCACCCAGAAATTGAAACACAACATATAAAATGTATAAAAGTATAAATATAAATGATCATGGTGAATCATTAAAGAATATGTACATAACCATGAGACATAACAAAAAAAATCTACAAGGCTAATCACAAAAAATAAAAACAAAGTCTTAATATGACTATTCATTACCACAATTCCAAACAACCATAAAGTGATATCGACCAAGAGAATTCATCAATATATATTACACCATTACCTTTTTATGGATCCTATAAAACTAATTTTTCATACACCCAAAGAAATATGAAAGGTGTGAGGAAAACACCAAGTAGGATAACACTATTAATCTATTTAATATCTGTTACTATACAACCATTAGTTCTAGCTTTAAAATGAAACATGTTTTATAAATCAATTTCATTTGAAAACAACATTCAAAAAACATCCTTCGATTTCCTTTAAAACATGTAATATAAAAATAAAAATTAAAAAAAATCATGTAAGGAATGTATAGAGAAAAAATAAAAAACACACATGGAAACTCATAAGATAAACATGTTAGGAATTAAAGAATGAAATTCCAACATCATGAATAAAAAAAGAACAAATAATCAATATCATATGGGAATACAAAACTAAGATATGAAATGAACACTATTTAGTGTTATTGGAATCTTAATTATTATGATTTATTCCACATTCTATTGACATAACAACCAAAATACCTAGTGGTTATATACCAACTAGAAATGTGCATATATTCATAACCCAACGCACCAAAGGTTATCATGTGCCATTTTTTCTCCAATAAATTAATAAATCATTTCCCATGAATCTATAAAACATTTATAAACATGAATCCTTATTAATCCCGTGCTTGAAAACCCATTTCAAAGACAAAACCATCTTTGAGATATTTTATCAAACACATGAAGTGTATAAAATATTTTTAAATAAAATCCCCTTTAAAATCATTTTAAATGCCATCAAAGATGTAATTTCACAAAACATACATCATAGATATTAATTAATCCATTTTTATAAGACAAAACAAATTAAAAAACGAGAACTATAAGGTGTTCCATTAGAAAGAACCATTTTATTAATATTCCTACCTCACTAATAATGTAAACTTTGACACCTTCAAAAATAGTGATTGTAAATAAAGATATTGGTTTTATTAATCCCATATCTATAATAAAATTATCAATTCACCATCAAAACCTCCATATCCTTCCATCATATCCAATAATAGTTTCAATAATTAATGTGGAAGAGATATTGAGGAGATTTATATAAAGGGGAGGATAAAATAGGTGGAAATTGGAACATAACTTAAATATATCCACTAAGGATGATGGAGAATAACTAAATAATCAAAGGAATAATCTCTTCGATTGTTAGGGAAATGCTAGGTCGATATGATGAGAGATTAGGGTGGGATTTTTGTATTAAACAAAAAAGTTTAATTTGGTAATTTAAAATTATTAAAAAAGTCAAATGGGTCACATAGTTAGGCCACATAGTTAAGAAAACTATTCAAAAATAGTATGGTCCTTAATGCCCCTGAAAATTGAACTTTATGGTTACCTAGGAAGAGCCACATGGCTTGATAAACCATGTGTTAGTAATAAAACCTCCTCCAGAACCAAACCCAACCATATGTATGGTTTTCCTAAAACTCTTTCATGGTTAGTAAAACCATTCACAAACTGTGAAAAATGCTACTGGGGTCAATAGGTCCATATCGCACAGTTACCAAATTGTTACTACAAATTGTTTGCAGAATGTGAACCTGGCATATTTCTTCCAAAATTCAAAAATCTCAACCCCTAACTCTCAAAAACCTTTAGAACCATATGAGAGAAAAATTACACCTAAAACAAAACATATATATGGCCTTGAGTGTGTCATAATTCTCCCCAAAATTTCACATTTTTTCCTATAAAGTACTTAGGATTATGGACTTACAAAGAGATATTCCCAATGATATATTAGAAATGCTTCACACTCCCACATCTCATAGTAATCCTATCTAAACTTACATAGTACATAGACCAAGGTAATTATTTTACCAATAAATATATTATTATGATGACCCATAATAAATCTAGTAGCACAACCATTGAGGTTTCAGGATCAAAATCAACATCTTCCCATTATATCACATGGGAAGGGTCTGGTTGATACCTCATCAGTTGGTAAGAATGAAACATGTCCAAAATCCACATCAAGTGAGATTATAATTCCAACCTGTATTCCACCTTTCTAATAAATTTGATGATTTATAAAGGCCTCAAAAACCTCAGGGGAAAATTTCCCTACATTTCCAAAGAATAAAGATCCAAACAAGTTAAACCCATGATAAAAAACCAATAACCTGCCAAAAATTCCAATGAGAATCAACAATTATCTATATAGTATTTATGGAAACTCTTATCTTTTACTAACCTCTTTTGGATCAACTGTACCTTCTTCATCATATCTTGAACAAGTTTTGTTCTAACCAAAGTCTCCTCTCCCAACTCCTCCAAACTCAATGGATATCTACATAGATACCCTAAAAACAATTCAAATAGTTCCATTTTAATCAAACCCTAATTAATTTTGTTATAGGTAAACTCAATCAAGGAGAGATTCTTTTCCCATGAACCACTAAAATAAATCTTGAATTCTTGAAGAAAATCCTCAAAAATTTGAAGGGATCACTTAGTATGTCCATCCATTTGAGGTTGAAATGTCATTATTAACTTTGAATGGTTACCCATTTCCTCTTTTAAACCTTTCCAAAATCATGATGTAAATCATGGATCTCTATTAGAAACAATAGAATAAGTCACTCCATAGAGAATCATGATCTCTCAGACATGAAGGTCCCTAAGCTTTTCCACCTTAATTAACTCCTTAGTAGAAAAAAAAATATCTGATTTTATAAGTTGTTCAATGATCACCAAAATTGAATTTTCCTACTATGATTATATGGAAAACCAAACCTGATGTCCATAGATATATCATTCAACTTCAAAACCAAAATTGTTAAAGGCTACAAAAAACCATTAGGTCTCCAATGCCTTGACTTAATCTTCTAATAAGAAAGGTATTGTAAAATGAAGTCTATAATAAACCTCTCCATCCATAGCCCCCAATATCAATATATAAAATAATAATACATCATTGTAATCCCAGGGTTTATAGAATAACTAAACTAATGCATATTATCCATGAACTCCTACCTCAGAGTTGTCAGAATGAAAAATGTTCCTTGGAAAAACAAGGCACCAATAGAAGACCGAACCTAGTCACCTGTGGTCTCCCCACAGTAAATGATCACGCTGAAATTCTGAAAATTGATGTATATTTCTTGTACAATCCAAATATAATCGTAAAATAAAGAATCTCCATTCAAAAAAGTTGGTCACACCTGACCATCAGCTTCTTCCACATCCAATCACATCTTATCAAACATACTCATCAAAGACCATTCTTCCATTGATTACTTCATGGCTTGAGTTGGTAACTTTTACTAAATGAATTGGAAACCAAATTCCCCTTCTAAGTTGTGTATCCAATATCAAAATAAAGATTCTAAAGAAAATCAACCTAGTTTCTTTTCATAGGTATATATCCCTCTGGTAAAAATATACTGTTTGATCTTATGATATGAATATTTAGTAAACCTATCTATGAAGAGATAGTGGCACCATGCCTTGGGATCATGGATCATAGAATCCAGTTTGAGTTCATCTATAGAATAATTATTCTCATAATGTCATAGTGGGTGACAGCCATCGGACACCACCTACTTCCCTTACATAAGAACACATATTATTCCCAAAGCTGAGGAATGACAAAAAAATATCATAACCCAAACCAGGGTATAGAAAAATCATAAATGGAGCTGAATTTAACATCAAATTACAATCCTAAAATGATCTTTCAAGTAACATCCTGATATTTTAAAATAATATTTTTTCGACAGTGTATAGAATATGAAACTCCAAGTTTAAACAAACACAAAAATATTATTATTTAACTATGATCATTATAACCAAACCATTGAATTGGAGGGTATAAATAGTATTAGATGAATTATGAAATATATATATATAGGACATAATAAATAAAAAATAATTTATTAATTATTATTAAATAAGTACTAAATGTTTAGAAAATTTATTTTATGCTTCAGAAATACGTTTTCTTCAGAAATTATTTTTATTTATTTTTATGAGAAAATAGTATAACTAATTTATGAAAATTATATAAATTGATTTTAAAAAAAATAATATAATTTTTGAAGTAATCATATAAAAATTATATTAGGGTGAAATTTTCCACATTTTCGAAAAATATTTATTTTCCAATAAATAGTGAAACATATTGATTTTTATTAAAAACTGTATTTTTTCAACCATTTCAAAAGATCAATTTTATTTTAAAATTATTTCAAATAAAAATTAGTTATATTATTTTATGAATAATATAATTATTTTCATTTGAAATACTATTATAATCTAATTTGGTATAAAAACTTTTTTTTATACAAAAAAGGAATTTTTAAGAAAAAGTGTATTTCTCTAAAAACTGTTTTCATCATGTTTTTCACATGTATTTTTAAAATTAATTTCCCTCATTTAAAAAAGATTGAATTTTATAAAAAAATTATATATTTGGAATTGGTGGGTTTAAATTTTGTAAATAGGTCCCTTTTATTTTTGGTTAATATGAATTAAAACTATGGTAAATTTTATCACCTCAGAAAAGGGTAAATTAGGTTAATCTAGGTTAAAACTAAATTTATGACAATAAGTTTTCATCATAATTATTATTGGAAGAATTTAATTCGATACTTAACACCTTATTCTTGAAATTGAGTTTTTTAATTGAAACTTTTCCATGGAATTGACATATATATTATTTAAATCAAATGAAGTTACCAAATGTCACTCCCTTTATTTTTAATATATCTTATGTGTCCACATAGGGAAAACGAAATATATTAATGAAACTAATTGTCTCTTTTTATATAATGAAATTATTTTCATTATTTTAATTTATTTTTTGTTTTTATAAACTATATAACTACTATAAATTCTTATACAATGATAATACAATATTTATTTAATGAACAGAAAAATAAAATAAATTATTTTAAAAATATTAAAGGTGATATAATTTGAATGAGATGATGTGTAACAAGAGTTTTCTTGATATATGTGACATATTAGTGATTTTTAATTGAATTATATTTGATATATAACTTTTTATTGATGTATTTGAAGTCAAATTAAATGAATAGTGTCAAATTTTAAATTAATGATACTTTATTAAATTAATATTTTATTAAATTATTTAAAAATTATAAAAGTCTTAAAATTGTTCAATTATGATAAAATATGGTCTAAAATTTTATCCCTTTTCCATTTATGGGTCAATAGTTACCTTATATGTAAAATTATAACCCTTTAAAAGTGAAATAGATGTTATCGCAGTTAATGTTAAAATAGGTTAACCAATGGGTTAATAAAAAAGATAAAGATTAAAATAATACCAAACTTATATAAATTTCATTTTCTGATATTATTTAAACCATATAAAAATTTTTATTTGAATTTATTACCATTTTGAAGCATTTATATCTAGAATAGTCTTACTATATTTTAATTTTTTCATAAATTCTAAAAGTGACCCTCTATTCAATTACAATAGGGCACCTCCACCCTCACTTATTTACACAAATTTGAGTCATATATCTCAAACATACCCTACCCATTATTCTTCTCAACGTCCTTATCTAAGTTATTGAGGTTATGGACCTTCCTAAATAGAAACCATATATCCTTTAAGAAGATATCTAAAGGGAGATCACCAAAGAAGTGGTAATCGCTTTTACTGACTCTTTCAAGTTTATTTATTCTTATAAATCCTATTAATGTGTTTTAAACATACTAAAATTATAAATATAGTATCATAAATATAATTATATTTCATTATTATTTTGGTAAAACCATATCCCATATCTTTTACATCCTATGAAAATCAAAAACATCACTTGTGTGTACGTATGGATTATTGTCTCTATGTAGTAGGGTAATTCATTTTTCATCACTAATTTACTTGGATGGTTATAAAGATGGAACTAATGAATATATATTTATATATATTATAATTATAACATAATTATACCTTTTAATGGTAATATCATATCTACCTTCTTACCTTACAAACCATTGGGAAATAATAACGTCGCTCGTGCATACGTTTGGAATACCACCACCATGAAGCGATGAGATTCATTTTTCATTTAAAATTTACTTGGATAATAATGAGGACATGTTTTATAAATATAACTAATTTTAATGATATAATAATTATTCTATAAAGGTGAATAATTATCTACCTTTATTCCATTCCATTCATCTTGAAGTGAATATAGTGTTCATACATACGCACGGCCTATCGTATCCATGAATGGTTTAATCCATTTTTTCATCTCTAAATTTTATGGATTATAGTAAATATGTATATAATAATATATATGATATTTATATCATTATTAAAATTATGGAGATGATTTAACCTTGATCAAATTACAAGTAAAAAAAATACCGAACCAAATCATCCATGAAAAAAGAAATAGTTACCACCTGAAACATTGACCTTAACAATGAATTGTTAATAAACATGTCACAAACCATCCTGAATACCCTGGTAACCTAATAATCAATCTAGTCCTAACATTGTACAAAGGTAATTCCCAATTTTCATAGGTTGTAGACTAGCACCTGGGATCATACAATATGAAAGTGGGAACAAAGTTTCCACAAACACAATGAAAGAAATATAAACAAGTTAGTATGAATACAAGAAAAACTATATAGGGAGAATCGTACCAAAAGTTAAATAAGTAATAAAACACAAAGTGAAACCAAAAATACTATAAAAATAGGATAAAACCCAAATTCCTAGTAGAAACAACTCTCTAAGCCCAAGGATCAACAACTACTACCACCTCTAAGTGGTGCCTTACCCTTGCTTTAACCAGGAAGAAGATAATCTATAAACACTTGAAGGCATAGGTAGGGTTTGAGATAAAATCCCACTAGGGTCTCACTAAGGATTCCATAATAATATTACAATGTTTAATTAACCAAATAAAGATTTCAATTTTAAATAAATAGGCATAGAATTTCAAAATCATATCTAAAAAATATTATTTTTTAAATTTAAAATTGTGGAAATACTTTAAACAAATTGATTAATAAAAATTTTATAAAAACAATATTATATAAATTAATAAATCATGTTTAAAAAAATTAAACAAATAATGGAATATATTTCAAATACAAACAAACGAGCAACATATTCATCTTACAAAAGGTACGATAGTTCCAGTAAATGTTACTCCATTACACTCAAGTAGTTATCATGGAAATATATCTACACACATCCCTCATATACAGGTCAAAGAGGACTCATCACCATCCCATCATGGATATGACTTCCTGCATATGTAGTGTCAGTGTTGTAAATTGATAGAGTGTTGTCTCGAAAAAAACTCACTAACTACCTAGGCTATCATGTTCTATAATAGTGATCAATGGTGTAAAATTTATATTAAAACTATTTAAAATATAATTTATCCCATTTTTCATTTCAAATATAGAAATTTCTCTTTAAAAAACAATACAAGGGTTTTTAATCAAATAATGTGTTTTTCAAAGATAAAACCGTTATGTTTATTTCAAAACCATTTTAATCAATTTTTCTCAAATACATATTTGAAATCAATTTCATCAAATAAATTTTACAATTAAAATTCCATAATTAAATTAAACAATTTAATTTAAACAATTTCCATCCAATTTCACAAACACACCCCATTTTAATGGAATTGGGGGGTTTCCCTAATTTCATGCCAAATCCAATTTGAAATCCCCAATTCAATGGAATTGGGTTTTTAATACCCAATTGAAATCAATTAAATTTAAATAGAACAATTTAATATAAACCAAGAAATTTACGGTTAATCAAAATTGGCCATCATAATGGAACCACGTACCTTTGGATCATGGGATCTCAAAACAGAAATCCCTAATTGAGAAAATCCAATAAAGAACATCAGCAATGAAGATATGAGAATCAAACCTAGATTCAAGTTCCAAAATAGTGGGGATTATATCCTCCAATAACATGTATATCTATAAAACCCTAGGTAGGAAAGAGGAGAGAATGTGAGAAAGAGAACGGGAAGAAGAAACTTACCGAGAAGAGATAAAACATCATTATCCTAGATTCTATTCACTTATATAGGGGTTTAGAGGGAAACAATCACCTAATGGGAGCCTTCAAAGAAGAACAAATTTTATTAGGGTCGAATGAGCCCATCGGTCCCTTAAATGGGGGGTTTATGGGTTTTAAAATTAATTTTTGGAATAAAAATTTCTTGTGTTCATGGTTAGCTGGGAAGGGATTCATAGTTAGAAAAACCATGTGCCCCAAACATGCACCCCTTTTTTCAAAGGTTCATTATTTAAAATAGTTGGGTGCACATTTTTTCAAACTATGCACCATCCATTCAAACCCCCAATATTTGGATTTTCATGATTTCCACTAAGAGGTCACACGGTTTTGGAAAACCATGTGCCAACTATGCATAACCTTGAAACCTCCAAAAATTTCAAATATTTCACCCAAAACATCCATAAATGAAACTCAACCAAATAATGATCAACAGATGGGTTTAGGAATACCTAAAATCAGTAACATAATGTTACAACCTTCCTACCATAGATTTTCTTCATCCCTATAAAGCCTATTGAGAAGCTTTCACATCAAAAAGATGAGGCAACTGCTCTCTCGTCAATGACTATCTCTCCCACATCTCATGAGAATCATAACTATTCTTCCATTGAACTTGAACCAAAGGTATTTTCCTCCCATGAAGTACCATGGTTTTAGAATCAACAATCCTAACTAGACTCTCAGTCATGGATAAATAAAGTTCAACCTCAAGATCACTCCATCTCAGAATATGATATGAATCAGATAGATACTTATGCAGTGGTAATACATGAAACACTTTATGTATCAATATTAGTTATGGTGGAAGTGCTAAATGGTAATACACTTTCCCAACCTTCTCAACAACCTCAACAGGTACCAAAAAATGGGGATCAAGTTTCCCTTGCTTATCAAGCCATAAATGACCCAATCAGGGTGAAACTTTCAAGAAAACCTGGTCACCAACTAAAAATTACAATGGTCTATGATGACAATCAGAATAATATTTATATCAGTTCTATTTCATCAACATTCTCTACCAATTTAACTAGATATTTTTTTCATATCTTGAACCAAGACCAGTCTGATCAAGGAACCTTCACCTATCTCCAACCAACACAATGGAGATCTACAAGGCTGGTTATACAAGGCCTCAAAAGGATCCATTCTGATCATGTATTGGTAACTATTATTATAAGAAACTCTACCAGTACTAAATGATCATCCCAAACACCACTAAAGTTAATGACGCAGGCATGAAGCATATCCTCCAAAATTTATATAGCTCTTTATGTCTATCCATCCTATTGTAGATGGGACACCAAACTCAAACAAACCTTAGATCATAGTGCCCCCTAAATAAATCTCCAAAAGTGAAAAGTAAACCAAGGATCCCTGTCAGAGACTATAGTTTATGGAACTCCATGAAAAAAACAATCTCTTTCACATAGATATTTCCCAACTTCTCAACTTTGGTTGAATCATAAATGGGTATAAAGTAATCTAATTTAGTCATCCTATCAATCACAAATCATATCAAATTTTTATTTATCTAGGTACATAGAAACCCAACCAAAAATTCCATAGAGATCTCATCTCACATCTAGTTCAGCACTGTAAGTGGATGAAGAAACCCCAAAGGTCTATGTTGCTTGATCTTCACCTGTTGTCATGTAAAACAATAGAAGACAAAATCATCAATGCCACGTTTAATACTTGTCCACCAAAATCATTATTGTATGTCATAGAACATCTTTTGGGTTCCTAGGTGAATGTCCCAATAGGAATTATGGAAACCCCCCATCACGGATTTCCATACTACTAACGGAACAACCAAATGATTCTGATAACATAAATGACCTCAATGGAGAATGACCAATCAGGAATAGTCTCCCCACCATAAAGAGAGTCTCAAACACTACAAAACTCATCATGAAGCTATAATTATTTAAGAAACATTTCAAGAAGAGTGGCTTTCAACTCAACACTGGACAAGGAAATATTTTCCCAAGATTCCCAGAATCTAATACACACCTCTGCAAAAAGAGATATCATATTCCAATATTTTGAATATTATTTCATTGACTAGGTTGGAAGTTTCCTACTCAAATAATCTATGACGACATTCCCTTTCCCCAGGGTATAGGTGATTTCAAAGTAAAAATATTGTAGTTATTCAACCTAATGCTTCTAGAGGAGATTCAAATATTTTTTATAGAATATATAAATCAATATTTCATGGTCATAATACATGCTAAACCTTTCTCTGAAAAGGTAGTTCTTATAACTCTTAAGTGCATGCATCACAGCCGCAAGTTCATGGTTGTGGGTCAGGTAATTCTTCTTGTGTGTCCTAATATGATGAGATCCATAAGTATTTACATGATCTAATTGCATAAGAATGTAGCCCAAACCAGAACCTGATGCATCACAGAAGGCCACATAGCCCTACCCGGCCTCTGGAAGAGTCAACACTAGTGCAGTAGTCAAAAGATGTTTCAAATCCATAAAATAATTCTACCATTTTTTATACCAAGAAAACTTCACTCTCTTCTGATTCAGAGTAGTCATCAGAGAATCCAACTTTGAGAAGTCCTTAAAAAACTTGTGATAATACCCATCTAAACCCAAGAATATCCAAATCTCAAAAACATTTTGTTATTGCTCCCATTTCAAAACAGCTTTCACCATTTCAGTATCAATTGAAATACCATGTTTCGACACCATGTGCCCCAAGAAATTCACTTCTCAAATCCAGAAAAAAAAATTGAAATATTGTTATAAATTTTTTGATTTCTCAACAATTAAAGAACTTCTCTCATATAACGCACGTGATCCTCCTCAGACATAGAGAAAATGAGGATTTAATCCCCATTACCACCACAAAAGTACCAAGATACTCATGGATAAATATTTTCATAAAATACATAAAGATTATAGGAACATTGGTTAGAAAAAAAGGTATGAAAAGGTACAAAAAAAGGTTTTACCTGCTTCAAAAGGTTGTTTTCTAAATGTCAAATTTTTTTATCCTCAACTGATGGTAACCAAATTGAAGATCAATATTTGAGAACTAGTTTACCAATTTTATATAATCAAAAAAATAATCAATCTATGGTGAAGTATCTTTGTTCTTTATCGTGAATCTATTAAGTTTTTGGTAATCCACACAAAGGAGAAGTGTACCATCAGATTTCTTAGAAAAGAGAACCAGCATTGCCCAAGGTGAAACACTCGGGAGTATAAATCTTTTCTCTAAAAGATCATCCAAATGAGTCTTAAACTCTTTAATTTTAGCTTGGTTCCATGTGGTAATAAATAATACACACTATTTGAGTACCAATCACTAAATCAATAGAAAATTTTACCACCCTTACCGGTGGAAAACCAAATAATTTGGAAGGTAAAACATCGGAGAACTAGACAAATACTGGAGGAAGGTAACCACTAAAATATTATCACTCCAGATCAAAAGAAATCATAGATATAACATTCCTCAACATTTGATAAGAAGGTTCATCTCTACTCGACCACAAGTCACATTCTCTTTGAACAATATGACACACACCATCGGGTGTAGTCAAGGAGACCCGTCGAAGATAATAGTCAATTTAGGATTTATTGGAAATGATCCAATCCATACTAAATTTGATGTCAAGAGGTTTCATGTTGAGAAATAGAAACCTCCAAGAAAGATCAATATCCAATAATGATCAAACATAAGTAGGAATATGGATCCCCTGCTCTCTATTGGTTTCAAGATGTGTAGTAATATGCATCACATAAGATAAAATCTCAAAATGAAGATTAGAAGATTCCCAATACGGGTTGAAAAAAATGAATGAGATGCACCAGTATCAAATAAAGTAGTCAATAATAATTAAGTTGTAGTGATTATACATATCATGGCCACTGGACTCGTATCTACTTCCTCTGGAGACTCTTCCACTATGTGAAGAAGCTTCATTCTGGATGCCTATGGAAGGAACCCCTTTGTATGTGAAGCATATGATTGCACTGCAGTATTAATAGGTGAAAATGATCTCGTACCACTATGTGGAGTAGAAAATACAAGACAAAACTTACAAAAGTGACCTGAACATCTATTTTAACCATAGATCTTGGGTTCCTCGGTGCAATCCCTCTTAGAATACCCTAGCTTTCCACATTGGTAGAAAATCAAAGGGTCTCTTCTAGGAACTTAAATAGTTTTATAAAAACCTTTCTATCGAAAACCACCATGAGAATCATTGTTTGTCCTATTTCTTTTGAAGGAATTCACACTACCACTGGGAGAAAAAGGAACTACTGTCAACCCTAACTTTCCATCTAGGTCTATTTCAACCATTAATACTTTATCCAACATGTCAGCATGAGAACACAGATTTAACAAGAAAAATATATAGAAAATATATGATCAAAGTCCCATATATAATGGTCGAGTCTTCATCTTATCATCTGATAAAATCACATGTTCTAACTACATAAGATCAGCAAATCAATTTGCAAACTCAATCATGGTCTTTTCATTCTACTCAGGTTTGAAAAACTCAATAGCCATGGCCAACACCATCGAATATGGATAGAACTGGTCGATGAAAAGAGCTTTGAAATCTTTAAACTCTAATACCTCATGCTTCTTTTTCATCACCATCACGTCCCACTATCTCCTACTAGGTTCATCAAAAATGAAGGTGGCACACTTCACCTTAATTTCATCATTTTTCTCCAAGAACTCAAATAAACGCTCAATCCTTCTCAACCATTCCTCAGCCTCTTGAGGGTTATTTGATCCCTTGAATGCTAGTGGCTTCTGGTGAAGGAAATCCTCAGCACAATTTCATAAAACATCCCATATAGATTACACATTTAGAGCCTAAACGAGAATTGGTGTAGGTTCCTATCCTAAGGCTTGGATAACATGCACAACTACTTCAGCCATATTCTAGTATATGAGAGGATTTTATCACTATGGTTCATCAGCATCTTTCTCCTGGATCTAATTCACATGTCTTCTTAGATACATGATGCTACAAAACATTATATGACAATATTTAATACATCATATGAACATTCAATCAAAGCAACAAGGTAAAATACTCCCAATAGATTGCAAAACAAGATTATGATTTCAATCTATCTAAATCAAAATCAGGAAAAATACTATAACTAATCCTCAAGAAAACCTTCCCAAAACAACCCCTGGTGACTTAAGTCTCATTTCGGTGAAAGATAGAAAGACACTCAATCACAAATACCTCCTAAGTCCCCACAAGATTACACAACTACATACTAACTTCAAGGAAATATGTGCAACTTTAACCTTTGATATCACTTTGTCATGAACCATCCCAGATACCATGGTAACCTAATAACCAAGCTAGTCCTGACATAGCCTGAAGGTCATTCTTGATCCCCAAGGGTTGGTGAATAGCACCTGGAATCATGAAATATGAAAGTGGGAAAAAAATTCCACCAATACAATGGAAGTAAGATAAAAAAGTTAGTATGCATACAAGAAAAACTCCACTGGAAGAAGAGTACTATAAGTCAAACTGGTAACAAAAACCAAAGTAAAACCACAAATACCAGAAAAACATGATAAAAACCCAAGTCCTGGTGGAAAAAACTCGACAATCCCATGTATCAATAGCTACTAATACCTCCAAGTGGTGCCTTACCCTTTCTCGAACCTGTAAAAATATAATATACAAACACCAAAAGGTATGGGTAGGGTGTGATCTAAAATCCCAATATGGTATCACCATAATAAGGTGCCAATATTTAAGTTACCAAATAAGGATTTTAATTTTAAATAAACTGGCATGGAATTTAAAAATCATATTTAAAATAAATCATGCTTTACATTTAAATGATGGAAATACTTTAAACAAATGTCTTAATAAGAATTCTATATAAACTAGTTTACACAAATTCATAAGGAATGTGTAAAACATTTTACAAAAAAACAATGTCATATATTTCAAATATAAAAAATGAGAAACATGGTCATATTCCAAAAGGTATGAAAGTTCAAAGATATAGGACTCCATCACACTAAAGTAGTTATCACAGTAATATGTGTACACATGTCCCTCAGACACTGATCAAAGACGACTCATCACCATCCCATCTAGGATGTAACGTACTGCATATATATTGTTAGTGTTTTAAAGCTATAAAGTGTTGTCCCAAATAACTCACTAACTACCTAGTCTTTCATGTGATATAATAACAATCAATGATGGGAAATTTATTTTAAAACTTTTCAAAATACAATTCATCCCATTATTCTATTTAAAATATTATTATTTCCCTTCAAAAACAAATACATGGGTTTTTAATCAAATAACACCTTTTCCAAGATAAAACCACTAGGTTTCTATTAAAACCATTTTAATCCATTTTTCTCAAATGCAACATTGAAATAAATTTCATCAAATCAGTTTCATGATTCAAATTCCACAATTAAATTCCAAAAATTAATTTAAACAATTTTAATCCAATTTCCCAAACACACCCCAATTCAATGGAATTGGGGGGTTTTCCCAATTTCATGCCAAATCCAATTTAAAATCCCCAATTCAATGGAATTGGGTTTTTAATAACCAATTGAATGAAATTACATTTAAATTAAACAATTGAATCTAAATAAATCAGTTTATGGTTAATCAAAATTGGCCATCATAATGGAACCACTTACCTCATGATCACGGGATCTCAAAACACAAAGCCCTAATCAGAAAACTCCAATTAAGAACATCGGAAACAAGGATCTGAGAATAAAACCTATATTGAATATTAGAAATAGAATAGATTAGATCACCCAACAACATCAAGATCTAAAAAACCCTAGGGAGGAAAGAGGACAAAATGGGAGAAAGATAATTGGAAGAGGAAATTTACTGGGAATAGATTAAACATCATTCAACTAGATTTGATTCACATCTAGAGGGGTGTAAAAGGGTAAAAATCACCTCTTGAGAGCCTCCAAAGAATAAGAGATCATATTAGGGTCAAATGGGCCTATTGGGAACTTAAACTAGGGGTTACATGGTTCTAAAATTAATTTTCAAAATAAACATTTCTCATACACATGGTTAGCTAGGAAGGGATACATGGTTAGGCAAACCATGAACCCCAACCATGTGCCCCTTTTTTCAAAGTTACGTGGTTTCTAGTAGGTGGGTGCATAGTTTTTAAAACTTTTTTCTAGCTATAAAAACCTCTACTACTTGGGTTTTCATAGTTTCTACTGAGAGGGAGCATGGTTTGGTAAAATTGTGCATCAGCCGTGCATAGCCCACAAACTTCCAAAAATTAAAACTTTTTCACCAGAAACATCCCTAAACGAAACACAACCAAATTATGATCAAAATAGGGGTTTAGGAATACCTAATAATAGTAATAGGATCCTAAAAAATGGGTGATAAAATATTATAAATAACTTATATATGATAGTTTGGTTCTATAATAGGTGTATAATTAATATATATTTATTATATAGGATTCTATAATACATACAAAGGAAATCATACTTGGGGTAAGGGTTTCTCATCTCACTTTTACTTCTATGAGACATACACCCTATTCACCATTTATTTCTTTTTTGTGGTGTATATATTATGAATTTGATATATTATATCATGAATCTATTTGTCTTCGTGGTATTTAAATATTCATTAGAAGTTATTTCTTTCATGGGTCTTATGATTCAAAAGATACCCATGTTGTAAGGGGTTATTTCACAATCTCATAATTATTAAATATTGTTTATTTTTAAGTTTTAACTGATGAATATTTCTCTTATATGTCCATGTTTTCTAAAAAAAATTGAAAATATTTTGATTATTCTCTAATAATTATTTAAACTCATTTTTACCCTTGATTAATTTCTTAAATAATGTTTTAAAATAAATCTTCCTTTCTTTTTTCGAATGAGGTACTTTTTGAATTTTCTTACCAAAGTGTAAAAGGAATGTTTTTTAACTTATACGTCATGAACATAACTTTTTTTTATCATGATTTTTCAATTATTTAAATATTCCTTTAAAATTTTAAAAGTTTATTTTCAAATAAAATGATTTATTTATAATGTGTGAAAATATTATATTTTAAAAAGGTATTTTTAAATTTGAAAGGGTATTTTCCTCAAGAAATTTTACTCTAAACATTTTAAAGTATTTTCATATTTTTATACATAATTTTTTGAATTTTATATTGTGGATATAATCTAATGATAAAATCCACCATATTTCTTTGGATTTTTTACCATCATTTTTACTGGTGAAAGTTTTATATGTCATATGATTTATTTTTCTAATACTAAAGGTGTTCAATTTTTTAAGGCGTGTTTATTTTATTATATTGTTTATTTATATGAGGAAATAATTAGACTAATTAAGTGATGGGTGGGGCATTTTATATCCTCTAGATGAATCAGTAGATCCCATGGGAGAAACTAGAATGGGTTTTGGCTAACACCTTACCCATTTATTCTAATGTCATGGCATAAGGCCTTGGTGGTATTTTCAGATGTCTTTTCCAAGGCCTCAATGGTATGTCTAAAATTTCCTACATTATTCATTCCATAATTATGAATTCATTTATTGATGTCTATATGATTATTTGATTGGGTAGAATATCCATGGATATGTTTCAATCTCATGTGATTGTTTATATAGATTATTTGATCATCTGTTATTCCTTCCATATTATGCTCAATTTATTATTTAAAAGTAATTTGTTTTAGTTACTTACCTGTCCATGTTTTTTATGATTATTTAGTCATGATAGATTCCACTGTACTTATACCATTTCTAATCATTTGATCTTACCCCTTTATTATTCTTTGTTTTTTCTCAGATACTAGGAAGTTTTTTGTGATTGATGTATAGGGATATACTAAAGGTAATAATGGTGTTCTAAAATAAAATAATTTTTGTATTTTATATTTTTAAATTTTAAAGTTAATTTCAAGTATGAATCTAGTTTTTCTAAGAGTACTAAACAATCAAGGTCCATTGAGATGTTATTTCTTATATCTAGTTCTAATGTAGCAAAGTAATCACCAGCTCTAGGCTACTCAGGTTCGGGTGTTTATAGTTTGTATCATATCATGTTTAGTAAAAATATTGGGAACTAGATTTAAGAAAATGTATATTACTGAAGATAAATTTATGAATGACTTTGAGGAATAAGTATAAGTATAGGATAACATACTATAGATTTAAAAATGACCATGGAAACCCTAGGTTAAACCTAAGGACCTATAGATTGAGATGAAGGTGTCATGATTTAGATATAATTTTAATAGTATTTCATGATTATTTTATATCTCACTATAATTAGTGTAGTTTGATTATTAAACTTTGCTTTTCGGTTTTAGTCAATTGTTGGAACCAAAAAGAATCATGTTAACACTGAACGTGATGGAAAATTTGGTGACTAAAAGTAACCAAATTGGATAATGATTAGAGATAAAGATATTGTGATTATTCCTAATCATCTATTGAAATATATGATTAATAATGTAAACTTTAGTGATATTCTGAACACATCAAATAAGAGGAAAGTTTACTTTTATGGAAGTTTAGGTGGAAATGGTCATGGAGGTAAGAAAGTTAAATTTTCATTTTTATCAAGAATGTGGTAAGAATCACCTATAAGAATATCTCAAATTTATGGGAATATGTTTTGTATTTATATATAAAGTTATTAGAGTAAAAAAATTCTGAGGAATTCAATGTATTATATATGGGGAACATTGTAATTATCTGATTCAATGCCATAAACTAAGGGTTACACCCAAGACCAAAGAAGGACTTATGTTATAAAAAAATTTGAAGTGAAAGGACTCGTGTTTTTGTGTTGTATATGTATTTTTATTGATGGTATTATGGTTAAAGAAATAATGAAACATGTAAGGATTTCTCCTCAGTGGTTTTTATTTAAGTATTTTAAAGTATATATTGGATGGTAATGATAACCAAGAAAAGTAATTTAGTGATAAAGAAATATTTTATGGAAGCACATGATTAAATGATTGATAACCCTTAATACGTGTTTGATATAGGGATAAAACTAAAGTGTCTTGAGATGATAATTATATGGATGATCATAATTTTATAGGAATATATACCCCATTTATTTTTTATCTGAATGGAGTTTAACATAAAATTTTGTGAGATATTTATTGGAATAAAACCCTTTGGTTTAGTATATGTTTTACTAAAAAGGATATTTTAGGAATAATTATTTATATTTTGTGGAGATAATATTAAATATATTTCTATACTTTAAGTTTAATAGGATTTTAATTATGATTTATTTATATATTATTGGGATAAAAGAGTTAGTACATTTTTGGAAATATATCATAAATAAAACCTTAGCGGTGAAAAAAAATAGTGATTTGATGAGTAATGTTATTTTTTAGGTTGTTAATTATATTCTTGGGAATTATATAGTTTTAGGAAAAGGATAAACTATATTTCAGGTGACAAGTCGTCCACTACTGGAATTTGGTCTTTTCCCAACGGTAGTATACCAACGGTTTACTTAAACCGTTGGTATACTGAGCCTTTGCCAACGGTTTAAGAAAACCGTTGGCAAAGGGAATTTCGGTTGCTAAACTCACACATTTCCCAACGGTTCACTGGAACCGTTGGGAAAGGGGTGCTAAACTCACACATTTCCCAACGGTTCACTAGAACCATTGGGAAATGTGTGCCTTTGCCAACGGTTTTTATAAACCGTTGGCAAAGGTTTACCCCAAATTCCAAATCGCCATCTCCTCTCCCCATTCGGACAGAGCCCTAATCTATTCGCTTCGCTGCTCTAGCGAACCCCATCCCTCCACTGCTCTCGTGAATCAGAACACCAGCACCCCCCATCCCAACAGGTACACCCCCATACGAATAGGTAAAATTTGATCTCAACCATATTGTTGTAGTTGTTTTAATGAATATATTTTTTCTAGGTGTTTCTGGTTTAATTGATTATTGAAATTAATATCTAAATAGGATATTGTTTGTGTTTGTGAAGACTTCTTTAATGTTTTTGTATTCTATGTTTGGAAGAAGAGTGTTCAAAACATGTAAATCAGAGTTGGGGGAGGCTATCGTGAACGTTTACATGTTTTGGATAATGGATTGTGGGAATTATGGATTGTGTTCAAACAAATTTGATATGTTTTGGATAATGGATTGTGGGGGTAGGGGGTGTCCATGGGGGTGGGTGGGTTGTCCACGGGGGTGGGCGGGGGTGTCCACGGGGGTGGGAAAGGCTGTCCACGGGGGTGGGCGGGGCTGTCTAGGGGGTGTGGGATGTCCTAGGGGTCTGGGTGGGGTGTCCTGGTGGGGGAGGGGTGTGTGGGGTGTCCAAGGGGGGTGGTATGTCTAGGTGGTGGTGGTGGGGTTGCAGGGGAGGGGGGTGTGGGCTGTTTGGGAGGGTGGGCGGGGCTATCCAGGGGGGTATGGGGTGTCCAGGGGGGTACGGGGGTGGGCGGGTTGTCCACAAGGGTGGACGGGCTGTCCACGGGGGTGGACGGGCTGTCCACGGGGGTGGTCGGGCTGTCAAGGAGGGGTGGGCGGGCTGTCCAGGGGGGTGGGTGGGCTGGCCACGGGGGGTAGGGGTGTCCAGGGGGGTGGGCGGGCTATCCAAGGGGGTGGGGGCTGTCCATATGGAGAAGGGGTGTCGAGGGGGGTGGGAAGGCTGTCCACGGGGGTGGTTGGGCTGTCTAGGGGGTAGGGGGTGTCCACGGGGGTGGGTGGGGCTATCCAGGGGGTGTGGGTTGTCCTGGGGGTCTGGGTGGGGTGTCCTGGTAGGGGAGGGGTGTGTGGGGTGTCCAGGTGGGGTGGTATGTCTAGGTGGTGGTGGTGGGGTTGTAGGGAAGGGGGGTGTGGGTTGTTTGGGAGGGTGGGTGGGGCTATCCAGGGGGGGTACGGGGTGTCCAGGGGGGTACGGGGGTGGGTGGGCTGTCCACAAGGGTGGACGGGCTGTCCACGGGGGTGGTCGGGCTGTCAAGGAGGGGTGGGCGGGCTGTCCAGGGGGGGTTGGTGGGCTGGCCACAGGGGGTAGGGGTGTCCAGGGGGGTGGGCGGGCTATCCAAGGGGGTGGGGGCTGTCCATAGGGAGAAGGGGTGTCGAGGGGGGTGGGTGGGCTGCCCACAGGGGTGGTTGGGCTGTCTAGGGGGTACGGGGCATCCACGGGGGTGGGTGGGTTGTCCATGGGGGTGGGTGGGGCTGTCCACGGGGGTGGGAAAGGCTGTCCACGGGGGTGGGCGGGGCTGTCCAGGGGGTGTGGGCTGTCCTGGGGGTCTGGGTGGGGTGTCCTGGTGGGGGAGGGGTGTGTGGGGTGTCCAGGGGGGTTGGTATGTCTAGGTGGTGGTGGTGGGGTTGAAGGGGAGGGGGTGTGGGCTGTTTGGGAGGGTGGGCGGGGGCTATCCCGGGGGGGTACGGGGTGTCCAGGGGGGTACGGGGGTGGGCAGGCTATCCACAAGGGTGGACGGGCTGTCCACGGGGGTGGTCGGGCTGTCAAGGAGGGGTGGGCGGGCTGTCCAGGGGGGTGGGTGGGCTGGCCACAGGGGGTAGGGGTGTCCAGGGGGGTGGGCGGGCTATCCAAGGGGGGGCTGTCCATAGGGAGAAGGGGTGTTGAGTGGGGTGGGTGGGTTGTCCACGGGGGTGGTTGGGCTGTCTAGGGGGTAGGGGGTGTCCACGAGGGTGGGTGGGTTGTCTACGGGGGTGGGCGGGGCTGTCCACGAGGGTACCCTACTAATATGGTTATGGGATGAGGCATGCTCTGATGTGATAACACATTAAGTTCTTGTTGGTTTTACATTTTTTCAATAACACATTAGTATGTTTTTTTCACATGTGTAGTTGATACCATGATTATTTTCTTCCTTTATCGTTTACTTAAATGTATTTTCTATTAAAGTTCAATCCTATTGAATTGTTTATGAAAAAATGACTTATATGAATTCTTTTTACAGAATGGACAGAAGTTGGATGTATGAAACCGATCGTATCTCAAGCGATTTTGAAAACAATTTGGAGAGCTTTATAGATTTTGCATTTCACAATGCTTCAGATAGTGGTTGCATACACT